>JAZKJV010003471.1:0-600000 GCA_037367405.1 Ottelia alismoides
TGTATGGCAAGCCCTGTCACCTACCAGTTGAGCTGAGGCACAAGTCACTCTGGGCAGTTACGACATATTGATGGATCCAGATGGTATAGGAGACCAGAGGAGGGCAGAGTTAGCCGCATTGGAAGAGCTTAGAGATGCAGCTTTCTCAAGCAGCCTACATTATAAGGAGAAAGTCAAAGAGTGGCATGATTCTCATATCAGCCACAAGCATTTTGAGATTGGACAGAAAGTATGGCTGTTTGATGCGAGGCTTAGATTATTTCCAGGGAAGCTACAGAGCAAATGGAAAGGACCCTATTTGGTCAGAAAGGTACACGATAACGGTAGCATTGATATATCTGAGTTATCTTCTGAGAGTACCTTCCGAGTGAACGGCCAGCGGCTCAAACCATTTCTAGATCATGAGCCGCGGGACGTTATTATTGCCGCTATTCATTTTGCGTGAGATGTGGTCTTTTGACTCACATCTTTTACATCTCACGCCTGAATTTCACTGTTCCTCCGCCTGTATAGATCCAGTTGTCCATATCATTCTATTCTTTAGTCCCACATCCCGTCTCTCATCTTATGATTATGCTATACTTAGGGTGTACTTTACCCTAAGTATAGGGGGGATGTCGGACCTGTGAGTATTCTTTTCATTCTTTCTGCTCTTGTTTTTGCTGCCTATACTTAGGGATATTTTACCCTAAGTATAGGGGGGGCAGATTCTGTATATTCTTCACTCGGCTTTCCCTTCATGTACAGCTTTCTATACTTAGGATTAGTTAATCCTAAGTATAGGGGGAGACCACCGAGTTCCTCTCATTTTATTCATTTATTCGTTCCTGTACTTAGACATTCCTTTTCACTTCCCTTTTACTAAGCACGAGTTATGTCTTCTTCATCGCTCTTGATCACTCTGAGGACATCGTTCGAGCTAAGTATAGGGGGGGTGTGTATATATTTCATATATACTTTAGCCATAACTCGTACTTTGTGTGAGTGTGTTAATAAATAAAATGGCTAAAAATCACAAAAATTTAAAAAATTTTCATGTACATAAACCTCTTTTATTCCTGCACAGACATAGCTAGTGTATAAAGTATTTTTGTAAAAATGATTTCAAAAATCTTTTGTGTAAAGCTTGTGTAAATATTTTGTATCAAAATTATGTATATAGTACAAAATTTTTCCAAAATGTTTTGAAAATCAAAAGTTTGCAAAAATCTTGTGTAAAAGATTGTGAATATCAGTTTGCAAAACTTGCACCTCATGCATCATTCATGATTACAAAACATTTTTCAAAAATTTTGCATGATTGTAAAAAATTTTTAAATAGCATCTTGTGTACATATATGTATATAGTTTTTCCTGGATGAGAGTTGACATTTAAACTAAGCCTGGAATTAAATTGAGAAATGGAGCTTGAATAAGATCTTAATCCACTTAACTTCAAGAGGAACCTTGTAGGACTTAGGGTTAAGGCTTTTCAGGTCCATAAGGGCTTAATTCTTTGAGTCCACTAGGCTATGAGCATATGTCATCTTGATGAGCCTAAGTAGAGCACTTAACAACACACGCATGACTCTCAGAGACAATGGCTTCACTTGCACATGCACTTTACACATGGCTCTCCACGGATGAGGTGGTGAGGAGGCAGTTTCCTTTGGCTTGGGGTAGCATATGAGGGTAGTACTTCTAGGCGGAACCTCTCTTCTTCTTATAGTGAAGGAAGTGCACCTCAACTTGGTCTAGTGGTGTTGAAAGCTAAAGACAGAAGCTGTGGGTTGCAATAAAGCTTCAAAAGAGGGATAGTCTACTGGCTCAAAGGGAAATTTCTTATATGCTGCACCATGTAGATATGTTGTACAGAAGTTCTTGAAAAAAAAAAAATATGCAAAAATACAAAAAGAACTCCAAAAAAGGGGTGGGTCGGATTGAAAATTTAATAACCCCACCGGAGTATAAAGCAAAAGCTTATGGTATCCATGTTACATCTCATGAAGCTTGCAGCGGGAGACTTAGCTACACTGGCTAAGCTTCCAAAACTCTATACTTCTACCCCCTCTCCTTGAGCCGGCTGCACTTGAACTTAGAAGGGAATACCCCGCTTCTCGAGGAAAGAGTTGCTAGACTGAGGCATTAGAGTTACCAGGTTGAGGGAGGTTGTTTCTTTGTTACTTCTGAGGTAGGGAGCCACATATCACCTACACCGCAAGGAAAAGATTCATGGTCATTAGAGTTTGTGTATGTAGACTTGTTCTGATCTGGTTTATTGAGGAGTCTTGCCCATCGACTGGTGGAACTTGGAGGCTGTTGAGTTTTAAGCTTAAGTCCAAATAAGGTTCCGACACATTAATAATCCAAAGATCTGATCGAGCTCCATATTTCAATTTAATGAAGGAAAATTTAATAAGTCAACCTTGATCCATGTACATCCTCTTTTTCTTTTTCTTTTTCTTTCTTTTTCACTTCTTTTTCAAATAAGTGTTTGCTAAGGGACTAGCAAAGTTAAGCATAGGGGGGTGATGAATACCCATTCATCACTCTTTATTCTTCTATTGTAGCTACAAAAACCTTTGCAAATACATGTAGATATGTGTAAATACAAATAATTACCAAAAGCATGCATTGTGTAAAAAACCTATAATTAGCATGTTTTTGTGCAAAAATAAAAAAAGAATAAAGAGCAAAAAGAAAAAGAGGGAAATATTTAGAATAAATATTGAGCAACCTAACCCAAGGGAGGGCTCAGCATGGGCCTGACCGCATAAAAGCCAAAGTAGAGGGAGATAGGAGCTCATGTGTATATACTTCTGTAAATACATAAAATTATATTTTCCTCACCCAAAAATATGCTTGTACATATTGTGTGTATATTTTATTAAAAACAAAATAAAAATTTAAAAATCAAAAATTCAAAAATGCCCTTTCACCATGTGTAGACCATCATCCTTTATTTATTTAACCCTATAAATAAATAAAATTATTTTCTAAAACTTTTTTTTTGTAAATATTCTATGTTACATATGGTAAATACATAAAATAACAAGAAACAAAACAAAAATCAAATAAAAATTACAAAATGAAAAATACAAAAATACATTGTATAAATACCATGTATATAAATATATACAATTATTTATTTCACCCTTGTGTATAAATAATTAAAATAAAATAAAAATACCATTTTATTCCATATTTTATGATGTAAATAAATAAAATACAAAATGAGCATAAAAATACATAAAAATAACAAATAAACAAATCAAAAATAAAAATCCATATAGTGTACATATACCTATATACATAGCTACCCTATTTTTATTTCCAAAAATTAATTAAAAATCACCAAAAAATAGAAAAAAATAAAAGAAAAACATTTCATGTTTTGAGTTTTCTTTAATTCGGCCTATTTCTACCTTAAAATAAATAAACAAAAATTAAATACACGTGGCAGCTTCTGATTGGTCCACGGGGGATTGTTGACCCCGGTCAACTCCCCCGCGGACTCCTTCCTTTTCTGGAAGATGCGTGCCGCCCCGCCTTCGCCGATTTTTCCACGCATCTCCAGGCTGTCTCCCACGCAAACCCCGTGCCCGGATTCTTCGCCGATCATCCCTCATCCTCGCCCGATCTTTCGCCATGAAATCAACGCCTTCCATCGCTGTCTCCACTCAACCCTAATCGCACCTGTCACCATATATATCCCGACCTCCGCCGCCTCCGCGCCTCATCTTTGGCTATCCACTCTCTCTCCAGTGAGCTCCATCGAGACGAGCAAGGTGACAGCTTGCCCCAGCCGGTGTTGCAGCGAGGAAGAGGAGCAGGACCATCGATCCGGCCGCGTTTCGCCGCCGTGCTCCGACCACCATCTGGAGCTTGAGCCTCGGGAGGAGACGGTCCTTGAGGCAAGGACCAGGAGCAAGCTGAGCTCCACCACAGTCTACTGCAGCCACCAGGTAACCTTGGTTCTTCCTCGTTTCATCTAATTTGGAATTACCCCCAAATCGCCCCATCGCTGTGTTTCGTTGATTCCGGCTATCCCGATCAATCTTTCGATCATCGGAGCATTCCATCATCTCCGCCATCTCCCCGCGCACCTTCTACGCCCGCTCATTTACCCCAGCTCGCCCCGGAGCTGGGAGTCGAGCTCCACCGTCTCCGCCTCGCCGGAGCTCGTTCGCCCCACAGCACAGACCATCTTCACCCCGCTTTCTTGGGTCGAGGCATTTTGCCCTCGACCTGCGAAGCTTCTTGTCTACTTTGCAGGTCCAAAGGGGGTGTCTGAGCCTCCTTTACAGTTCAGACCGGAGCTTCGCGCCGCTAGGCCTCGCCGGAGCCCCTCCAGGGCTCGGTTGGGCCATCGGCCATCGTCATCAGCTGCGGGGCTGCACCAGGAGCGTATTCGGATCATTTGCAGCAGCTGAGGAGGACCGGAGCGCACGCAGGACGTCGGCGAAGTTCGCCGGCGTCGAGTTCTTCCTCCATCTTCCAGAGCCGTCTGATGCACCCTCTGCTCCAGTTCTAATCCTAGCCGTTCATCTGTGGAGGAGCAGCGTCCATTCGATCATCCGGAGGAGCCATCTGGACCGTCAGAGCCGAGAGAGAGGGACTCCATTCACAAGAGCCACTCGATCGTCCACGTGTCCCTCTCTCGACCGTCGATCGAGCCGAAGGGACGAAGAGAGGATTCGCGCCGCCATCCCAGCCGTTCGATCACCACGTGGCGCCTATCCGACCGTCGGCTAATAAAGGGGTAAATATCGTAGGGCCCCCTCGTAGTTTGTTGTTTTCTTTTCAGTCCTGTAAATAGTTTTAAAACTTTATTAGCGTAGGGTAAATTGCAGTTAGGACCTTGTGCTTTATTTTAATTACATGTATGCCCCTGTGTGTGTGTGACCACGTGCTTCGTCACGTGTATGTTTGGGCATTTTACATATATTGTCCTGTAGATCTGGAGTGTTAATGAATGCATGAATCTTTTTGTGTAATTGCAATTATACCCCTGTGAGCCTTGTTTATGCGCATGTGCGGATTTTAGTGGTGTTTTTGCATCCATGTCCCTGGGCTTTTGATACGAGTTATCAAACGCCCCTGAGACTTGGTTTTTATTACAAATTGGTCCCTGTGTGCCCCAGCCACGCGCCACGCGCGTGACTTGCTGGGCATTTTGCACCAGAGACCCCAGATCTTCGGGTATTTGCACATTGGTCCTTGTGCGTAGTGCCCTCTTCTTCATTTTTGAATAAATATCAACCCACCTCCAAATCTAATGAAATTTCGACACATGGCTCCTGCCATGGTGTAGTAATTTCTGTGATTTTTGAGGACATTTTTATTTTCATTTAATATTTTTAAAAATTCAAAAACTCCCTTTTTAGTCACTGTCTAGCTTTAAAAACACCAAAATAATATAAAATCACCTTTAAAAATTCTAAAAAAATTAGGACTTGTAGTTTGCTTGCTGTTTGATTTTCCAGCCATTTTTGGTGATTTTTCATCACTTAAAAACCTTCAAAATTCAAAAACCCCTAAAATCTCATAAAAATTATAATAAATAAATTAAAAATCCAAAAACAATAATTAGGGTGCCTAAATTTTCCTTATTCTTTCTAGATTATAGGAAAAGTACCTTCAGGGCTTTTTGAGATCCAACAATATTTTATTTTTGGGTCTTAAGCCTTGCTGGACAGTACCTTTCATTTTTGGCATTGTTTGATTTTTAGAAAATAAAATAAACATCAGAAAAATCTCAAAAATTCACCAAAAACATAAAAAAATTATAAAACACATAAAAACATTTTTCTTTGAATTTTTGCTTGACTTTTAATGCTTTAAATAAATTGTTGAAGTTCATTATCTGTGTGCCTTCTTTAATTTTCTCATCATTTAAAAAATCTAGAAAAATGTAAAAACAAATAAAAACCACTAAAAAAGATTCCCTCGGATTTCTGACTACATCGTAGGCTATTTAGCCAATCTGTGCTCCTTGTGTTCGACCCTGGGAGCTATACCAGGTTAATCACATAGCTAGACCGCTCCATTTTGTTTTGACTGATTTTATCTCTGTGAGTGGTTGATTTTTCTTGATACACGCATTCGAGTGACTGAGGTCGCAACGACCTCATTTCATACCTTTATCTCAGTCGTTCGGGTTTTTGCGTTGTCAGAATGGCGCCGTTGCCGGGGAGCACGGCTTTGTAGTCATTTTTCCATATTGTCTCTCTCTATATTATTATTGTTTTCTGACCTTCTCTCTTTGATTTTTGTGCGAGGTACTGCTTGGACTACTTGGAATTTCTTTTTAGAGGACCAGCGCAGGAGGAAGAGAGAGAGGAGAAGGAATTTTTATTTCTGAGAGAGAGAGAAAACAATATTTTTGTAATAACTTAGACTTTGAACTGTGGACATTTGTAACTTAGCGGGTCTGTTTCGCCGAGCACCGGTGTGCTCGGGGGACCCATTTGGATTTTCGCGGCTTTTTCTACGGTTTTTATAGCTAGCTGCCTTTTCCGGTGTTTACGCGGTTTTTCTCGAGCCCCTAGATTTAGGAATTTCTCTTGCTTGTGACGTAAATTTCTAAGGCCCAACACCTAATAGAATATCTGTTCCTATAGAACGTAATTGGACCTTAATAAAATTCACTGAAAAAGTTAGTTTAATTGGATTTGAGACCACGAGCCGTGAGGAGTCACATACAGCGCTGGCAGGACCCGTTGTGGCGGGCACCGAGTGACTCCCAAGATCGGACTCCGGACTCGATTCGGTTAGCTAACTATTGTTCTTCACGATCAATAGAAGTTGCTTGTCTAAGGCCGGTTTTTCCCGTTGCACCATTTAGGTAGTTTTATTCTGTCTTTAAATTCTGCGCGGATCACTTGCATGTAGAGTGCTGGAGACAAGGTACGCATTTCTTTCTCTGCATGCATCATTGATTTCTTCGCGCATCGGCTTTTTCGTCTTCTCCCTCTGTTTTTGGCTTAATCATCAGGAGAATCGGAAAAACCGTTAGGCCGCTTGTATTTATTTTGAAAAAAATTAAAAAGAAAAACAAAAAAATTGGGACTGGATAACATTATTGACCCTAAAAGACACTCACATTAAAAATTTGTCTTGGGGAGAGCAACCCCCTCCTTGTATGGTTTGGATGCGCGAGAGAGTGACCCGCACCCTAGGTAGAACCCTCCGGTGTTATTTCTAGCTGACTACCGACTCTTCCGTGCGGGCCAGTCGGTTGGAGTAGCATCGGGTATCCTAACAGGTCACGTAAGCGCTCTGATATTTTGTGTGTTCACCAAATAAAATTGACAAGATAAATTGACCGAGCTTTCACGGTCTTCAGATTGTGTTGCGTTGGTGAACCGGGGGTTTGCTTTGCGATCATATTTTCTCCAGATCCCATCCGCCCAACTCGCCAAGATCACGATGATGGGTAGACGATCTCTTAGGCAGCCTTTGGCTGCACCGCTTTCAGGCGCGTCTACTCCATCATCTAGGTTGGCCCGTGAGAGTCAAGACCAGCCCTCCGGGCCCGAGTACGATTCCACCCTGTTCCCCCTCGACCCCCTTTCTTTTGCTACTGAGAGACATGAGCCCGAGGAAAGACGAATTGATTTGACAGAACCTGAGTTGGGCTCATCTGATTTTGCAGACGTCGGTATGGCCGCCAGAGCAGACGATTACCCCGGAGGTCAGCAGGGAGAGCAGCATGTTGTATTTGACCAAGGGGCGATCAACTCCACCCTGATCGCATCATTAGAGACAGTTCAGCAGCAGTTACGCGATCAAGGGGCATTCATGATCGAGATGAGAAGGGAGTTGGAGCGACTCAGAGAGCGAGACGAGCCGAGCGAGCCTGAGGACATTCCTGACGCTGATGCAGAGGCAGCAGCAGCTGCAGCAGCAGCTGCCGCAGCGGCAGCCGCAGCCGGAGCAGGACCACCGAGACCGATGCGGGAGTTACACAACCCCGGATCTACACTGATGCACCATTGGGTGGTGGTACCGGCCATCGTGGGGGATTTCAAGTTCCCTCCGAACACCCTGCAGATGCTTCCTCATTTTCACGGACTTGCCACTGAGGAGCCCCATCTCCATCTCCAGGAGTTTTTGATGATCTGCAGCACTGTCCACGACCGTCATGTGGACCAAGATACGATTCGGATGATGGCCTTCCCTTTTTCACTGGCAGATAGAGCAGCCGCCTGGCTGAAACATTTAGGGAAGTTTGTCTACACCTGGGAGCAACTCCGCACCGAGTACTTGAACAAGTACTATCCACTCGGGCGGACGAATGCAGCGAGGGCCCTGATCAACAACTTCTCCATGCTCCCTAACGAGCAGTTTCACGAGGCATGGGAGAGGTTCAGAGAGCTTCTGGATAGATGCCCACACCACGACATTTCGAAGCCGAACCTAGTTCAAAGCTTCTTTAGTGGGATGACGCCAGAGCTTCAGGGTCTGGTGAATGCTTCTTGCGGCGGGTCCTACTTTGCCAAGGACCACAACCAAGTCTGGGCCATCTACGAAGAGATGGCAGAAAATTACATGGTGATGTCCCAGACTCGGTTGTACACACAGAGATCTCAGCAGCCGCCAGGACCCGTACAGTATCAGCGGATAGCACGGGTTGATGCAGGTCCATCCAGTTCGTCCACAGTTGCTGCCGCACAGGCAGAGTCGGCCGCTGCGGACATGGGGATTATCAGCGAGAAGTTGGACCACATGGAAATCATAGAGAAGAAGCAGTGCCAGGGCATAACTCAGATGGAGCAAATGGCACAAACTCTGAGCGACATGAAGACCCAGCTCTTGTGTCTTCAGGAGGCACAGACGGCTCCTCAGCCCCGTCTTCTGTCGCGAGGCGATTCCGGCGGCAGCCGCAGCTCGTCCCAGCGCTCCAGCTCCTTGCAGCAGCCTAGACAAGTTCACCTTGTACAGGCGGAGCCGTACCAGCAGCAGCAGCCCTCTTACCAGTCACCACCATCTCCAGACTTACAGATGGTGGTATATCAGCCGGATCAACCTCTGGCAGCACTACCGCCAGACTCCTTCGATGCTGAGCCGTTGATGGATGTCAACGGGATTTGGTATGACCGTCCTCAACCTGGAATCCGACGAGACCATCCCGGATTCAGGTGGGGGAATGGGGGTAACCAGTCCCAACAACAGCCAGCCGGTCAGGGAGGGCAGTACTCCCAGCAGAGAGATCACCAGCAGCCCCCAGCATACCAACCACACCAGCCATCATCCTTCGTACCTCGTCCCTACCAGCAGCAGGGACAGAATTGGAGACGTGAGCAGCAGGCTCACCAGCAGCAGCATCATTCCTCTTACCCCTCTCAGCCGCAGCAGCACCAGGTCCAGCAGCCTCATTACCAGAGAGGCAACCCGTCGGGTTCCCATGAGAGCCCCGCCATGGATGATCTAGCCCGCCTCTTCACAGAGCAGCAGGCTACATTTAGACGGGAGATGGACGAGTTCCGCCAGGATATGCGGGACCTGATGAGAGGGAAGACTGCCATCCCTGCACAGATCGAGCCTAATCCGAATAGCTTGAAGAGGAAATCTGAGCAGGTAGTTCACACTGAGCCTACCACTCCTAATAACTCATTTGATGATATGTCATCGAATATATTTGATGCTGATTTTGTTACACTTAGGAGCGGTAGAAGACCAGCAGGCGGCGCCTCATCTAGAACGCCAGATGAGGAAGAGGAGAGCGGTACTGAAGCCGCACATCATGGTGACGGTGGTACTGAGGCCACCCGAGATGCTGATTCCACCGGCGGTACTGAGGCCGCCATTTCACCACATCGAGGAGGTGGTACTGACGCCACCAGCAGAGCCGAGCCAGCTCGCGGTACTGAGGCCGCAAGACGTCTAGTTGTAGAGCCAGCTAGAGGTGGTACTGACGCCACCAACATTTATTCTGATAGAAATGTTGTCTTTCCTCGCATGAATGTATCTCAGAACTCTAATTTGAATAAAGGAAAAGTTTTAGTTTCTTCTGATCCCACTGTGGTGAATGATGTTTGTGAGGATCCGGTCATCGAACCGTCTAGGCCTATTCCTAGTCCTTCATCTGAGAAGGACCCTGTGATCCCCTTTCCTAGAGCCCTTGAATTGGGGAAGGGGAAGAAAAAAGAAAAAGATCCAAAAAAGAGAGAGCAGGAGGAGTTCAGCCAGGGCATGATAGACCGATTTCACATCCAGCTGACCCTCAATGAGGCTTTGCAGCACATTCCTCTTCTTCAGCGATCCCTAAGAGATAGGACCACAGTCAGGAGGAAGAAGAGGAACAAGACCGCAGAGATCCATGTGCTGACCAAAGCCACGTGCTTTGCGATTCAGAACCGACTGCCAGCCAAGAGGCCAGATGCAGGGGCCCCGTATGTCAGATGCCAGATCAGAGAGCAGTGGTTCGACCGTACTCTTTTAGATAGCGGATCTTCGATCAACCTACTTCCGGCAGCCCTTCTCGACCACTTCGAGTTGGGCACTCTTCGACAGAGCAGGACAGTCCTTCAGTTCGCTGATCGATCTGTCAAGAGGCCGAAGGGGTTGCTACGAGACGTTATCGTCACTATTCAGGGTTTGCAATTCCCCGTGGACTTCGTAGTGTTGGACATGGAGATCCCTGAATCAGTGGCCGATACCCCCATCATCCTTGGTCGTCCGTTCTTGGCCACAGCCAAGGCGGTGACTGATCATGATAGCGGGAAGGTGTACTTTCGCGTCCAGGGCGAGAGTATACAAATAGAGACGGTCGAGGACTACAGAGCCAGATCCAGATCCCGCTCAGATGCCAGTACCGATTCAGAGCAGTTGACAGACGCAGAGCCAGACATCCACCAGGACTGCGACTTTGTGATCACAGATGATGAGGCAGCTTGGGAAGACCTTGAGTCACAGACTACCCTCTCACTTTCAGACACAGCTGATGCAGAGATGATAGCAGAGGAGTGTCTGGAGAGCACAGACCTGGTACAGGATACCATTGCGGCAGCAGAGCCGGTTCTCGATCGCAGCACAGTGTTTTGTGATGGTGGTGCTGATGCCACCTTGTTCTCCGGTGGTACTGATGCCACCGAGTCTGATATAGATCCCTCGGATTCAGAGTCTGATTGGGCCGATTGTTATGATCAGATGCCAGACCTGAGTTCACCTGAGCCTAGAGAGGAGGAGGTAGAGGCAGAGCAGAGCAGAGACAGTGCAGTTGAGCCGCCTTCTCCCGACCCAGTTTGCGAGAGTACACTTTCACTTTCCCAGGAAGATTTGGCCGATCTTGCAGCATTCACTCAGTTTCTTCCACAGCCAGATTTGCCAGCACCCAGCATTCCAGAGCTGAAGCCGCTCCCTACTTCGCTGAAGTATCGATTCCTTGCGGACGATCCTGAGATGTACCCAGTCATCATCTCCGCTGAGTTGACTGGAGAACAGGAATCCCGTCTGATGGGGGTTCTTGAAAAGAACCGCAAGGCGATCGGATGGAGCGTAGCAGATCTCCATGGGATTGATCCATCAGTTTGCTCCCACCACATCTATCTCGAGGATGGGGCGAAGCCGTCGCGTGAGTTCCAACGGCGTCTGAACCCCAACCTGAGAGAGGTTGTCATGAAGGAAATATCGAAGTGGTGGGGTGCAGGTTTTATTTATCCCATTTCCGACTCCAAGTGGGTCAGCCCCTTGCATGTGGTGCCCAAGAAGACGGGCATCACGACTGTGATCAGTGAGTCGGGAGAGGAGATTGCTACACGGGTACCCACCTCTTGGAGGGTTTGTGTTGACTACAGGAGACTCAACCAAGCCACCAAGAAGGACCATTTCCCCCTGCCTTTTATTGACCAGATCATTGAGAGACTAGCAGGGAAGAGCCATTATTGCTTCCTGGATGGGTACTCGGGCTACAACCAAGTGGCCATCGCTCCTGAGGATCAGGAGAAGACCACCTTTACCTGTCCCTTCGGCACATACGCTTTTCGACGCATGCCATTTGGGCTATGCAATGCCCCTGCGACTTTTCAGAGGTGTATGCTGTCGATCTTTTCGGACATGGTAGGGGAGTGCCTTGAGGTCTTCATGGATGATTTCTCGATCTACGGCGACGGATTTGATTCTTGTCTTGACTACCTAGATCGAGTACTCCAGCGATGTATTGAGTATCACTTGGTGCTATCTTGGGAGAAGAGTCACTTTATGGTGACTCAAGGGACGGTGCTTGGCCACATCATCTCCAACAGAGGCATGGAGGTTGATCCGGCCAAGGTCGATGTCATTAGGAAACTCACACCGCCGTCCAATCTGAAGCAGTTACGGTCATTTCTGGGGCACGTTGGTTTTTATAGGAGATTCATTCATGATTTCAGCAAGATTGCCCGACCATTGACTGACCTCTTGACGAAAGACACCGAGTTCCTTGTCGATGACAAGTGTCTTTCGTCCTTTGAAACTCTCCAGCAATGTGTTATTGAGGATCCTGTCCTTCAGCCGCCTGATTGGTCTCTCCCATTCGAGATCATGACGGACGCCTCCGATTTTGCCGTAGGGGCAGTGCTGGGACAGAGGAGGGATGGAGTACCATTTGCGATACACTATGCTAGCCGCACATTGGATTCCGCCCAGCGGAATTATATGGTCACAGAGAAGGAGATGCTAGCAGTAGTGTTTGCCCTCGATAAATTCAGATCATATATCATTGGATCCCGAGTGACCTTGTACACAGATCACACCGCCATCCGGTACCTCATGGCAAAGAAGGATGCCAAGGCTAGACTGACTAGATGGATCCTTCTACTCCAGGAGTTCGACATTGAGATCAAGGATAAGCCTGGAGTCAAGAATGTGGTGGCGGACCATTTATCCCGATTAGAGCAGCCTGAGGAGACAGAGCAGATTGATCCGATCAGAGATACCTTCCCAGATGAGGCGATCCTTGCTATCGCCTTACTCCCATGGTACGCCGATATTGTGAACTTTCTCGTTGTTGGGAAAGTCCCACAAGATTGGCCCAGGCAGAGGCTTGAGACCTTCCTTGCGAAGGCCAAGTCTTACCATTGGGAGGATCCCATCCTTTACCACGAAGGAGGGGATAGCGTCTGGCGTCGGTGTATTCCTCAGGAGGAACACCATAGCGTCCTCACTTACTGCCACAAGCTTGAGGCAGGAGGACATCATTCGGGGAGGAGAACGGCATAGAAAGTGCTCCAGTCCGGTTTGTGGTGGCCTACCCTCTTCAAGGACTCAGATGAGTTCGTGAAGAGGTGTACTGACTGTCAGAGGATGGGCACTTGTGGACAACGTGATATGATGCCGATGCAGCCCATTCACTTCTGTGAGGTTTTTGACGCATGGGGCATCGATTTCATGGGTCCATTCCCTAAGAGTCAGGGATTCGAGTACATTCTGTTGGCCGTAGATTATGTGAGTCGTTGGGTGGAGGCTATCCCCACCTGAGCCGCTGATGCGAGGACAGTTTGCAGATTTTTGAGGAAGCACATCATCACGCGGTTCGGGGTTCCACGAGTTCTTATTTCTGATGGGGGGTCTCACTTCATCAACGACCAGGTGAAGGCACTTGCTACCGAGTTCGGCATAGACCATCGTGTTGCTACACCATACCATCCACAGACAAATGGTCTAGCCGAAGTGTCGAATAGGGAGATCAAGACGATTCTGCAGAAAGTCGTCCGCCCTGACCGAAAGGATTGGTCACAGCTATTGGACTCGGTCTTATGGGCATATAGGACGTCTTTCAAGACACCTTTGGGCACATCTCCCTTTCGCCTCGTGTATGGCAAGCCCTGTCACCTACCAGTTGAGCTGAGGCACAAGTCACTCTGGGCAGTTACAGACATATTGATGGATCCAGATGGTATAGGAGACCAGAGGAGGGCAGAGTTAGCCGCATTGGAAGAGCTTAGAGATGCAGCTTTCTCAAGCAGCCTACATTATAAGGAGAAAGTCAAAGAGTGGCATGATTCTCATATCAGCCACAAGCATTTTGAGATTGGACAGAAAGTATGGCTGTTTGATGCGAGGCTTAGATTTTTTCCAGGGAAGCTACAGAGCAAATGGAAAGGACCCTATTTGGTCAGAAAGGTACACGATAACGGTAGCATTGATATATCTGAGTTATCTACTGAGAGTACCTTCCGAGTGAACGGCCAGCGGCTCAAACCATTTCTAGATCATGAGCCGCGGGACGTTATTATTGCCGCTATTCATTTTGCGTGAGATGTGGTCTTTTGACTCACATCTTTTACATCTCACGCCTGAATTTCACTGTTCCTCCGCCTGTATAGATCCAGTTGTCCATATCATTCTATTCTTTAGTCCCACATCCCGTCTCTCATCTTATGATTATGCTATACTTAGGGTGTACTTTACCCTAAGTATAGGGGGGATGTCGGACCTGTGAGTATTCTTTTCATTCTTTCTGCTCTTGTTTTTGCTGCCTATACTTAGGGATATTTTACCCTAAGTATAGGGGGGGCAGATTCTGTATATTCTTCACTCGGCTTTCCCTTCATGTACAGCTTTCTATACTTAGGATTAGTTAATCCTAAGTATAGGGGGAGACCACCGAGTTCCTCTCATTTTATTCATTTATTCGTTCCTGTACTTAGACATTCCTTTTCACTTCCCTTTTACTAAGCACGAGTTATGTCTTCTTCATCGCTCTTGATCACTCTGAGGACATCGTTCGAGCTAAGTATAGGGGGGGTGTGTATATATTTCATATATACTTTAGCCATAACTCGTACTTTGTGTGAGTGTGTTAATAAATAAAATGGCTAAAAATCACAAAAATTTAAAAATTTTTCATGTACATAAACCTCTTTTATTCCTGCACAGACATAGCTAGTGTATAAAGTATTTTTGTAAAAATGATTTCAAAAATCTTTTGTGTAAAGCTTGTGTAAATATTTTGTATCAAAATTATGTATATAGTACAAAATTTTTCCAAAATGTTTTGAAAATCAAAAGTTTGCAAAAATCTTGTGTAAAAGATTGTGAATATCAGTTTGCAAAACTTGCACCTCATGCATCATTCACAGAGATTGGCTAAATAGGGTGCCTAGGGTTTTTAGGGTGAAATACATATGACCTCGAACGATTACCCCGGAGGTCAGCAGGGAGAGCAGCTCATGTGTATATACTTCTGTAAATACATAAAATTATATTTTCCTCACCCAAAAATATGCTTGTACATATTGTGTGTATATTTTATTAAAAACAAAATAAAAATTTAAAAATCAAAAATTCAAAAATGCCCTTTCACCATGTGTAGACCATCATCCTTTATTTATTTAACCCTATAAATAAATAAAATTATTTTCTAAAACTTTTTTTTTGTAAATATTCTATGTTACATATGGTAAATACATAAAATAACAAGAAACAAAACAAAAATCAAATAAAAATTACAAAATGAAAAATACAAAAATACATTGTATAAATACCATGTATATAAATGTATACAATTATTTATTTCACCCTTGTGTATAAATAATTAAAATAAAATAAAAATACCATTTTATTCCATATTTTATGATGTAAATAAATAAAATACAAAATGAGCATAAAAATACATAAAAATAACAAATAAAAAAATCAAAAATAAAAATCCATATAGTGTACATATACCTATATACATAGCTACCCTATTTTTATTTCCAAAAATTAATTAAAAATCACCAAAAAATAGAAAAAAATAAAAGAAAAACATTTCATGTTTTGAGTTTTCTTTAATTCGGCCTATTTCTACCTTAAAATAAATAAACAAAAATTAAATACACGTGGCAGCTTCTGATTGGTCCACGGGGGATTGTTGACCCCGGTCAACTCCCCCGCGGACTCCTTCCTTTTCTGGAAGATGCGTGCCGCCCCGCCTTCGCCGATTTTTCCACGCATCTCCAGGCTGTCTCCCACGCAAACCCCGTGCCCGGATTCTTCGCCGATCATCCCTCATCCTCGCCCGATCTTTCGCCATGAAATCAACGCCTTCCATCGCTGTCTCCACTCAACCCTAATCGCACCTGTCACCATATATATCCCGACCTCCGCCGCCTCCGCGCCTCATCTTTGGCTATCCACTCTCTCTCCAGTGAGCTCCATCGAGACGAGCAAGGTGACAGCTTGCCCCAGCCGGTGTTGCAGCGAGGAAGAGGAGCAGGACCATCGATCCGGCCGCGTTTCGCCGCCGTGCTCCGACCACCATCTGGAGCTTGAGCCTCGGGAGGAGACGGCCCTTGAGGCAAGGACCAGGAGCAAGCTGAGCTCCACCACAGTCTACTGCAGCCACCAGGTAACCTTGGTTCTTCCTCGTTTCATCTAATTTGGAATTACCCCCAAATCGCCCCATCGCTGTGTTTCGTTGATTCCGGCTATCCCGATCAATCTTTCGATCATCGGAGCATTCCATCATCTCCGCCATCTCCCCGCGCACCTTCTATGCCCGCTCATTCACCCCAGCTCGCCCCGGAGCTGGGAGTCGAGCTCCACCGTCTCCGCCTCGCCGGAGCTCGTTCGCCCCACAGCACAGACCATCTTCACCCCGCTTTCTTGGGTCGAGGCATTTTGCCCTCGACCCGCGAAGCTTCTTGTCTACTTTGCAGGTCCAAAGGGGGTGTCTGAGCCTCCTTTACAGTTCAGACCGGAGCTTCGCGCCGCTAGGCCTCGCCGGAGCCCCTCCAGGGCTCGGTTGGGCCATCGGCCATCGTCATCAGCTGCGGGGCTGCACCAGGAGAGTATTCGGATCATTTGCAGCAGCTGAGGAGGACCGGAGCGCACGCAGGACGTCGGCGAAGTTCGCCGGCGTCGAGTTCTTCCTCCATCTTCCAGAGCCGTCCGATGCACCCTCTGCTCCAGTTCTAATCCTAGCCGTTCATCTGTGGAGGAGCAGCGTCCATTCGATCATCCGGAGGAGCCATCTGGACCGTCAGAGCCGAGAGAGAGGGACTCCATTCACAAGAGCCACTCGATCGTCCACGTGTCCCTCTCTCGACCGTCGATCGAGCCGAAGGGACGAAGAGAGGATTCGCGCCGCCATCCCAACCGTTCGATCACCACGTGGCGCCTATCCGACCGTCGGCTAATAAAGGGGTAAATATCGTAGGGCCCCCTCGTAGTTTGTTGTTTTCTTTTCAGTCCTGTAAATAGTTTTAAAACTTTATTAGCGTAGGGTAAATTGCAGTTAGGACCTTGTGCTTTATTTTAATTACATGTATGCCCCTGTGTGTGTGTGACCACGTGCTTCGTCACGTGTATGTTTGGGCTTTTTACATATATTGTCCTGTAGATCTGGAGTGTTAATGAATGCATGAATCTTTTTGTGTAATTGCAATTATACCCCTGTGAGCCTTGTTTATGCGCATGTGCGGATTTTAGTGGTGTTTTTGCATCCATGTCCCTAGGCTTTTGATACGAGTTATCAAACGCCCCTGAGACTTGGTTTTTATTACAAATTGGTCCCTGTGTGCCCCAGCCACGCGCCACGCGCGTGACTTGCTGGGCATTTTGCACCAGAGACCCCAGATCTTCGGGTATTTGCACATTGGTCCTTGTGCGTAGTGCCCTCTTCTTCATTTTTGAATAAATATCAACCCACCTCCAAATCTAATGAAATTTCGACACATGGCTCCTGCCATGGTGTAGTAATTTCTGTGATTTTTGAGGACATTTTTATTTTCATTTAATATTTTTAAAAATTCAAAAACTCCCTTTTTAGTCACTGTCTATCTTTAAAAACACCAAAATAATATAAAATCACCTTTAAAAATTCTAAAAAAATTAGGACTTGTAGTTTGCTTACTGTTTGATTTTCCAGCCATTTTTGGTGATTTTTCATCACTTAAAAACCTTAAAAATTCAAAAACCCCTAAAATCTCATAAAAATTATAATAAATAAATTAAAAATCCAAAAACAATAATTAGGGTGCCTAAATTTTCCTTATTCTTTCTAGATTATAGGAAAAGTACCTTCAGGGCTTTTTGAGATCCAACAATATTTTATTTTTGGGTCTTAAACCTTGCTGGACAGTACCTTTCATTTTTGGCATTGTTTGATTTTTAGAAAATAAAATAAACATCAGAAAAATCTCAAAAATTCACCAAAAACATAAAAAAATTATAAAACACATAAAAACATTTTTCTTTGAATTTTTGCTTGACTTTTATTGCTTTAAATAAATTGTTGAAGTTCATTATCTGTGTGCCTTCTTTAATTTTCTCATCATTTAAAAAATCTAAAAAAATGTAAAAACAAATAAAAACCACTAAAAAAGATTCCCTCGGATTTCTGACTACATCGTAGGCTATTTAGCCAATCTGTGCTCCTTGTGTTCGACCCTGGGAGCTATACCAGGTTAATCACATAGCTAGACCGCTCCATTTTGTTTTGACTGATTTTATCTCTGTGAGTGGTTGATTTTTCTTGATACACGCATTCGAGTGACTGAGGTCGCAACGACCTCATTTCATACCTTTACCTCAGTCGTTCGGGTTTTTGCGTTGTCAGAATGGCGCCATTGCCGGGAGGCCAGATGCAGGGGCCCCGTATGTCAGATGCCAGATCAGAGAGCAGTGGTTCGACCGTACTCTTTTAGATAGCGGATCTTCGATCAACCTACTTCCGGCAGCCCTTCTCGACCACTTCGAGTTGGGCACTCTTCGACAGAGCAGGACAGTCCTTCAGTTCGCTGATCGATCTGTCAAGAGGCCGAAGGGGTTGCTACGAGACGTTATCGTCACTATTCAGGGTTTGCAATTCCCCGTGGACTTCGTAGTGTTGGACATGGAGATCCCTGAATCAGTGGCCGATACCCCCATCATCCTTGGTCGTCCGTTCTTGGCCACAGCCAAGGCGGTGACTGATCATGATAGCGGGAAGGTGTACTTTCGCGTCCAGGGCGAGAGTATACAAATAGAGACGGTCGAGGACTACAGAGCCAGATCCAGATCCCGCTCAGATGCCAGTACCGATTCAGAGCAGCTGACAGACGCAGAGCCAGACATCCACCAGGACTGCGACTTTGTGATCACAGATGATGAGGCAGCTTGGGCAGACCTTGAGTCACAGACTACCCTCTCACTTTCAGACACAGCTGATGCAGAGATGATAGCAGAGGAGAGTCTGGAGAGCACAGACCTGGTACAGGATACCATTGCGGCAGCAGAGCCGGTTCTCGATCGCAGCACAGTGTTTTGTGATGGTGGTGCTGATGCCACCTTGTTCTCCGGTGGTACTGATGCCACCGAGTCTGATATAGATCCCTCGGATTCAGAGTCTGATTGGGCCGATTGTTATGATCAGATGCCAGACCTGAGTTCACCTGAGCCTAGAGAGGAGGAGGTAGAGGCAGAGCAGAGCAGAGACAGTGCAGTTGAGCCGCCTTCTCCCGACCCAGTTTGCGAGAGTACACTTTCACTTTCCCAGGAAGATTTGGTCGATCTTGCAGCATTCACTCAGTTTCTTCCACAGCCAGATTTGCCAGCACCCAGCATTCCAGAGCTGAAGCCGCTCCCTACTTCGCTGAAGTATCGATTCCTTGCGGGCGATCCTGAGATGTACCCAGTCATCATCTCCGCTGAGTTGACTGGAGAACAGGAATCCCGTCTGATGGGGGTTCTTGAAAAGAACCGCAAGGCGATCGGATGGAGCGTAGCAGATCTCCATGGGATTGATCCATCAGTTTGCTCCCACCACATCTATCTCGAGGATGGGGCGAAGCCGTCGCGTGAGTTCCAGTGGCGTCTGAACCCCAACCTGAGAGAGGTTGTCATGAAGGAAATATCGAAGTGGTGGGGTGCAGGTTTTATTTATCCCATTTCCGACTCCAAGTGGGTCAACCCCTTGCATGTGGTGCCCAAGAAGACGGGCATCACGACTGTGATCAGTGAGTCGGGAGAGGAGATTGCTACACGGGTACCCACCTCTTGGAGGGTTTGTGTTGACTACAGGAGACTCAACCAAGCCACCAAGAAGGACCATTTCCCCCTGCCTTTTATTGACCAGATCATTGAGAGACTGGCAGGGAAGAGCCATTATTGCTTCCTGGATGGGTACTCGGGCTACAACCAAGTGGCCATCGCTCCTGAGGATCAGGAGAAGACCACCTTTACCTGTCCCTTCGGCACATACGCTTTTCGACACATGCCATTTGGGCTATGCAATGCCCCTGCGACTTTTCAGAGGTGCATGCTGTCGATCTTTTCGGACATGGTAGGGGAGTGCCTTGAGGTCTTCATGGATGATTTCTCGATCTACGGCGACGGATTTGATTCTTGTCTTGACTACCTAGATCGAGTACTCCAGCGATGTATTGAGTATCACTTGGTGCTATCTTGGGAGAAGAGTCACTTTATGGTGACTCAAGGGACGGTGCTTGGCCACATCATCTCCAACAGAGGCATGGAGGTTGATCCGGCCAAGGTCGATGTCATTAGGAAACTCACACCGCCGTCCAATCTGAAGCAGTTACGGTCATTTCTGGGGCACGTTGGTTTTTATAGGAGATTCATTCATGATTTCAGCAAGATTGCCCGACCGTTGACTGACCTCTTGACGAAAGACACCGAGTTCCTTGTCGATGACAAGTGTCTTTCGTCCTTTGAAACTCTCCAGCAATGTGTTATTGAGGCTCCTGTCCTTCAGCCGCCTGATTGGTCTCTCCCATTCGAGATCATGACGGACGCCTCCGATTTTGCCGTAGGGGCAGTGCTGGGACAGAGGAGGGATGGAGTACCATTTGCGATACACTATGCTAGCCGCACATTGGATTCCGCCCAGCGGAATTATACGGTCACAGAGAAGGAGATGCTAGCAGTAGTGTTTGCCCTCGATAAATTCAGATCATATATCATTGGATCCCGAGTGACCTTGTACACAGATCACACCGCCATCCGGTACCTCATGGCAAAGAAGGATGCCAAGGCTAGACTGACTAGATGGATCCTTCTACTCCAGGAGTTCGACATTGAGATCAAGGATAAGCCTGGAGTCAAGAATGTGGTGGCGGACCATTTATCCCGATTAGAGCAGCCTGAGGAGACAGAGCAGATTGATCCGATCAGAGATACCTTCCCAGATGAGGCGATCCTTGCTATCGCCTTACTCCCATGGTACGCCGATATTGTGAACTTTCTCGTTGTTGGGAAAGTCCCACAAGATTGGCCCAGGCAGAGGCTTGAGACCTTCCTTGCGAAGGCCAAGTCTTACCATTGGGAGGATCCCATCCTTTACCACGAAGGAGGGGATAGCGTCTGGCGTCGGTGTATTCCTCAGGAGGAACACCATAGCGTCCTCACTTACTGCCACAAGCTTGAGGCAGGAAGACATCATTCGGGGAGGAGAACGGCACAGAAAGTGCTCCAGTCCGGTTTGTGGTGGCCTACCCTCTTCAAGGACTCAGATGAGTTCGTGAAGAGGTGTACTGACTGACAGAGGATGGGCACTTGTGGACAACGTGATATGATGCCGATGCAGCCCATTCACTTCTGTGAGGTTTTTGACGCATGGGGCATCGATTTCATGGGTCCATTCCCTAAGAGTCAGGGATTCGAGTACATTCTGTTGGCCGTAGATTATGTGAGTCGTTGGGTGGAGGCTATCCCCACCCGAGCCGCTGATGCGAGGACAGTTTGCAGATTTTTGAGGAAGCACATCATCACGCGGTTCGGGGTTCCACGAGTTCTTATTTCTGATGGGGGGTCTCACTTCATCAACGACCAGGTGAAGGCACTTGCTACCGAGTTCGGCATAGACCATCGTGTTGCTACACCATACCATCCACAGACAAATGGTCTAGCCGAAGTGTCGAATAGGGAGATCAAGACGATTCTGCAGAAAGTCGTCCGCCCTGACCGAAAGGATTGGTCACAGCTATTGGACTCGGTCTTATGGGCATATAGGACGTCTTTCAAGACACCTTTGGGCACATCTCCCTTTCGCCTCGTGTATGGCAAGCCCTGTCACCTACCAGTTGAGCTGAGGCACAAGTCACTCTGGGCAGTTACAGACATATTGATGGATCCAGATGGTATAGGAGACCAGAGGAGGGCAGAGTTAGCCGCATTGGAAGAGCTTAGAGATGCAGCTTTCTCAAGCAGCCTACATTATAAGGAGAAAGTCAAAGAGTGGCATGATTCTCATATCAGCCACAAGCATTTTGAGATTGGACAGAAAGTATGGCTGTTTGATGCGAGGCTTAGATTATTTCCAGGGAAGCTACAGAGCAAATGGAAAGGACCCTATTTGGTCAGAAAGGTACACGATAACGGTAGCATTGATATATCTGAGTTATCTTCTGAGAGTACCTTCCGAGTGAACGGCCAGCGGCTCAAACCATTTCTAGATCATGAGCCGCGGGACGTTATTATTGCCGCTATTCATTTTGCGTGAGATGTGGTCTTTTGACTCACATCTTTTACATCTCACGCCTGAATTTCACTGTTCCTCCGCCTGTATAGATCCAGTTGTCCATATCATTCTATTCTTTAGTCCCACATCCCGTCTCTCATCTTATGATTATGCTATACTTAGGGTGTACTTTACCCTAAGTATAGGGGGGATGTCGGACCTGTGAGTATTCTTTTCATTCTTTCTGCTCTTGTTTTTGCTGCCTATACTTAGGGATATTTTACCCTAAGTATAGGGGGGGCAGATTCTGTATATTCTTCACTCGGCTTTCCCTTCATGTACAGCTTTCTATACTTAGGATTAGTTAATCCTAAGTATAGGGGGAGACCACCGAGTTCCTCTCATTTTATTCATTTATTCGTTCCTGTACTTAGACATTCCTTTTCACTTCCCTTTTACTAAGCACGAGTTATGTCTTCTTCATCGCTCTTGATCACTCTGAGGACATCGTTCGAGCTAAGTATAGGGGGGGTGTGTATATATTTCATATATACTTTAGCCATAACTCGTACTTTGTGTGAGTGTGTTAATAAATAAAATGGCTAAAAATCACAAAAATTTAAAAATTTTTCATGTACATAAACCTCTTTTATTCCTGCACAGACATAGCTAGTGTATAAAGTATTTTTGTAAAAATGATTTCAAAAATCTTTTGTGTAAAGCTTGTGTAAATATTTTGTATCAAAATTATGTATATAGTACAAAATTTTTCCAAAATGTTTTGAAAATCAAAAGTTTGCAAAAATCTTGTGTAAACGATTGTGAATATCAGTTTGCAAAACTTGCACCTCATGCATCATTCATGATTACAAAACATTTTTCAAAAATTTTGCATGATTGTAAAAAATTTTTAAATAGCATCTTGTGTACATATATGTATATAGTTTTTCCTGGATGAGAGTTGACATTTAAACTAAGCCTGGAATTAAATTGAGAAATGGAGCTTGAATAAGATCTTAATCCACTTAACTTCAAGAGGAACCTTGTAGGACTTAGGGTTAAGGCTTTTCAGGTCCATAAGGGCTTAATTCTTTGAGTCCACTAGGCTATGAGCATATGTCATCTTGATGAGCCTAAGTAGAGCACTTAACAACACACGCATGACTCTCAGAGACAATGGCTTCACTTGCACATGCACTTTACACATGGCTCTCCACGGATGAGGTGGTGAGGAGGCAGTTTCCTTTGGCTTGGGGTAGCATATGAGGGTAGTACTTCTAGGCGGAACCTCTCTTCTTCTTATAGTGAAGGAAGTGCACCTCAACTTGGTCTAGTGGTGTTGAAAGCTAAAGACAGAAGCTGTGGGTTGCAATAAAGCTTCAAAAGAGGGATAGTCTACTGGCTCAAAGGGAAATTTCTTATATGCTGCACCATGTAGATATGTTGTACAGAAGTTCTTGAAAAAAAAAATATGCAAAAATACAAAAAGAACTCCAAAAAAGTGGTGGGTCGGATTGAAAATTTAATAACCCCACCGGAGTATAAAGCAAAAGCTTATGGTATCCATGTTACATCTCATGAAGCTTGCAGCGGGAGACTTAGCTACACTGGCTAAGCTTCCAAAACTCTATACTTCTACCCCCTCTCCTTGAGCCGGCTGCACTTGAACTTAGAAGGGAATACCCCGCTTCTCGAGGAAAGAGTTGCTAGACTGAGGCATTAGAGTTACCAGGTTGAGGGAGGTTGTTTCTTTGTTACTTCTGAGGTAGGGAGCCACATATCACCTACACCGCAAGGAAAAGATTCATGGTCATTAGAGTTTGTGTATGTAGACTTGTTCTGATCTGGTTTATTGAGGAGTCTTGCCCATCGACTGGTGGAACTTGGAGGCTGTTGAGTTTTAAGCTTAAGTCCAAATAAGGTTCCGACACATTAATAATCCAAAGATCTGATCGAGCTCCATATTTCAATTTAATGAAGGAAAATTTAATAAGTCAACCTTGATCCATGTACATCCTCTTTTTCTTTTTCTTTTTCTTTCTTTTTCACTTCTTTTTCAAATAAGTGTTTGCTAAGGGACTAGCAAAGTTAAGCATAGGGGGGTGATGAATACCCATTCATCACTCTTTATTCTTCTATTGTAGCTACAAAAACCTTTGCAAATACATGTAGATATGTGTAAATACAAATAATTACCAAAAGCATGCATTGTGTAAAAAACCTATAATTAGCATGTTTTTGTGCAAAAATAAAAAAAGAATAAAGAGCAAAAAGAAAAAGAGGGAAATATTTAGAATAAATATTGAGCAACCTAACCCAAGGGAGGGCTCAGCATGGGCCTGACCGCATAAAAGCCAAAGTAGAGGGAGATAGGAGCTCATGTGTATATACTTCTGTAAATACATAAAATTATATTTTCCTCACCCAAAAATATGCTTGTACATATTGTGTGTATATTTTATTAAAAACAAAATAAAAATTTAAAAATCAAAAATTCAAAAATGCCCTTTCACCATGTGTAGACCATCATCCTTTATTTATTTAACCCTATAAATAAATAAAATTATTTTCTAAAACTTTTTTTTTGTAAATATTCTATGTTACATATGGTAAATACATAAAATAACAAGAAACAAAACAAAAATCAAATAAAAATTACAAAATGAAAAATACAAAAATACATTGTATAAATACCATGTATATAAATGTATACAATTATTTATTTCACCCTTGTGTATAAATAATTAAAATAAAATAAAAATACCATTTTATTCCATATTTTATGATGTAAATAAATAAAATACAAAATGAGCATAAAAATACATAAAAATAACAAATAAAAAAATCAAAAATAAAAATCCATATAGTGTACATATACCTATATACATAGCTACCCTATTTTTATTTCCAAAAATTAATTAAAAATCACCAAAAAATAGAAAAAAATAAAAGAAAAACATTTCATGTTTTGAGTTTTCTTTAATTCGGCCTATTTCTACCTTAAAATAAATAAACAAAAATTAAATACACGTGGCAGCTTCTGATTGGTCCACGGGGGATTGTTGACCCCGGTCAACTCCCCCGCGGACTCCTTCCTTTTCTGGAAGATGCGTGCCGCCCCGCCTTCGCCGATTTTTCCACGCATCTCCAGGCTGTCTCCCACGCAAACCCCGTGCCCGGATTCTTCGCCGATCATCCCTCATCCTCGCCCGTTCTTTCGCCATGAAATCAACGCCTTCCATCGCTGTCTCCACTCAACCCTAATCGCACCTGTCACCATATATATCCCGACCTCCGCCGCCTCCGCGCCTCATCTTTGGCTATCCACTCTCTCTCCAGTGAGCTCCATCGAGACGAGCAAGGTGACAGCTTGCCCCAGCCGGTGTTGCAGCGAGGAAGAGGAGCAGGACCATCGATCCGGCCGCGTTTCGCCGCCGTGCTCCGACCACCATCTGGAGCTTGAGCCTCGGGAGGAGACGGCCCTTGAGGCAAGGACCAGGAGCAAGCTGAGCTCCACCACAGTCTACTGCAGCCACCAGGTAACCTTGGTTCTTCCTCGTTTCATCTAATTTGGAATTACCCCCAAATCGCCCCATCGCTGTGTTTCGTTGATTCCGGCTATCCCGATCAATCTTTCGATCATCGGAGCATTCCATCATCTCCGCCATCTCCCCGCGCACCTTCTACGCCCGCTCATTCACCCCAGCTCGCCCCGGAGCTGGGAGTCGAGCTCCACCGTCTCCGCCTCGCCGGAGCTCGTTCGCCCCACAGCACAGACCATCTTCACCCCGCTTTCTTGGGTCGAGGCATTTTGCCCTCGACCCGCGAAGCTTCTTGTCTACTTTGCAGGTCCAAAGGGGGTGTCTGAGCCTCCTTTACAGTTCAGACCGGAGCTTCGCGCCGCTAGGCCTCGCCGGAGCCCCTCCAGGGCTCGGTTGGGCCATCGGCCATCGTCATCAGCTGCGGGGCTGCACCAGGAGCGTATTCGGATCATTTGCAGCAGCTGAGGAGGACCGGAGCGCACGCAGGACGTCGGCGAAGTTCGCCGGCGTCGAGTTCTTCCTCCATCTTCTAGAGCCGTCCGATGCACCCTCTGCTCCAGTTCTAATCCTAGCCGTTCATCTGTGGAGGAGCAGCGTCCATTCGATCATCCGGAGGAGCCATCTGGACCGTCAGAGCCGAGAGAGAGGGACTCCATTCACAAGAGCCACTCGATCGTCCACGTGTCCCTCTCTCGACCGTCGATCGAGCCGAAGGGACGAAGAGAGGATTCGCGCCGCCATCCCAGTCGTTCGATCACCACGTGGCGCCTATCCGACCGTCGGCTAATAAAGGGGTAAATATCGTAGGGCCCCCTCGTAGTTTGTTGTTTTCTTTTCAGTCCTGTAAATAGTTTTAAAACTTTATTAGCGTAGGGTAAATTGCAGTTAGGACCTTGTGCTTTATTTTAATTACATGTATGCCCCTGTGTGTGTGTGACCACGTGCTTCGTCACGTGTATGTTTGGGCTTTTTACATATATTGTCCTGTAGATCTGGAGTGTTAATGAATGCATGAATCTTTTTGTGTAATTGCAATTATACCCCTGTGAGCCTTGTTTATGCGCATGTGCGGATTTTAGTGGTGTTTTTGCATCCATGTCCCTGGGCTTTTGATACGAGTTATCAAACGCCCCTGAGACTTGGTTTTTATTACAAATTGGTCCCTGTGTGCCCCAGCCACGCGCCACGCGCGTGACTTGCTGGGCATTTTGCACCAGAGACCCCAGATCTTCGGGTATTTGCACATTGGTCCTTGTGCGTAGTGCCCTCTTCTTCATTTTTGAATAAATATCAACCCACCTCCAAATCTAATGAAATTTCGACACATGGCTCCTGCCATGGTGTAGTAATTTCTGTGATTTTTGAGGACATTTTTATTTTCATTTAATATTTTTAAAAATTCAAAAACTCCCTTTTTAGTCACTGTCTAGCTTTAAAAACACCAAAATAATATAAAATCACCTTTAAAAATTCTAAAAAAATTAGGACTTGTAGTTTGCTTGCTGTTTGATTTTCCAGCCATTTTTGGTGATTTTTCATCACTTAAAAACCTTAAAAATTCAAAAACCCCTAAAATCTCATAAAAATTATAATAAATAAATTAAAAATCCAAAAACAATAATTACGGTGCCTAAATTTTCCTTATTCTTTCTAGATTATAGGAAAAGTACCTTCAGGGCTTTTTGAGATCCAACAATATTTTATTTTTGGGTCTTAAGCCTTGCTGGACAGTACCTTTCATTTTTGGCATTGTTTGATTTTTAGAAAATAAAATAAACATCAGAAAAATCTCAAAAATTCACCAAAAACATAAAAAAATTATAAAACACATAAAAACATTTTTCTTTGAATTTTTGCTTGATTTTTAATGCTTTTAATAAATTGTTGAAGTTCATTATCTGTGTGCCTTCTTTAATTTTCTCATCATTTAAAAAATCTAAAAAAATGTAAAAACAAATAAAAACCACTAAAAAAGATTCCCTCGGATTTCTGACTACATCGTAGGCTATTTAGCCAATCTGTGCTCCTTGTGTTCGACCCTGGGAGCTATACCAGGTTAATCACATAGCTAGACCGCTCCATTTTGTTTTGACTGATTTTATCTCTGTGAGTGGTTGATTTTTCTTGATACACGCATTCGAGTGACTGAGGTCGCAACGACCTCATTTCATACCTTTACCTCAGTCGTTCGGGTTTTTGCCGGGGAGCACGGCTTTGTAGTCATTTTTCCATATTGTCTCTCTCTATATTATTATTGTTTTCTGACCTTCTCTCTTTGATTTTTGTGCGAGGTACTGCTTGGACTACTTGGAATTTCTTTTTAGAGGACCAGCGCAGGAGGAAGAGAGAGAGGAGAAGGAATTTTTATTTCTGAGAGAGAGAAAACAATATTTTTGTAATAACTTAGACTTTGAACTGTGGACATTTGTAACTTAGCGGGTCTGTTTCGCCGAGCACCGGTGTGCTCGGGGGACCCATTTGGATTTTCACGGCTTTTTCTACGGTTTTTATAGCTAGCTGCCTTTTCCGGTGTTTACGCGGTTTTTCTCGAGCCCCTAGATTTAGGAATTTCTCTTGCTTGTGACGTAAATTTCTAAGGCCCAACACCTAATAGAATATCTGTTCCTATAGAACGTAATTGGACCTTAATAAAATTCACTGAAAAAGTTAGTATAATTGGATTTGAGACCACGAGCCGTGAGGAGTCACATACAGCGCTGGTAGGACCCGTTGTGGCGGGCACCGAGTGACTCCCAAGATCGGACTCCGGACTCGATTCGGTTAGCTAACTATTGTTCTTCACGATCAATAGAAGTTGCTTGTCTAAGGCCGGTTTTTCCCGTTGCACCATTTAGGTAGTTTTATTCTGTCTTTAAATTCTGCGCGGATCACTTGCATGTAGAGTGTTGGAGACAAGGTACGCATTTCTTTCTCTGCATGCATCATTGATTTCTTCGCGCATCGGCTTTTCGTCTTCTCCCTCTGTTTTTGGCTTAATCATCAGGAGAATCGGAAAAACCGTTAGGCCGCTTGTATTTATTTTGAAAAAAATTAAAAAGAAAAACAAAAAATTGGGACTGGATAACATTATTGACCCTAAAAGACACTCACATTAAAAATTTGTCTTGGGGAGAGCAACCCCCTCCTTGTATGGTTTGGATGCGCGAGAGAGTGACCCGCACCCTAGGTAGAACCCTCCGGTGTTATTTCTAGCTGACTACCGACTCTTCCGTGCGGGCCAGTCGGTTGAAGTAGCATCGGGTATCCTAACAGGTCACGTAAGCGCTCTGATATTTTGTGTGTTCACCAAATAAAATTGACAAGATAAATTGACCGAGCTTTCACGGTCTTCAGATTGTGTTGCGTTGGTGAACCGGGGGTTTGCTTTGCGATCATATTTTCTCCAGATCCCATCCTCCCAACTCGCCAAGATCACGATGATGGGTAGACGATCTCTTAGGCAGCCTCTGGCTGCACCGCTTTCAGGCGCGTCTACTCCATCATCTAGGTTGGCCCGTGAGAGTCAAGACCAGCCCTCCGGGCCCGAGTACGATTCCACCCTGTTCCCCCTCGACCCCCTTTCTTTTGCTACTGAGAGACATGAGCCCGAGGAAAGACGAATTGATTTGACAGAACCTGAGTTGGGCTCATCTGATTTTGCAGACGTCGGTATGGCCTCCAGAGCAGACGATTACCCCGGAGGTCAGCAGGGAGAGCAGCATGTTGTATTTGACCAAGGGGCGATCAACTCCACCCTGATCGCATCATTAGAGACAGTTCAGCAGCAGTTACGCGATCAAGGGGCATTCATGATCGAGATGAGAAGGGAGTTGGAGCGACTCAGAGAGCGAGACGAGCCGAGCGAGCCTGAGGACATTCCTGACGCTGATGCAGAGGCAGCAGCAGCTGCAGCAGCAGCTGCCGCAGCGGCAGCCGCAGCCGGAGCAGGACCACCGAGACCGATGCGGGAGTTACACAACCCCGGATCTACACTGATGCACCATTGGGTGGTGGTACCGGCCATCGTGGGGGATTTCAAGTTCCCTCCGAACACCCTGCAGATGCTTCCTCATTTTCACGGACTTGCCACTGAGGAGCCCCATCTCCATCTCCAGGAGTTTTTGATGATCTGCAGCACTGTCCACGACCGTCATGTGGACCAAGATACGATTCGGATGATGGCCTTCCCTTTTTCACTGGCAGATAGAGCAGCCGCCTGGCTGAAACATTTAGGGAAGTTTGTCTACACCTGGGAGCAACTCCGCACCGAGTACTTGAACAAGTACTATCCACTCGGGCGGACGAATGCAGCGAGGGCCCTGATCAACAACTTCTCCATGCTCCCTAACGAGCAGTTTCACGAGGCATGGGAGAGGTTCAGAGAGCTTCTGGATAGATGCCCACACCACGACATTTCGAAGCCGAACCTAGTTCAAAGCTTCTTTAGTGGGATGACGCCAGAGCTTCAGGGTCTGGTGAATGCTTCTTGCGGCGGGTCCTACTTTGCCAAGGACCACAACCAAGTCTGGGCCATCTACGAAGAGATGGCAGAAAATTACATGGTGATGTCCCAGACTCGGTTGTACACACAGAGATCTCAGCAGCCGCCAGGACCCGTACAGTATCAGCGGATAGCACGGGTTGATGCAGGTCCATCCAGTTCGTCCACAGTTGCTGCCGCACAGGCAGAGTCGGCCGCTGCGGACATGGGGATTATCAGCGAGAAGTTGGACCGCATGGAAATCATAGAGAAGAAGCAGTGCCAGGGCATAACTCAGATGGAGCAAATGGCACAAACTCTGAGCGACATGAAGACCCAGCTCTTGTGTATTCAGGAGGCACAGACGGCTCCTCAGCCCCGTCTTCTGTCGCGAGGCGATTCCGGCGGCAGCCGCAGCTCGTCCCAGCGCTCCAGCTCCTTGCAGCAGCCTAGACAAGTTCACCTTGTACAGGCGGAGCCGTACCAGCAGCAGCAGCCCTCTTACCAGTCACCACCATCTCCAGACTTACAGATGGTGGTATATCAGCCGGATTAACCTCTGGCAGCACTACCGCCAGACTCCTTCGATGCTGAGCCGTTGATGGATGTCAACGGGATTTGGTATGACCGTCCTCAACCTGGAATCCGACGAGACCATCCCGGATTCAGGTGGGGAATGGGGGTAACCAGTCCCAACAACAGCCAGCCGGTCAGGGAGGGCAGTACTCCCAGCAGAGAGATCACCAGCAGCCCCCAGCATACCAACCACACCAGCCATCATCCTTCGTACCTCGTCCCTACCAGCAGCAGGGACAGAATTGGAGACGTGAGCAGCAGGCTCACCAGCAGCAGCATCATTCCTCTTACCCCTCTCAGCCGCAGCAGCACCAGGTCCAGCAGCCTCATTACCAGAGAGGCAACCCGTCGGGTTCCCATGAGAGCCCCGCCATGGATGATCTAGCCCGCCTCTTCACAGAGCAGCAGGCTACATTTAGACGGGAGATGGACGAGTTCCGCCAGGAGATGCGGGACCTGATGAGAGGGAAGACTGCCATCCCTGCACAGATCGAGCCTAATCCGAATAGCTTGAAGAGGAAATCTGAGCAGGTAGTTCACACTGAGCCTACCACTCCTAATAACTCATTTGATGATATGTCATCGAATATATTTGATGCTGATTTTGTTACACTTAGGAGCGGTAGAAGACCAGCAGGCGGCGCCTCATCTAGAGCGCCAGATGAGGAAGAGGAGAGCGGTACTGAAGCCGCACATCATGGTGACGGTGGTACTGAGGCCACCCGAGATGCTGATTCCACCGGCGGTACTGAGGCCGCCATTTCACCACATCGAGGAGGTGGTACTGACGCCACTAGCAGAGCCGAGCCAGCTCGCGGTACTGAGGCCGCAAGACGTCTAGTTGGAGAGCCAGCTAGAGGTGGTACTGACGCCACCAACATTTATTCTGATAGAAATGTTGTCTTTCCTCGCATGAATGTATCTCAGAACTCTAATTTGAATAAAGGAAAAGGTTTAGTTTCTTCTGATCCCACTGTGGTGAATGATGTTTGTGAGGATCCGGTCATCGAACCGTCTAGGCCTATTCCTAGTCCTTCATCTGAGAAGGACCCTGTGATCCCCTTTCCTAGAGCCCTTGAATTGGGGAAGGGGAAGAAAAAAGAAAAAGATCCAAAAAAGAGAGAGCAGGAGGAGTTCAGCCAGGGCATGATAGACGATTTCACATCCAGCTGACCCTCAATGAGGCTTTGCAGCACATTCCTCTTCTTCAGCGATCCCTAAGAGATAGGACCACAGTCAGGAGGAAGAAGAGGAACAAGACCGCAGAGATCCATGTGCTGACCAAAGCCACGTGCTTTGCGATTCAGAACCGACTGCCAGCCAAGAGGCCAGATGCAGGGGCCCGTATGTCAGATGCCAGATCAGAGAGCAGTGGTTCGACCGTACTCTTTTAGATAGCGGATCTTCGATCAACCTACTTCCGGCAGCCCTTCTCGACCACTTCGAGTTGGGCACTCTTCGACAGAGCAGGACAGTCCTTCAGTTCGCTGATCGATCTGTCAAGAGGCCGAAGGGGTTGCTACGAGACGTTATCGTCACTATTCAGGGTTTGCAATTCCCCGTGGACTTCGTAGTGTTGGACATGGAGATCCCTGAATCAGTGGCCGATACCCCCATCATCCTTGGTCGTCCGTTCTTGGCCACAGCCAAGGCGGTGACTGATCATGATAGCGGGAAGGTGTACTTTCGCGTCCAGGGCGAGAGTATACAAATAGAGACGGTCGAGGACTACAGAGCCAGATCCAGATCCCGCTCAGATGCCAGTACCGATTCAGAGCAGCTGACAGACGCAGAGCCAGACATCCACCAGGACTGCGACTTTGTGATCACAGATGATGAGGCAGCTTGGGCAGACCTTGAGTCACAGACTACCCTCTCACTTTCAGACACAGCTGATGCAGAGATGATAGCAGAGGAGAGTCTGGAGAGCACAGACCTGGTACAGGATACCATTGCGGCAGCAGAGCCGGTTCTCGATCGCAGCACAGTGTTTTGTGATGGTGGTGCTGATGCCACCTTGTTCTCCGGTGGTACTGATGCCACCGAGTCTGATATAGATCCCTCGGATTCAGAGTCTGATTGGGCCGATTGTTATGATCAGATGCCAGACCTGAGTTCACCTGAGCCTAGAGAGGAGGAGGTAGAGGCAGAGCAGAGCAGAGACAGTGCAGTTGAGCCGCCTTCTCCCGACCCAGTTTGCGAGAGTACACTTTCACTTTCCCAGGAAGATTTGGCCGATCTTGCAGCATTCACTCAGTTTCTTCCACAGCCAGATTTGCCAGCACCCAGCATTCCAGAGCTGAAGCCGCTCCCTACTTCGCTGAAGTATCGATTCCTTGCGGGCGATCCTGAGATGTACCCAGTCATCATCTTCGCTGAGTTGACTGGAGAACAGGAATCCCGTCTGATGGGGGTTCTTGAAAAGAACCGCAAGGCGATCGGATGGAGCGTAGCAGATCTCCATGGGATTGATCCATCAGTTTGCTCTCACCACATATATCTCGAGGATGGGGCGAAGCCGTCGCGTGAGTTCCAGCGGCGTCTGAACCCCAACCTGAGAGAGGTTGTCATGAAGGAAATATCGAAGTGGTGGGGTGCAGGTTTTATTTATCCCATTTCCGACTCCAAGTGGGTCAGCCCCTTGCATGTGGTGCCCAAGAAGACGGGCATCACGACTGTGATCAGTGAGTCGGGAGAGGAGATTGCTACACGGGTACCCACCTCTTGGAGGGTTTGTGTTGACTACAGGAGACTCAACCAAGCCACCAAGAAGGACCATTTCCCCCTGCCTTTTATTGACCAGATCATTGAGAGACTGGCAGGGAAGAGCCATTATTGCTTCCTGGATGGGTACTCGGGCTACAACCAAGTGGCCATCGCTCCTGAGGATCAGGAGAAGACCACCTTTACCTGTCCCTTCGGCACATACGCTTTTCGACGCATGCCATTTGGGCTATGCAATGCCCCTGCGACTTTTCAAAGGTGCATGCTGTCGATCTTTTCGGACATGGTAGGGGAGTGCCTTGAGGTCTTCATGGATGATTTCTCGATCTACGGCGACGGATTTGATTCTTGTCTTGACTACCTAGATCGAGTACTCCAGCGATGTATTGAGTATCACTTGGTGCTATCTTGGGAGAAGAGTCACTTTATGGTGACTCAAGGGACGGTGCTTGGCCACATCATCTCCAACAGAGGCATGGAGGTTGATCCGGCCAAGGTCGATGTCATTAGGAAACTCACACCGCCGTCCAATCTGAAGCAGTTACGGTCATTTCTGGGGCACGTTGGTTTTTATAGGAGATTCATTCATGATTTCAGCAAGATTGCCCGACCGTTGACTGACCTCTTGACGAAAGACACCGAGTTCCTTGTCGATGACAAGTGTCTTTCGTCCTTTGAAACTCTCCAGCAATGTGTTATTGAGGCTCTTGTCCTTCAGCCGCCTGATTGGTCTCTCCCATTCGAGATCATGACGGACGCCTCCGATTTTGCCGTAGGGGCAGTGCTGGGACAGAGGAGGGATGGAGTACCATTTGCGATACACTATGCTAGCCGCACATTGGATTCCGCCCAGCGGAATTATACGGTCACAGAGAAGGAGATGCTAGCAGTAGTGTTTGCCCTCGATAAATTCAGATCATATATCATTGGATCCCGAGTGACCTTGTACACAGATCACACCGCCATCCGGTACCTCATGGCAAAGAAGGATGCCAAGGCTAGACTGACTAGATGGATCCTTCTACTCCAGGAGTTCGACATTGAGATCAAGGATAAGCCTGGAGTCAAGAATGTGGTGGCGGACCATTTATCCCGATTAGAGCAGCCTGAGGAGACAGAGCAGATTGATCCGATCAGAGATACCTTCCCAGATGAGGCGATCCTTGCTATCGCCTTGCTCCCATGGTACGCCGATATTGTGAACTTTCTCGTTGTTGGGAAAGTCCCACAAGATTGGCCCAGGCAGAGGCTTGAGACCTTCCTTGCGAAGGCCAAGTCTTACCATTGGGAGGATCCCATCCTTTACCACGAAGGAGGGGATAGCGTCTGGCGTCGGTGTATTCCTCAGGAGGAACACCATAGCGTCCTCACTTACTGCCACAAGCTTGAGGCAGGAGGACATCATTCGGGGAGGAGAACGGCACAGAAAGTGCTCCAGTCCGGGTTTGTGGTGGCCTACCCTCTTCAAGGACTCAGATGAGTTCGTGAAGAGGTGTACTGACTGTCAGAGGATGGGCACTTGTGGACAACGTGATATGATGCCGATGCAGCCCATTCACTTCTGTGAGGTTTTTGACGCATGGGGCATCGATTTCATGGGTCCATTCCCTAAGAGTCAGGGATTCGAGTACATTCTGTTGGCCGTAGATTATGTGAGTCGTTGGGTGGAGGCTATCCCCACCCGAGCCGCTGATGCGAGGACAGTTTGCAGATTTTTGAGGAAGCACATCATCACGCGGTTCGGGGTTCCACGAGTTCTTATTTCTGATGGGGGGTCTCACTTCATCAATGACCAGGTGAAGGCACTTGCTACCGAGTTCGGCATAGACCATCGTGTTGCTACACCATACCATCCACAGACAAATGGTCTAGCCAAAGTGTCGAATAGGGAGATCAAGACGATTCTGCAGAAAGTCGTCCGCCCTGACCGAAAGGATTGGTCACAGCTATTGGACTCGGTCTTATGGGCATATAGGACGTCTTTCAAGACACCTTTGGGCACATCTCCCTTTCGCCTCGTGTATGGCAAGCCCTGTCACCTACCAGTTGAGCTGAGGCACAAGTCACTCTGGGCAGTTACAGACATATTGATGGATCCAGATGGTATAGGAGACCAGAGGAGGGCAGAGTTAGCCGCATTGGAAGAGCTTAGAGATGCAGCTTTCTCAAGCAGCCTACATTATAAGGAGAAAGTCAAAGAGTGGCATGATTCTCATATCAGCCACAAGCATTTTGAGATTGGACAGAAAGTATGGCTGTTTGATGCGAGGCTTAGATTATTTCCAGGGAAGCTACAGAGCAAATGGAAAGGACCCTATTTGGTCAGAAAGGTACACGATAACGGTAGCATTGATATATCTGAGTTATCTTCTGAGAGTACCTTCCGAGTGAACGGCCAGCGGCTCAAACCATTTCTAGATCATGAGCCGCGGGACGTTATTATTGCCGCTATTCATTTTGCGTGAGATGTGGTCTTTTGACTCACATCTTTTACATCTCACGCCTGAATTTCACTGTTCCTCCGCCTGTATAGATCCAGTTGTCCATATCATTCTATTCTTTAGTCCCACATCCCGTCTCTCATCTTATGATTATGCTATACTTAGGGTGTACTTTACCCTAAGTATAGGGGGGATGTCGGACCTGTGAGTATTCTTTTCATTCTTTCTGCTCTTGTTTTTGCTGCCTATACTTAGGGATATTTTACCCTAAGTATAGGGGGGGCAGATTCTGTATATTCTTCACTCGGCTTTCCCTTCATGTACAACTTTCTATACTTAGGATTAGTTAATCCTAAGTATAGGGGGAGACCACCGAGTTCCTCTCATTTTATTCATTTATTCGTTCCTGTACTTAGACATTCCTTTTCACTTCCCTTTTACTAAGCACGAGTTATGTCTTCTTCATCGCTCTTGATCACTCTGAGGACATCGTTCGAGCTAAGTATAGGGGGGGTGTGTATATATTTCATATATACTTTAGCCATAACTCGTACTTTGTGTGAGTGTGTTAATAAATAAAATGGCTAAAAATCACAAAAATTTAAAAATTTTTCATGTACATAAACCTCTTTTATTCCTGCACAGACATAGCTAGTGTATAAAGTATTTTTGTAAAAATGATTTCAAAAATCTTTTGTGTAAAGCTTGTGTAAATATTTTGTATCAAAATTATGTATATAGTACAAAATTTTTCCAAAATGTTTTGAAAATCAAAAGTTTGCAAAAATCTTGTGTAAAAGATTGTGAATATCAGTTTGCAAAACTTGCACCTCATGCATCATTCATGATTACAAAACATTTTTCAAAAATTTTGCATGATTGTAAAAAATTTTTAAATAGCATCTTGTGTACATATACGTATATAGTTTTTCCTGGATGAGAGTTGACATTTAAACTAAGCCTGGAATTAAATTGAGAAATGGAGCTTGAATAAGATCTTAATCCACTTAACTTCAAGAGGAACCTTGTAGGACTTAGGGTTAAGGCTTTTCAGGTCCATAAGGGCTTAATTCTTTGAGTCCACTAGGCTATGAGCATATGTCATCTTGATGAGCCTAAGTAGAGCACTTAACAACACACGCATGACTCTCAGAGACAATGGCTTCACTTGCACATGCACTTTACACATGGCTCTCCACGGATGAGGTGGTGAGGAGGCAGTTTCCTTTGGCTTGGGGTAGCATATGAGGGTAGTACTTCTAGGCGGAACCTCTCTTCTTCTTATAGTGAAGGAAGTGCACCTCAACTTGGTCTAGTGGTGTTGAAAGCTAAAGACAGAAGCTGTGGGTTGCAATAAAGCTTCAAAAGAGGGATAGTCTACTGGCTCAAAGGGAAATTTCTTATATGCTGCACCATGTAGATATGTTGTACAGAAGTTCTTGAAAAAAAAAATATGCAAAAATACAAAAAGAACTCCAAAAAAGTGGTGGGTCGGATTGAAAATTTAATAACCCCACCGGAGTATAAAGCAAAAGCTTATGGTATCCATGTTACATCTCATGAAGCTTGCAGCGGGAGACTTAGCTACACTGGCTAAGCTTCCAAAACTCTATACTTCTACCCCCTCTCCTTGAGCCGGCTGCACTTGAACTTAGAAGGGAATACCCCGCTTCTCGAGGAAAGAGTTGCTAGATTGAGGCATTAGAGTTACCAGGTTGAGGGAGGTTGTTTCTTTGTTACTTCTGAGGTAGGGAGCCACATATCACCTACACCGCAAGGAAAAGATTCATGGTCATTAGAGTTTGTGTATGTAGACTTGTTCTGATCTGGTTTATTGAGGAGTCTTGCCCATCGACTGGTGGAACTTGGAGGCTGTTGAGTTTTAAGCTTAAGTCCAAATAAGGTTCCGACACATTAATAATCCAAAGATCTGATCGAGCTCCATATTTCAATTTAATGAAGGAAAATTTAATAAGTCAACCTTGATCCATGTACATCCTCTTTTTCTTTTTCTTTTTCTTTCTTTTTCACTTCTTTTTCAAATAAGTGTTTGCTAAGGGACTAGCAAAGTTAAGCATAGGGGGGTGATGAATACCCATTCATCACTCTTTATTCTTCTATTGTAGCTACAAAAACCTTTGCAAATACATGTAGATATGTGTAAATACAAATAATTACCAAAAGCATGCATTGTGTAAAAAACCTATAATTAGCATGTTTTTGTGCAAAAATAAAAAAAGAATAAAGAGCAAAAAGAAAAAGAGGGAAATATTTAGAATAAATATTGAGCAACCTAACCCAAGGGAGGGCTCAGCATGGGCCTGACCGCATAAAAGCCAAAGTAGAGGGAGATAGGAGCTCATGTGTATATACTTCTGTAAATACATAAAATTATATTTTCCTCACCCAAAAATATGCTTGTACATATTGTGTGTATATTTTATTAAAAACAAAATAAAAATTTAAAAATCAAAAATTCAAAAATGCCCTTTCACCATGTGTAAGACCATCATCCTTTATTTATTTAACCCTATAAATAAATAAAATTATTTTCTAAAACTTTTTTTTTGTAAATATTCTATGTTGCATATGGTAAATACATAAAATAACAAGAAACAAAACAAAAATCAAATAAAAATTACAAAATGAAAAATACAAAAATACATTGTATAAATACCATGTATATAAATGTATACAATTATTTATTTCACCCTTGTGTATAAATAATTAAAATAAAATAAAAATACCATTTACACAAGATGGATCCATCGGGGCAGGTCAGAGAGCTGACCGAGGTCAACTCTCAGACCCTTCTAGTTGGTCCACGTGGACCAACGAGGAAAAACCCTGGAAAAAATGATTAAAAAAATCATTTAAAAATCGAAAATGATTTATTTAATTTTTAGTCATAAAAAATTGTTTAATTTTTTATGAAGTATTTTTTAATGATTTTTATTTTTTTTATGAAGTGTATTTTTACAAGTTACTATTTATAGCCCTTGTAGGTATAATATCTATATATTTTATTATTTTATTTTTATTTTGCGTTTTTGATTTATTTTATTTTGTTTATTATTTTATATATTTGTAAAATAATTTTATATACATAAATATATTTTTATTTTAATTTTCTGATGTAGTTTGTACGTTCAATAAAAGAAAAGTATAATTTATATAGGTATAAGTATAGGAGGTGTACCTATGTATCCTATATACATACATATTTTATTTTATGTTTTATTTAGGTTTTTATTCTAATTTTTATGTACAAATATATTATAAGTAATATTTACAATATTATAAAAATATAAATTATAAAAATAATAAATAAATAATAAATTGAATATTTTAATCTGTACAGATATACAATGTGGGTCCAAAACTCAACTTTCAAACCGTAGCTCCGCCAAATGCGAAACCATAACCATTAAATAGTTTATGTTATTCTATATATAATTAAAGGTGAGTTTGATGAATTTGGAGTTTTTATTTGTGAGATACGGGTCTGGGAAGTTGGGATTCTAGATTCTCATTCAAACCATAACTTTTTATCTGTACATTATTTTTAAGTGAAATAAATTTTTTATTTTTCTTTATTAAATTATATATAACTTTAATGTACAAAGTTTCTTTATTTGAAGTATAAAAGGTGGAACCAAAAATAGGTCCTAAAATGAATAAAGAATGAATTAAAAAGTATAGGTATTTGACCCTTATCTCCTCCTATTTTATTCCTTGTCGACCTATTCATCAAGATGCCTAGGTCTCGGGGTTTCGGGTCATAAAATATTTACAATATTTTATTCTTTTTCTTTTCTTTTATTTATTCTACAATTTTGGATTTAATTACAGTAATTTTGACACTAATTACATGTACATGCATGAATGCTAATATGCTCTATTTAATGCTTTTTACAGGCATTTGCTTGGGTTTTTAAGGCCAAAATGATAGAATAAAGATGATGAAATGTGGATTCATCATCCCCCTATAGTTTACCTTTGCTAGTCCCTAGCGAACACTTATGCAATAAGTGCAGAAAGAAAAAAAAAAGAAAAGAAAAAGAAAAACGTGGATTAGTTTAATTATAAAACTTGTCTTCACAAAATCAAAGTTTGGAGCTTAAGTCGGACCTTTGGAATTTTATTGCGGGTGGAACCTTAATGAGAACCGTGTTTGAAATCCAACAGTCCCTGAGAATCCCAAAACTTTGTCCAAGTCTCCTCAATAGCCAGGTCAGAAATATCTCAATTCATACGCAAACTCTTACGACTATGAGTCTGACTCGTACAGTGTAAGTGATGGTGGCTCTCCCCAACTAGAATGGCAAAGAAACTGACTTCTCCAGTACGACAACCCAATGATTCCCCGATCCAATAACTCCATCCTCGAGGAGCGGGGTATTCCCTTCTAAGTTCAAGTGGCAACCAGCTCAAGAGGAGGGGGTGAAGAGAAGAATGGACGGTAGCCAGTGTAGCTACCTATCCTGGGATGCAAGACCATGTTGTCAAGTCATCCAGCTGCGGGCTCACATGATTTAACTTTGGAACTCAAGCTTGCTTATTGGCTTTACACATTTGCACATACTTTGCAGGCTTTTTATTTTTGTACATGCCTAAATACTTTCTTTTAATACTATTCATAGCAGCATTTACATAAGGAGTTTTTTTCTCTTGAGCCAGTAGACTATCCCTCTTTTGAAGCTTTATCGCAACCCACAACCTCCTGTCTTTAGACTTCCTAACCACTGGCCGGGTTGGGGTGCACTTCCCCCCTTAGAGGAGGACAAATGTTTCCACTTGTGTGCGTCTCATACCGGCAAATCCAATCCCCTCACTATTCCAACTGAGTTGAGCAAAGTGAAAGGTGCAGGTGTCCAAGTTAGGTCATTATCAACAAGAGTCGTACGTGTGCTCCAAAATACTCTACTTAGGCAGTCAAGAATCCATTGAACCAAGTCTCATTATCCTCAAAGAATTAAGTCAGCTAGACCTGAAGTACCTCAAACACCGTTCCTGTAAGGTTCCTGTTATTAGGTAGATTTTAAGGTCCAATCAAGATCCAATCTCCGGATTTTACTTAGACTTGTTCAACTATCAAACTCAATCCGAAAAATGCGAATGCTAGACAATGCGATGCAGAAAATGTTTTTGCGATGCAATTTTTCAAAGATTTTGAACTTTTTATGGATTTTCGAAAAGATGATGATGTACATGCAGATGCATTTTTTTGTATTTTTCAAAAAGATTTTTCAGATGTTTTTGGATTTTAACTTTGCAGATGTTTTTGGGAATTTTAAAAACAAAAAGATTTTGGCTGAAAACTTGGTGAAAAATATGTACACGGGAGTGCTTCATATATATACAAGAAGTGAGTTTTAAGAATTTACAAGGGTAAGTGATCAATTTTATAGACATATATAGCGAATTTTGGTGTGATGTATGTATTACTCAAACTTATTTAACACAAGTTTTCCAAACAGTTTTGAGAACTATAGTCAAAAATAATTTGTACAAACATTTTACAAACATGTACACACATTTTAAAATCATTTTTCAAAGGTTTTTCAAACATTATATATAGATTTTTCAAATATTTTTGCAACCACTTTTTAAACCATTTGCAAGTCATTTTTCAAACATTTTATTTCACACAAAGAAGATAATTTTTTGCAAACCACGCATTTTTACACAGGTTGAAAACATGTAACAAAATATTTTTAAAATAGTTTTCAATAGATTTTCACAAGGATATTCAAACTATTTTTCAAACATTTTGCAAAAAACATTTTCACCTGATTTATTAATCAGTAAATACAAAAAGAATTTGAGGAATGGTAACATCTTTTTATTAGGGATTTTAATGAATTTTAAAGAATGATTAGCCATATTATTAGGAAAATACGAAACTACGAGTTATGGCTAAAGTATATACGTAGTATATATGACCCCCCTATACTTAGCTTGAGTTATGTCCTCATAGATCGGAGAGAAAAGAGAAGACATAACTCGTACTAAGTATAGGCAAATCTAAAGAATAAATAAATGAATGAATCAATGGGAAGTTGACCATCCCCCCTATACTTAGGATCAAATAATCTTAAGTATAGCGAACTGTACGCAACGCAGGGTGGGTCAAGGGTGGGAATGAACAAATCGTACTCAGATTGTCTCCCCCTATACTTAGGGTAAGATGTCCCTAAGTATAGACAAGAAGAGGAGACAATGGAGAGGATCGAAAAGAATAGAAGAAACTCGGGGTGCACACCCCCCTATACTTAGGACAAAGTACGTCCTAAGTATAGAAGACTGTCTACATTGGGGCGACACTTTTTGGATAGATACAGAAGATAGAAGTGGAAAAGAAGAAAAGAAGAAAAGAGATGAAAGTGGATATGTACAACTCGGGATGCGCATCCCCCCTATACTTAGGATAAAGTACATCCTAAGTGTAGCAATGATGAAAGGGATGACATCATGTCGGTAGAAGAGGATAAAAGAGATCGAAAAGAAGTAAAGAAGAAAAGTCATTCAAAAATATTTTGCTCTGCTTGGCCTTCCTCTGCCTCTTTGGAGATATCCGGCTCATCCATGTAGATTACTTGAATCGAGTCAACGACAGCCATGAATGTATCATGTTCAAGGTATAGCTTCAGAAGCTGTCCATTGACTACGAATGGTTGTGCGTCAGCTGACAGATTAGATATCAACACACTTCCATTGTCACGCACCTGCCTAACCATAAATGGCCCAGTCCATTTACTCTTCAATTTGCCTGGAAATATCTTTAATTTCGCATCGAACAACCACACCTTCTGACCTGGATCAAAGGACTTGCGGCGGATATGCTTGTCATGCCATGTTTTGACCTTCTCCTTGTACATCAGGCTGTTGTCATATGCATAATCTCTGAATTCTAGTAATCTGTTCAGATCCACTTTCATGTTCTTTCCTGCTTGCTTGGAGTCCAAACTACAGATGTTAATGGCCCACAAAGATTTGTGAATGAGTTCAACAGGCAAATGACATGGCTTGCCATACACAAGGCCGTAGGGAGACATTCCCAACGGTGACTTGTACGTTGTTCTATAAGCCCAAAGAAGCCCAAAGAACGGAATCAAGAAGCTGAGACCAGTTCTTGCGATCCGGACGCACAAGCTTCTGTAAAATTGTCTTGATCTCCCTATTTGAACATTCAGCTAAACCATTGGACTGCGTGTGGTAAGGTGAAGCAACACGATGTTCAATGCAGAATTCTTGGGTCATCTTCTACACCTCTCTGTTTATGAAATGACTACCCCCGTCAGATATGAGAATCTTGGGAATCCCGAACCGTGCTATGATGTGGTCTCTCAAGAATCGACAGACATTCCTACTGTCGGCGGTTCGGGCGGGAATAGCCTCCACCCAGCGACTTACATAATCGACAGCAAGCAGGATATATTCATAGCCCTGACTGTAGGGAAACGGGCCCATAAAGTCGATGCCCCATGCGTCGAAGACGTCTGAGATCTGAATGTATTTCAGAGGCATTGTGTCTCTCATTCCTATGGTTCCACCCATCTTCTGACAGTCAGTGCAGTATTTGACATAATCATCTGCATCTTTGAATAATGAAGGCCACCAGAGGCCACTTTGAAGAACTTTTGCTGCCGTACATTTGCCTGAATGATGTCCTCCATGAATCTTGGTCATGACATAAAGCGAGGACACTTGGAACTTCCTCCTGAGGAATGCACCTTCTCCAGATACAATCTGCTCCCTCACGAAACAAATACGGATCTTCCCACAGGTAGAAATTGATTTTAGACAAGAATCTGTCTATTTTCAACTTAGGCCAATCCTGTGGGATTTTCTTCTTCACCAGATAATTCACAATGTCTGCATACCAAGGAAGCGAGGTGACAGACAGAATTGCCTCGTCTGGAAAGGTCTCTGTGATCGACTGCAGGTTCAGTTCAGGAGATTCCGGCTTAGGAAGCCTTGACAGATGGTCGGCCACCACATTCTTTACCCCAGGTTTATATTTGATTTCCAAGTCAAATTCCTGGAGAAGAAGGATCCACCGAATGAGACGTGGTTTGGCGTCCTTCTTTTGCTGTAAATACCGGATGGCCGAATGATCAGTGTAAATGATTACTTTGGACTCAAGGAGGTAGGATCTGAACTTTTCCAGGGCAAAGACTACCGCTAGCAGCTCCTTTTCAGTGACAGTGTAGTTTCTCTGGGCTTCGTCGAGCGTTCGGCTAGCGTAGTGAATCGCAAATGGTACATTATCTTTCCTCTGTCTAAGTACAGCTCCGATGGTATAATCTGACGCGTCAGTCATTATCTCGAAGGGTTGAGTCCAAATCGGTGGCTATAAGACGGGGGCCTGTGTGATGAGTTCCTTCAACTGATTAAAGGCAAGGAGCACACTGTCATCTACAATGAATTCATTCTCCTTGCCGAGCAACTCAGTCAACGGTCTGGTCAGTTTGCTAAAATCTTTGATGAACCTTCGGTAAAAACCGACATGGCCCAAAAAATACCTAACTTGCTTGATGTTTGTAGGTGGCTCAAGTTTGGAAATCACGTCCACCTTGGCTGGGTCAACCTCCATACCACGTTTAGAAACAACGTGACCCAGCACGATTCCTTCGGTCACCATGAAGTTGCTCTTCTCCCACGAGAGCACGAGATTGACTTCGCAGCACCTCCATAAGACTTGGTCTAAATAATCCAGACATTGATCAAATGAATCCCCGTAGACCGAAAAATCGTCCATAAAGACCTCGAGAAAATTACCGACCATATCATCAAAAACTGCAAGCATACACCTCTGAAATGTGGCTGGGGCATTGCACAGCCCGAACGGCATCCGTCTGAAGGCATATGTACCAAAAGGACAGGTGAACGTGGTCTTCTCTTGATCTTTAAGAGCAATAGCAACTTGATTATACCCAGAGTAGCCATCCAAGAAGCAGAAATATTCCTTTGCGGCTAATCTCTCCAAGATCTGGTCGATGAAGGGTAAAGGGAAGTGGTCCTTCTTGGTAGCGAGGTTAAGTCTTCTGTAGTCCACGCACACTCGCCAAGAAGTTGGTACTCTGTTTGCGATCTCCTCTCCTTTGTCATTCTTCACAATGGTGATCCCTGATTTCTTCAGCACAACATGCAGAGGGCTCACCCATTTGCTGTCGGAGATGGGATAAATAAATCCCGCATCACACCACTTTTGGATCTCTTTCATAACAACCTCCTGCAGATTTGGATTTAATCTTCTCTGAAGTTCTCGAGAGAGCCTGCAATCTTCTTCCAGAAAGATGATGTGAGCATAGTGACGGATTGATCCCATGGAGATCAGAAGTTCGCCAGCCTATCGCCTTGTGGTTTCGTTCGAGAACCTCCATCAGACGAGATTCTTGGTCTTCGGTCAGATGTGCATTGATAATGACCGGGTACATATTCGGTTCTCCCGTAAGGAAGACATATTTCATGTTGGAGGGCAAAGGTTTCAGCTCTGGCAGGGTCTGAGCTGCTTCAGAAGTGACCTCAGCTATTAGTGTAGGTGGCGATTCTTTCAACTGTTCGGTGTTCACCATACTCGGTTCTGCCTCTTCTCTCAAATCGTAATAGAATTCCTCGATGATGTCCTCTTCATCAAAAGATTCTTCAAAAATTTGCTCTTGATTTTGAAGGCACATCACCCCTACGACAGTCTCTTGCAGCCCATCAGCGAGTTCCTCATCCTGATTGATAAGGGGAAATTCGACTGCGGTCTCCACTCCCTCCTCGGAGCAGAGGAGTTCATGGATCTCATTTTCATCCAAAAATAAGTTGGTATCTTGAATTTCTGCTAGAAAGTCGTAGTCGTCAGCATACTCAATCGCCCTTGCACATGACACAGATGTCTGTTTGGCTGGTGTTCCCTCAGACATGGACTCTACTCTGATTGTTTCATTGCCAGTACCAAAAGTGATTTCTCCCGTCACATAATTCACTACTGCGTTTGATGTCCGCAGAAAAGGTTGTCCCAGTATGATTGGGGTAAGGAGCAATGGAGCGGGGACGTCCATATCTAAGACCACAAAATTGGCTGGGAACGGCTTTCCTTGAGCCGTGACTATTACGTCCTCGAACATGCCCCTAGGCTGCTTAACTGACTTGTCTGCAAATTGCAGAATCATCTTTGTAGGCTTGAGCGGTCCCAGCCTAAATTCCGTATGTAGCGAAGTTGGCATCAAGTTGACAGAAGACCTGCTGTCGAGAAGTGTTCGTTCAAACTCCTGATTAAACATCTGACAACGCACAAGAGGTGCTCCCATATCTGGATTTTTAATTGGGAGATTGCTGATGGCATTAACAGTGGCCATTGTAAGGATATGCTTTTCGGACTTGCCACCCTTGCTTCTGGAGTTGTGAGGATGCGGTCGGCGCTTGGTTGTGCATGCCTCTTTCAATCCTTTCTTTACATCTGGCATGTACTCAAGAGCTTTCATTAATAGCATATTCAACACCAAATTCTGGATGATTTCTATAATGGCAAGACCAGACAAAGCATTTTTCAAATTTTTCATTTTTCTGTGTTTTTTCATTGCTTCTGGAAAAGGAATATTTACAACATCTTCACCAATTTCATTCAAAGTAGTGTCCATATTGTTGTGTACAGGTATATCGCAAAAAGGAATAGAATCATCTACAAGATGTGGACCAAAAATGGCAGGCTCGGCTTCAGGTGCTGGCGTTGGACTCGCTGCAGGTGCAAAATCCCTTCTATCCGTGGCTGGCTCTGTAGCAGGTGCAGTCGTCTCCAATGCGGTCCTATCTCCACCAAGGTTGCTGTTATCTTTTTGTGTTTTCTTGTTTTCTTCATTTTTTTGTGATTTTCTAGATAATGGTGCTGCTCCCAAAATGCTACTTGGCCCTGGTGTTGGCTGGACTGACGATTCCCCATCAGATGCAAGATTCTTTCCCTTCACGTCGTTGATGGCTGGAGTGTCCTACCGCTCCTGAGAGTGACAGCATTAGATAAAAAACAATTTAATTCACCTGGTTCGGGTGGACACTGCCGGGTACCTACTCCTTGCGTCGGAAGTTGTTCGGGTTGGCTTCGACCTGGGCTGGTATGACGGTCTTGGCAGCCATCAGGTCGTCGATCTTCTGGGTCATCTCAGCCATATTCTTCATTAATTGTTCAAGACAGGCCAGGGCCGGATTAACTGGCACAATCTCAGAAGAATCCTCCTGTTGGGCCTAGAATGCTGATATGACGGCTGAGACTACGACTGGTAACCCTGAGAAAAATGGTGAGGAGGAGGGTTGGAGGAATACTGTGAATTATGTTGGTTGTATGGAGCAGTCGGTTGCTGATGGTATCCTTGTCCGCGATATCCGGACTGCTGAGGACCGTGCTGGTAATTCTGCCTCCAGGTGTTACCGTACGATGGGGGCTGGTATTGGTAGGAAGGCTGGAAGGGTCTCCCAACCTGCTGCTGCTGGTGATAGGGCATGTTGCCCATGTTCTGACCCTGAGAGTGTCCCTGAGGACGGGTCAGTTGCGCTTCATTGTTCCATACGCCATTGATCTCCTGAATCAGTGGCGGGGGCAGAGAGAAATGCTCAGAGTATACTGGCTGGGACTCTGGTTGATATACAACCATCTGTGTCAGGGGCTGCGGGGGCTGCTCCGGAGCCTGCACGTAATACACGTGCTGAACAGGCTGGGGTTGCGGTGGAGTCGGCTGAGGGTTCTGCTGCATTGTGGGCTCCTTCTCCTCAACATTCGGTTCGGCAGAAGTAGACACAGCGTTGCACATGTTTGCATTCAATGCACGAACTAGCTGCTCCAGCTGTTGGGAAATATGGTCGAGCTTTTCCAGTCCCTAGGTTCTCTTCTCTATGGTAGATAATTTTTCGAGGTCCCGCGACCTCTTCTCAATGATGTCCACCTTAGACAGGTGGCTCCCAATGATGCTCAGGTTGGAACTCTCATCCTTGTCCTCAGTGTGAGAAGCCATGTTTACTGGCTTGCTGATGGCGGTTGGTACCTTGATGTATGCTCTGGACGAGGATTGGGCGGCTTCCCCTTCAGCCATTTCCTCGAAGACGTTCCATACCACGTCCTCATCCTTGTTGAAATGCGAACCGCCGCAAGCGGCGTCCACAAGATTTTGGATCTCAAGTGATAGCCCCCCAAGAAATGTTGTACGAGACTAGTCTTTGGAATTTCATGGTGGGGGTACTTCTCTTGCAGGTCCCTGAATCTCTCCCACGCTTCATGGATAGTCCCGTGGGGCTGCTGGCAGAAATTGGAGATACGGGCACGCATCTGATTCAATCGCCCAAGAGGATAGAATTCATGGAGAAATGCAGACTTCAGATCCTCCCATGTCGTGACAACCTTTCCAAGATGGTCGACCCAATATAGGGCCTTGTCTTGAAGGTTGAAGGGAAAGGCGGTCATCTTGACTACCCCGAGAGGAATACCAGGGTAGTGATCAGTGGCACAGATGCGGCTAAACTTCTTGAGAAAGATATATGGTTCCTCAGTGGTATTCCCGTGGAATGTGGGAAGCAGGGACATAAATTGCGGCTTCAGCTCAAAGTGGGCATGCATACGTGGAACCTGAATCCACTCATTGATGTGTCCTGCTCTTGGGTTGTATGTTTCCTTGAGCGTAGGCTTGGGTTGCGGTGGATCTGCTTCCGCTGCGTCGAATTCTGGTCTTCCCACTGAGAACTCATCTCTGACTTCTTCAAAATTAGTCTCTTGGTTCGGATCATCCTCCCTGCGGCCGTCTCTTGCATCGGACCTCCTCCTTAAATCGTTCAGCATATCTTGGAAAGCGGTCTGGGCCAGGGCTTGGTTAGTCAACTGCTGCTGGATGGCTTGAATGGAAGCCAACAGCTGACTGTTAACTTCGTTTTGCATGGTATATTGCCCTTCCCTCAGATTGACTTCAGGTTCAGGTGGGGGTTGTGGTCCCTTTCCTCTTCCTCCTGCCATCTCAGAATGAACTTGAATTTCCGGCTCGTGATCGGGTGAAGAATCTGCATGACGAAGCAATCCCTGATTAGTATCTTCTTGAGCACCCGCTGTTGAGATGAATCTGGAATTAAGGTCAATCCCAGAATATTGTGAACGGAGCATATGATATTGACTGAAATCGATCTCCATCCACAAGGGGTTATTTCGGGGACAAGAGTAATACCGGTTTATTTGAAGGTGAAGAGCTAATTCGGTTGCGAGTCCATCCCGAACAACGGATTTATTGGTGACAGGAAAGTGTTGAAAGAAGCGAGAATAGGGGAGTCCAAGGAGACATTCGTGAGATCCGAACTAACTTCTTGGAGATCACCCCTCTTTATGGAAGATGTTGCCGATACGGAATCGATGTGGGCATCGGCGAGGTCCCAACTGAACCATCCGTGTGACGACATCTTGAGAAGGTCAAAGGAGAAGATGATAGATGAAGAGCACGAGGGTAAACAAGAAATAAAAGGATTATAAAATAGTAGAAGGCTCATACTGAGCAAGGGTCAAATGGAAGGAGATCAAAAATGGCGCAAGTACGCGGTGTTTTTGATCTTGACCTTAATCCAACTAGCAATCAAACACAAAGCAAGGGGATTCACCAAATCAACACGTGAAGTCGTAAGGGTTCGGCTATTATCTTTGTAGTTTTTAGATGAATTCAGGCATTTATCTTTTAATGAGTCCTTAGAGCGCTACGCCTATAGGAGAGAGAGTACTGCCGGAAGAGTATCTCGTACTTGTCCTCCTCCTGTGTTACCTGTAGTCTGCACTTTTTGAGGTCCTTGTAACCCTTCCTGGATCCCTACTCAGCCAAAGAAATAGAAAAGGAAGCCAATAGGCGAAACCGATACTTCGAAACTCGCTCGCAACAGAATCACCCGTGAGCATGCAAGAACCTACTCGGACGCAAGACGATGAGACAGACACCCCCGTGAAGGTGTGGCCTAGGCTCGATACTTCGGACAAGGTCGATGCTCTGCACAATAGAGAGTCACCAATGTTGACCAAGCCCTACTCGTCCACGTACGATAGAAGCGCCAATACTTCGGAAATCCAGGCGATACACAAGGCAGCCACAAACTGGGTTTTGGGCTCTAATCCTTACGAAGCACTCTGCTCACTTGGAAGGAGACCTTCCCATGCAACCTGAATACAAGTGAGGGTGTGACTCTCCCCAATCAATGAGTCCAATTACCAATTTTATTTAGGTCAAGGTTTTCTTAGTAGTCCCTTTTCTAATTTTTTTGTGTTATCGCTTCTTTTGAGTAAATTCAAACAAGCGCCTAACGTTTTTGTTTTTTCTTGATTCCTATTTGATCCAAAAACAGAGGGAGAGAAGAGTCGGAAAAGCCAATGCAAGTGGCACTAAGATAGAAATCTCACCTTAGTGCCTAAATGATGAATGCAAAGATAGAAGACTTACAGTGACTCCCAGCTCTCTCCATGCGGGATGCAAAATAGGAATTTATAAATCTATACTACATGCCGATATGCACAAGGAAATCGTCCTAAGCAAGCAATTGCTAGCGTGAAGAACCACAAGTTAATCACCAATCCTCGATCCAAAGAGTCTGGTCTAGGCCTACCCCTCCTCTTCTCGACAAATCGAGTTCAGGAGTAACGCTTGATGGGGTGGGCTCGTGGCGCGGCGGATCTAAGAAAATGATTTAACTGTTTAATTAAACTAAGTCCAAATACACACTATAGGTACATGCAATGGTTATTAGGGTGTTTGGACCTAATCTAATCAATCAAGCAATGCCTAAAATCTAAGGGCTCATTTCACAAAAGAAAGGAAAAAGGAAAACAAAACCGGTAAATGACAGTCGAGAAACGCGAAGAAAACCGCAGTGAGCCCCCAAGTGAACAGACACTTGGAAATTGGGCCCGAGTGTCCAAAGTCCAGGGTACCTGTATTATTACAAATGATCAAATGTCTCTCTCTCACCAAAAATGAGAAAAAAACTATCTCTCTCTCTCTCTCTCAAGCCCTCCTGCTCTCTCCTACCGGCTAGGGTAGAATAACCGGCTCCTCCTCCCAAAGCTGCTCAGGATCCCCTAGGAGATCCTCCTCGGTCAGTGGTCCCTCGCAAGAAAACAAGAAAGGGATGTAAGACAGTTCAAAACAAATTATGCAATAGAAGCAGATAATCAAAAATGGCTAAGCAGATAAAGAGACACAATTCTACTCAACAAGTCGATGCTCCCTGGCAACAGCGCCATTTGAAAAATGAGAATGTGAGAGCCGCTAAATAGTGGTCTGACAAATCAGACTCACTGTCGCTGAGGAGACTACTCAAGCCTTCCCGTTTGTCAATAATTAACCCACACAATTAATCAAACAATCAAGAGCAAGGATTAAAATTTATTATACCCTACTACAAATGTACAATGGCAAGCAAGTAGGGGTCGATCACAGGAAGCAAGGGTGTAGAGTGTTTTTGGTCTTTTTATAATTTTCCACTGTTTTTTATGATTTTTGGGGATTTTTCTGAATTTTTAAGGTACTTTTTAAAAGTTAAAATACAAGAAAACAGTGACTAAACCTACTGGCCGAAATCAAAATGGGAATGGAAAAAACAAACAGTGTCAAAATTTTCCCAAATTAATTTTAAATTAAAGATAACAAAACAAACAAAATTTAGGAAAAGAAAACACAATTTTTGGACTTTTTATGGATTTTATAAAATTTTATGAAGGTTTTTAGAGTTTTTATATTTTTAGGAGTTTTCTTTTATATTTTTTAGTGATTTTTGGTCTGAAACTAATAGATGATAAAACACACAAAATATAATTTTTTTGGAATTTTTCAAACGTTTTGATAATTTTTATGGATTTTCTAAGATAGACAATAGCTAAAATGCATGTTTTTTTTAATAAAAATGAAAATGCAACAAGAATGCAATGCAAAAATGTGGCGTGAATGAGCTAGTAGACAGGAGCCTATGACAATTTTTTTTGGTAATTTTCGAAGTTGAAATGACGCGTGAAATAAATAAGACAAAGCAAGCAAAAATATATGGCCTGGCAACGGTATATATGCAAATACAAAATCATCCAGGGGCATACATGCAATTTTCCAAAAAAAATACCACTGAATATTTAATTTAATGGACCTTTTACAAAAAAGCAAAAGTCGCGAGGGCACGGTTGCAAAAAACCCACCCACGCGCGTACGCACGCGCCTGGGGAGGACCTGCTTGCAAATATCAAAAACATCGGGGCGGAAATGCAAAAAGGACAAGGAAACACGTGAGGGCTCACGTGCGCTACAGGCAGGGGTATAAGTTCGATAATACAAAACACCAGGGGCACAGGTATAAAATTACAAAAGATTAAAGTGGTTGTTAGCAATGTGAGCCCGAGGCGAACCATTCCTGCAATAATTATTATTGTAATTAATGATTTATCAATAAAAGTTATTGATTATGTTTCACTCCCTTTCTGATATTGAATGAATGAATGCACTACAAGGTCCCTCTGTACAATAAGGGTTATGTACCATGGCCAACTTGATAATCATACAGCTGTTGATTCATTGATTGAATCACAGAGGCTGATGCTTAGATGAATATCTAAGGAGTTAGATAGAGGACTCATCAAGCATCATCAATGATTAACAAGTAGTGATCTCCAGTCTGAGTGGGAGATGGCAATCCTATCTCATTAGACTGATATCTGATCGACCTCTTGATGCAGGTCCTCTGCATGGGAATATTGATTCAGAGATATCAGGTTAGTTGAGTCAATGAGTTGACTTAACGAGATCAAGATAACCAAAGACCTATGATGAATACTGTCACATCATAGGCAAACTTCCTCTGACCAGAGACATATGTATTGCTATATGTCTGAGTATGTACATTTGGCACACCAATAGGTTGATGACCTAACCAAGGTCTATATACCGGCGAGCTGGTGTGCATGTAATGGCATATGAGTAATATGATCTCTCAAAGGGATCATACAGGTTCACTTGTGAACCGGGAGACATGAGCTCACTCATGAGGTATTGGGATTGACTAAATTCCATGCATGGTCATCATGCTTTAGAAGCATGATATGAATTTGAAGGTAAGATATATGCTTTGTGAAAGCATATGATCTGTACCATATCCCAAGGACCAAGATTGAGAAACTTGATGATCAGACTATGAAGATGATAGTGTAAAAGTGATCTATATCTTCATGATGATCATAGGTCTTCCAGTGTGCAGGATCTGCAAGTATTAGGAATATCTGAAGGGTTATTTGATCATAAACGATTGTATAACCATGACGCTTCCATTCCGAGGAAGTGATGAAACAGGTCTGGATTTTAGTGACTCGTCTCATTAGAGAAGTGACCTAATCTTAGTTAATATACTGGACATTGATCTGAATGAGATTCAGATGCAATGAGAAGATTAGGTTTACGGTTTTGATTTAATCAAGCATCTATGAGAGGTCCATGGGATCTGGATTTGAGATTAGATCTCAATATCCAAGTCACTATACGTGGAACAATACAATCGCCCAGTCCTTATCTCCAAGTATCTGAGGAAAATAGCATTGTTCTTAAATGGTTTAAGAATAATTCCATAAGATCTAAGCAATGAGAAATTGATAATTAAATATGATTTAATTATCATGATGTATGAGAAATTATCCAATATAATTAAATGTGATTTAATTATTATGGATAAGAATAATGTGGATAGTAATATCCAATTATTCATAATATGTTATAAATGTGATTTATAATGTATTAGAGAGAGCTAATTATAATTTATATTTGTAGATTAATTATTAATGTTTATTGGATACACATTATCTAATTAATTGAAAATGTAAATTACATTTAGTTTTGGGTTGTGAATATGATTCACAATTTTCCAATGTCAAGATTGCAATATTCCCAAAATAATTGAGAATTATTTTTGGTGAATAAAATACCAACAAATAATTGTTGGAAATAAGTTGAGAGAAAAACAAGGAGATGTGCAATCTCATGGGAATCCATGAGATTGCCCTCCCCATATGGGAAGGAGGTGGCGGCACCAATTTCTTTATGGAATTGGTGGCCGTCCACTCCCTCTAATGGGGAAGGTAGATCTCATTTGTATTTTCACTCCTTATTTGATTGGTTTAATTTGGTATTAATATATATTTGATTTATCAAATATATTTAATTAAATTTAAATCACAAGTTGTTGGTTTTTACCAACAACAATCTTGACCATTGGATTGACATAAATCAATCTCATCCATTGATTTTATATGTCCCATGGATTGAGATCCATGGATCCCAAAACCCTATAAATAGAGAGGCATACCATGCTCTCTCTTAACATGCTATTGTAGCACGCATCTCTCTCGCTCCATACTCGACAGCCCCCTCTCCCTCTCTTCTTGGTGGTCGTCCACCATACCTTGGTGGAGAGAATCGTCGACGCCCGCGCCATTGTGCTGCCGCTTCGACGCTCTGCGGTTCTTCGTCTACTTGGAGTGCTTCACTCACGAAGGAGACATTTGATCTCGTGTGACGAGATCAGAAGCAACCGTGCTTGGATCATCTTCTTGGATTGCGAGGACACCGCGACTCATCCCCGCGCTCGCAAGTCGTTACTCCGACGATCGGACTTGAGACAGGAGGTCTCTTCTCTTAGAGACTTGATCAACCACGCTTCAAGAGCTATTGCATTATACTTGTTGTGTTTATAGATGAAACGATTTGAGAATGGTTCTCGGATCATGTGGTTTCATAGAATAATTTTTTTTCAAATTCCGCTGCACCGAACAACTAGTGCGACTAGTCGTTCTCCGTCGTATCCGATACAATGATCACGCTTCCGTGATGCGCTTGATGATTTCTCCATATCCTTCAAGTGGTATCAGAGACTTAGATCGACGGTTTCGAATATAATTCGAAAAACAAAGGACGACTTGGGTTCGTTTAGGTCACGAAAGTTTTTATCGCATTTCATTTCGCAGATCTATTTAGAAAATAAATTCGGCACTGTTTAAATTATTTAAACACGAATCTAGTACTTGAATTTTGTTTCCCATTAAATAAGGAAACCATAGGAACTGAGTTTGCGTAAATCGGATTTCGTATGCTCTAGATATGGTTGTTTTGAACATGTATGCACTGTTGCGGGAACAGTAGATTTTAACATGATTAAAGAGTTAATTACTGTTATCATCTGCCTCGAAATGCGTGAAACTACACTTGTCTTCTGTCTTAAATCAAGTTATCAATCTTTGAAAATTGAGTTTGTCTAATTTGGATTTAAATTGATTGAGATATGTTAATTTTAGTGAGTAGGGGTCATTGCTAAAATTGCAGTCCTAATCTAGAATCAAGTGATTGTCAATTAGTGAAATTAATTGTTAATTTCGTGAAATAATCTTGAAAAATATTTGTGAAATAATGGAACATCATTATTTGCCTAATTGACTTGGCCCCAACCAATTAATTAATTAGATTTGATCTAAATCTTAATTAGTATCACAATCATCAAACTCCTTGCTTGAATAGGATTGGGAATTTGTCTAGCAAATTTCCTTATAATCAAAATTGTTTTGATTACTATATGGTATAATTTTTCGGTTGAAGAAACGATGATCATCTCAAGTACAAATTAATCAATTTGGCATTATCCTTTCCCGAGGTGGATATGGTGTCTAGTCGGGGATCGCTGGGGTAGTAGGTTGCAACGTAAGCGGTCCGTCCCACTCCCGTCGGTACTGGCCATGACAGCGGGTAGGGCCGGGATAATGTCCGAGGGATTAAGATGTATTTTTCTAATTATTAAAATACGAATTAATACGTACTTTGAGAATAATACCATATATATTCAAGTAAGAAATTCAAGTTTGATTGATTGAATTGGATTGATAATTAATTTAATATTATTGAATTAATTATGTCCAATTAGAGTACTCTTATATGATTAGAGTTAATAATTCCCTTGGAAGAATTAATTATGTGAATATGATTCATGATAATTAATTAAAATTTGAATATGAGGTGGAGGATCACATAAGTGACATCCATGATCTCCCGTCAAGGCGAACGGTTTTGTCGCCAGATATTATATATAGGAGACGCCTGTCCGAAGTGACAGCTCCTGCATATGATCCATTTGGATCGGGCTCGTCGCTTCTCGAAAGAGTAAGGACGTATGCATAGTGACCCTAATATTGAGTCCTCATATTATTGGGTGATGAATCCACGATTCATCGTCTTAAAATCTTGATCTTAGCAAAATCCCTGAGTAAAATCCCAAATAAATGTCCATGACTTCATTAAATTAACAAAATGTCTCTTGTAAATAAAATACACTAATTATTATATATTAGATTGTACAAAATAAATTACATATAAAAAGCCGCGAAAATAAAGGAGTTTTTCACATGTAAATAGCCTAAAACTTCATGTATTTTTAGTAATTCCATTTCAACTCCTTTTTAACTAATTCTTTCTCCAAAGTGTTCATATCAATGTATATAAAAATACAAAAATACAAAACAAATTTTATCTCAAATAAATGCTCCTAGATCCCAAAGAGAAAACGCCGTAAAGACCAACTTCCAAGCCAAATTCTCGCTCCGTACGAACTCCAAATTCACCAAACTCACTTTTAAAGTTCAAGTTAGAAAATTATCTATCCAACGGAAGTGGTTTCATTAAAATCGAAGCTCATTTGCAAACGTTGGGTTTTGGGACCTAGATGTACATTGTATACCTTGTATATATTCATTCTTTCTTTAATTTTTATTGTATCTTTCTTAATTACTAAAAATACAAAAAATCATACTTATTGTTGTATTTTAATTATACTATTTTATTGTACTTTTGTGGTAAATATCTCTTATTAAAAAGACAAAAAAATTACATATTAGAAAAGTAAAAAAAATGTGTACATGTTGTTTGTCTTCCCTTGTAAATTCTCCACTATTTCTCTTCTCTTTTTATTCTATTGTAACTAAAGTAGCCAACTTTATTTCATTTATTTATTTAATTTCTATTCTTTACAATAACCACCAATTCAACTCCATTACTCCACCATTTTATTAACCTCCATCCCACTCCATTTTAATTCTAACTTCCATTTTTTCCATCTCTTTATATACATTCCATCCTCCTCAATTTGCACTTGATATATCTTTATGTGAGGAGAGCCTAGTTCCCATAGTTGAATCGGTGACAGCGACGCAACCGCGGTCGAGCGACGACAGCCCTCTCTCCGGTGAGATCCGTTGGTTTTTGGCCAACATCGCAACCGCATCTGCGCATTGCTTGAGCTCATCGCTCGCCGGCAATTAGAGCGAAGACCGTGCTCTCGTGAGCACATCATAGGCGATCGTTTCCACCTTAGGTATTTTTCGTCTCCTTTTGTCATCATTTTTATTTTATTTGCAAATTTTTTTATCATATCACCATCATTACATCTCCATTTGTTTATATCTTCATCTTCATCACCATCATCATTTTTTTATGTGCAATCCCGTTCTTAAAAAATATTAAAAATAATAATAAAAATAATAAAAAAAAGATCTCTTTTATTACAACTAAAAAAATTAAAAATAAAAAAAAGTACTGAGGAGGAAGTGATGAATACCCATTCATCACTCTTTATTCTTATATTTTAGCTACAAAAAACCTTTGCAAATACATGTAGATATGTGTAAATACAAATAATTACCAAAAGCATGCATTGTGTAAAAAGATTTAATTAGCATGTTTTTGTGCAAAAATAAAGAATAAAGAGTAAAAAGAAAAAGAGGGAAATATTTAGAATAAATATTGAGCAACCTAACCCAAGGGAGGGCTCAGCATGGGCCTGACCGCATAAAAACCAAAGTAGAGGGAGATAGGAGCTCATGTGTACATACTTTTGTAAATAAATAAAATTATATTTTCCTCACCCAAAAATATGCTTGTATACATTTTGTATATATTTAGAAACTATTAAAAACAAAATAAAAATCAAAATTTCAAAAATGCCCTTTCACCATGTATATAGACCATCATCCTTTATTTATTTAACCCTATAAATAAATAAAATTATTTTCTAAACTTTTTGTAAATATTCTATGTTACATATTGTAAATATATAAAATAACAAGAAACAAAACAAAAATCAAATAAAAATTACAAAATTAAAAATACAAAAATACATTGTATAGATACCATGTATATAAATGTATACAACTATTTATTTCACCCTTGTGTGTAAATAATTAAAATAAAATAAAAATACCATTTTGTTCTTTATTTTATGATGTAAATAAATAAAATATAAAATGGGCATAAAAACACATAAAAATAACAAATAAAAAAATCAAAAATTAAAATCTATATAGTGCACATATACCTATATATATAGCTACCCTATTTTTATTTCCAAAAATTAATTAAAAAATCACCAAAAAATAGAAAAAAATAAAAGAAAAATATTTCATGTTTTGAGTTTTTCTTAATTCGGCCATTTTCTACCTTAAAATAAATAAACAAAAATTTCAATAATTGGCAGCTCCTGATTGGTCCACGGGGGATTGTTGACCCCGGTCAACTCCCCCGCGGACTCCTTCCTTTTCTGGAAGATGCGCGCCGCCCCGCCTTCGCCGATTTTTCCACGCGTCTCCAGGCTGTCGCCCACGCAAACCCCGTGCCCGGATTCTTCGCCGATCATCCATCTCCCTCGCCGGATCTTTCGCCATGAAATCTACGCCTTCCATAGCTGCCTCCATTCAACCCTAATCGGCCCTGTCTCCATATATATCCCGACCTCCGCCGCCTCCGCGCCTCATCTTTGGCTCTCCATTCTCATTCCCGTGACCTCCAGGGTGATCACCGAGGTGACAGCTCGCGTTTGCCCCTGTTGCAGTGAGGAGAGGGTGCCCCGACCATTGATCCGGCGTGTTTCGCCGCCGTTGCTCCGCCACCTGCGTGAGCATCGAGCCTCAGGCCTTGACGCCCTTCGAGGCTACGACCGGGAGTTAGCCACACTCCAGCATAGTCTTCCGCTCCACCCAGGTAGTCGATTAGCTCGTCCATTTCGTTTAATTTCTGATTTCGCCCAAATCGTATCTCCGACGTATTCCCCTGATTCCGACCATCTCGCGTAATATCTCGACCATCCGACCCGACCATCATCTTCGCCAGACCTCTCCGCATCTTCTTCACCCCTTCACCCAACCCAGATCGCACCGGATCTGGGAATCGAGCTCCTCCGCCGACCACCCTCGCCGGAGCTCTCCATTCCGACGCACCACGCACCTTCACTTCGCCTAACCGGGTCGAGGCAATTTGCCCTCGACACGTGAGTCTTCTGGTTCGCTTTTCAGGTCAAGTCAAGGGTCATCTGAGACCCTTCGCCATCCAGCCAGGAGACCCAGCTCCGCCGCCTTCGCTCAAGCTCCTCGGAGCTCGGTGTGCTCGTCGGAGACCACCAGTAGACGCGGGAGCCTTCCGCGATTCTTCTCCGACCTCCAGAAGGCTCTCCAGAGGACCCTAGCGCACGCACGAGCCCGGTGAATCTCGCCGGCGATCAGTTCTTCCACCATCCTCCAGCACCGTCCGATGCCTCCTCCGCTCCAGTCTTGATCCCAGCCGTCCATTTTCCGAGGAGCAGCGACCGTCGATCACCTGGAGGGGCTCATCTGGACCGTTCGCAGCAGCGGAGAGAGGCGCCTGAGTTCCACCCCGTTCGATCTTCCACGTGTCCTCGCCTCCACCGTCGATCCGGCTCAAGGGCAGACGAAGAAAAGCGCCAGCTCACCAGGACCGTCCGATCGTCCACGTGGCGCACATTAGGCCGTCGATGATAATAAAAGGGGTAAATTCATCTTAGACCCCTCTGTTTGTTTTATTTCAATTTAGTCCTGTAATTTTTAAATTACGTTGTTTATTTTCTGGGATACTTGCAATAAGGACCTCGTACTTATTTTATTTGCACTTATACCCCTGTCTACGTGGACCACGTGCTTCGTCACGTGAACTTTATTGGGTTAATTGCAATATCAGCCCTGTAGTTCTGGATGTTACGGATTGAATAAAATCTTTTACTTATTTGCATTTATGCCCCTGTGCGTGATTTAATTTCCACATGTGTGTTTTATTTTGGGTATTTTGCAGATAAGCCCCTGGACTTTTGGTACTTGTTACCAATAAGTCCTCGGAACTTATTTTTACTACATTTAGGTCCCTGAGTGCCCCAGGCACGCGCCTCGCGCGTGTTTTGCTGGGTATTTTGCACCAGGACCCCCAGAACTTTGGGTATTTGCACTTTGGTCCCTGTGCACAGTGCCCCCTTGTGGATTTTGAATAAAATATCAAATCACCTCCAAATTCGATGAAAATTTGACACATGGCTCCTGCCATGGTGTAGGATTTTCTAGAATTTTTTAGGACATTTCTGATTTTGTTTATTATTTTTAAAAATTCAAAAACCTTCATTTCAGCTACTGTTAATCTTTAAAAACCACAAAAAAATATAAAAACTCTTTTAAAAATTCTATAAAAATTAGGTACTGTTTCTTGTGTGTTGCTTGATTTTCTAACCAAATTTGGTTAGTTTTCAGTGCATAAAAACCATAAAAATTTAAAAACACTTAAAAACTCACAAAAATCACAATAAATAACATAAAAATCCAAAAACAATAATTTAGGTGCCCAAATTTTCCTTATTCTTTCTAGATTACAGGAAAATTACCTCAGGGCTTGTTGAGATCCATAAATATTTTATTTTTGGGTCTTAAGCCTTGCTGGACAGTACCTTTCATTTTTAGCACTGTTAGATTTTTAGAAAATAATTTACCCATTAGAAAAATATCAAAAATTCACCAAAAACATTTAAAAACTTAAAAAAAATAAAAACAATTTTTCTGGAATTTTTGCTTGATTTCTGATGTGTTAAATAAATTGCTTAAGTGTGCTTGTTTATACTTTCTTTATTTTCCTTCACATATTAAAAATTCTAAAAAATTTATAAAAAATCAAAAACCACTAAAAATTAGCTTCTCTGAAATTTGACTACTTAGTTTTTCAATCGTGCTCCTTGTGTTCGACCCTGGATCGCTATACCAGGTAAAAAGAATAGCGAAGACCGCTTACATTGAATTTCTTGATTTTCTGAGTGGTTTTTATCAATTTTTCTCGATTGACCGCGCTTGGTGATTTGGGTCACAACGACCATTTTATTTCCATTACTTAACCCGATTGTCAGGTGCGTCATCAGGAAGCAACAGCATCTTCGCTGCCGCCCCCTCCTCCTCTATCCACGACCACACCCGCCGGCCGCCACCCAGCCGGGAAGCCGCGCTTCGCCGCGCTATAGCGGCACCGCGCGGCCGCGCGTGTGTGGTCCTCCGCGCCCTCCACCGCCTCAGCTCGCCGCCACCTCCGCCCACAAGCCGTTCCCTCGCCGCCGGTCGTCATCGACCTCCCTCACGCCTCTCCGACCAGCCCAGCCGCCCCCACTCTCCGTCGCCACCCATGCGAGGTGCGTGGCCTTCCTCGTGGCCGTGCGCGGTCGCGCCAACCTCCCTACGTTGGGTTCATCTGCAAAAGCCAGAGGAAGAAGAGGAAGAAGGTCCATTTCTTTTTATTTTTTTATTGTGAAAAATTACATTGTATATATTTCATGTTTCCGTAATTGCATAATAGTCCATGTACATAACTTGCATTGTATTTTGTTTTCTGAATTTGAAAGACACCCCTGTGTTCGTACTTAATTTTGGACTTCAATATTGCATCTTTTTATATAGTAAAAAATGTTTTCATGTTGAGCAACTAATTCTCTACCTTTTGGATATTTATTTATATTTTTATGACATTTGGGTAAATAATGAAAATTGTGTAACTGAAATTCTCGAGAATTTACCCAAATTGGATTCTTAAATTTATATCTCACACACGGCTGCTCTGAAAAATCTACAAAAAGTAAGAATGATGCCTTGATAAGTGCTTAACTTACTGTCCAAATTTCCCAAAATGGAGTTGTCTTGTGCCTGAAATAATTTGTAGAGTGAATTTAGTATTTGATTTTTAATTAAATCCACGTATATACTTTTTGCGAAATATCAAGTCTCCTGTATGCCCCATGAAAATATCGAATTGAGATAATTTGCACTTTGATTAATTTGATAATGTGGATTTATTAGAAATTGTTTACTCACTGTCACTCTGATTTCATTTAAAAATCCGTAAAAAATTCATACTTTGTCAAAAAAATCCAAAAATTTTACTGTAGCTTCCTTGCATCATGTTTTAATTCCAGTAATTTTTTCATAATTTTTGCTTACTGTTTGTGTGAAAAATTACGAAAATACCGATAAAAAGTGTGCATTTTTTATTATTGCATTTTACCCTAAAAATTCTAAAAAAAAAATGTTTTGCATTCATCATTGGATTAAGTTTATTGGAAAAATATAATTTGGCTAAATGGGATTAATTTCTCATTCAAATTAATTTGGCCTATTGTATGCTTTCTTATTAACTTGATTCAACCGTATCTTGCATTAGCATTTCGTTTTGCATTAAAAAAATATAAAAAAATTTACCGCATGGAAATCTAGATCTTAAATTTTAAATTAGACCCAAGTTGTTCCTTTGCCTCTCTGAGTTCGACCCCGACTTGCCCGGGATATAAATTAAAGCTGAGACACTCTTCACGGAGATCTTCTCTCGATTCTGACCGAATCACTAAGTATACGTGCTACAACGAACACGAATTAGTTATCGTATTTAACGACTCGTCATTGGGGCGATATTGGATTGCACATAGCGAGTTGTATTCCCGTTGATGGTTGGTTCAATTAATGACGGGTCAACATCACCTTAGGGGTGGTGGGCCCGGGTATTAAAGACCGAATTGAAAAAATGCAAGTTAGACTTGCTAGGCGGAATGTGTTCCCACTTCTCTTTATTTGAGTCATAAGTTCTCATATTATTGGGATATGACAAAGATAAAGAGGAGATCCCAGTTCTTGCTTGAGATATATCGGTAAGTATATCTCCTACTTTGAAAGTGAATTAGGGAATAAACTTTCATAGATGACATAGCAAGACTAATTTGATTTAAAATGTCTTAATCAAATAAAACTAAATTGAATATATGATTATATGTTCTAATATAGTGCATTCTCAATTTTAGATAATGAAATCCATGAACCCATTGAGCAGGCTTCTGGAGGTCAACCAATTGACCGGACCAAATTACTCGGATTGGATCCGTAATTTGGAGCTTGTACTCTCGGCGGAGCGCATCAGTTATGTGCTCTCTGAAGACAAGCATGAAAACCCTAAATCTAAGGAAGAAAAAGCATTTAATGACAAGTATGATGAAGATTATGTCTTGGCTAGATGCTACATCTTGGGTTCTCTCTCCAATGTTCTTCAGAAACAACATGTGGAGATGAGTACTTGCCAGGAGATCATGCAGAATCTAAAGGATATGTTTGGTGACATTAACCGCACCGAGCGGTACAATGTTATGAAAGACCTCATTCGCTGCAAGATGCAGGAAGGAACTTTGGTCCGTGAACATGTACTCAAAATGTTTGGGTACTTGTCGGAGCTGGAGACTCTTGGAGCAACGATGGATGCAGACATGCAAGATGACTTCATTCTGATGTCGTTGCCCAAGTCTTTCAATAACTTTGTAGTGTCATTCCACATGAACAAGTTGGAATTGATAAGTGTTGCACTCCTTGCTGCATTAAAGTCTGCAAAAGACGTGATGAAGGAGGATGGTCCCACTGGCAGTGCAATGGTTGCACAGGTCAGAGGGAAGCGCGGTCGGATGCATGGATCTCGGAAGGGCCCGGCCCAGAAGAGAAAGAAGAAGGGACAAAGTGTTGGCTCTTCTTCCAATGCATCCACTCTAATGGCATCAAAGAAAACCGATGTCTGTCACCAATGTAAAAAGCCGGGGCACTGGAGGCGTAATTGCCCGGATTACCTGAAGTCGATCGACAAAGGTAAAGCCCCAGCAGGTATGAAATCTACTTTTATCATTGAAACCAGCTTTCTCGTAGGTCGAGAAGGAGGTTGGGTTGTTGATTATGGTGCTTCTGTTCATGTATGCAATTTGTTGCATTTGTTTCAGGAAACTAGAAAACATGAAGAAGGGGAGATAGTCATCCAGATGGGATCTGATGCAAGTGTTGCAGCAGTCACCGTCGGGACTTGTCGACTATCATTATCTAGTGGTAGAGTCCTATTACTTAAAGAGTGTCTTTATGTACCTGAAGTCAGGAGGAACTTAATATCTGTATCTAAGCTAGTTAGAAGTGGATATTCATTCCTGTTCTGTAATAAATTAGTCGTAAATCGTTATGATAAATATATTGCAGATGGTATTTTGACTTCTGGAGGACTCTACGAATTGTGCATTAATGAGCATGTCATGAATGTTACAACCACTAATAAAAACCCTAAAAGATCTAGGAATAATGAAAATCATTCAAACATGATTTGGCATCAAAGGCTTGGCCATTTATCTGTTGATAGGATCAATAGATTGATAAAGGATGGACCTTTAGATTTTCTACAGGTTCAATCTTTACCTACTTGTGAACATTGTATTCGAGGTAAAATGACTAGGATGCCTTTCCGTAACAAGGTTACTAGATGCGAAGGTATTATTGACTTAATACATACTGATGTATGTGGTCCCTTCAGTACCGCGACTCGAAATGGATATCGATATTATTTGACGTTTATTGATGATCATTCGCGATACGGGTTTGTCTTCCTATTATGTCATAAATATGAAACCTTTGAAAAGTTCAAAGAATTCAAGGCTTTGGTTAAGAACCAAACAGATAGGAAGATTAAACGAATTCGATCTGATCGAGGTGGCAAGTATCTCTCTGATGAATTCAAGGAATACCTTAAAGATAATGGAATTGTCTCCAATCTCACTACTCCTGGAACTCCTGAATTTAATGGTGTTGCTGAAAGACGCAACAGGACCATCATGGATATGGTTCGTTCAATGATGAGTAAAGCACATTTACCGCTTAGTTTATGGGGATATGCAGTAGAGACTGCAATATATATCCTGAATAAGATTCCTAGTAAATCTGTACCTAAGACTCCTCATGAGCTCTGGTATGGAGCCAAACCTAGTGTTAAGCACTTGAGGGTTTGGGGCTGCTTGGTCCATGCGAAAAATGTGGACGCAAGTAAGCTGGAATCTCGCACTTGTGAGTGTTACTTCATTGGGTATGTTAGAGATGGTATTGGATACCATCTCTATGACCCTGAGACCCAAAAGGTTTTTATTTCTAGAGATGTGAAATTTCTGGAGGATGATTTCCTCAAAGGTCAAGAAAAAGGTGAAGTAGAGGGACTCATAGAATCCCCTGAGGATTTTGAGCTTCCTAGACCAGAAACTGAAGAAGTAAATAAAGATGAAACACCCATAGCTCTTTGAAGGAGTTCGAGGGTGGTTGCACCACCTGAAAAGTATGGATTCCATGTGTCAAGTGAAATGGACAATGATCCTACTTCATTTGATGAAGCACTCGCGGATCATGACATGGATAGATGGATGCTAGCAATGAAGTCAGAAATTGACTCCATGCATAAGAATGGTGTATGGACCCTCGAGGATCCACCTAAAGGGGTAAAACCCATTGGGTGCAAATGGATCTTCGAGAGAAAAAGGGGACCTGATGGTAAAGTAGAGACTTTCAAATCATGGCTTGTATTCTGGTCTACACACAGAAAGAAGGGATCGACTACGATGAGACAGTCTCTCCTGTGGCTATGCTTAAATCCATCAGGGCATTGCTGGCTATAGTTGCATATCTTGACTACGACATCTGGTAGATGGACGTCAAGATGGCTTTCCTCAATGGATACCTCGAGGAGGATATCTACATGGAGCAGCCCCAGGGCTTCATGACTGAGGATGGAATAGTATGCAAGCTGAAGAAATCCATCTATGGGCTCAAGCAAGATTCTAGTAGTTGGAACATCAGATTTGACGAAACCATAAAGAGATATGATTTTGTGCAGAATCCTGATGAACCTTGTGTATACAAGAAGCTTAGTGGGAGCGCCATTGTGTTCATCGTGCTTTATGTAGATGACATCCTTATCATTGGGAATGATACAGGGATGATTACCAGTGTGAAGATTTGGATGTCCCATACCTTTGAGATGAAAGATCTTGGAGAAGCCTCTTACATCTTGGGTCTGATGTTGTTCAGAAACCGAGAAAAGAGGATATTGGGATTGTCACAACATGGATACATTAAGAAAATTCTTGAACGATTTTGTATGGATAGTTCCAAGAAAGGATTCCTGCCCTTAAGACATGGTATCCACCTGTCTAAAGGAATAGCTCCTTAAACTGTTGAGGAAAAGAAAGCCATGGCTGGATGCCCTTATGCATCAGCTGTAGGAAGCTTAATGTATGTTATGATGCGCACTAGGCCAGATATCTGTCATGCAGTGGGAGTGGTAAGTCGTTACCAATCCTGCTATGGAGAACAATTCTGGAATGCAGGAAAGAACATATTCAAATATCTAAGACAGACACAAGATTACATCTTGGTCTATGGAGATGGTGATCTCCAAGTCTTGGGATATACAGATTCTGACTTCCAATCGGATATTGATGATTGAAAGTCGACATCAAGGTTTGTGTTCCTATTGAATGGTGGTGTTGTGAGCTGGAGAAGAAAGAAGCAGGACACTACAGCAGATTCAACAACAGAAGCCGAATACATTGCCGCATCGGATGCTGCAAAGGAGGCGGTGTGGTTGCGCAAGTTCATCCACGAGCTTGGCGTAGTTTCCTCTGATACTCCCATCCCGCTACTCTGTGATAACACGGGAGCCATTGCCCAGGCGAAGGAACCCAGATGGCATCAGAAGAGCAAGCACGTAGAAAGGAAATACCACATCATTCGAGAGATTCAAAAGCGTGGTGACATCATCATCACCAAGGTGGCCTCTACCGACAACGTTGCTGATCCTCTTACCAAACCTCTGACACAGAAGGTTTTTGACTAGCATGTAATGAGTATGGGTTTAAGGATTGTTCTTGAATGGTTCTGAGGGCTAGTGGGAGATTGTTAGCAATGTGAGCCAGAGGCAAGCCCTTCCTGCAATAATTGTTATTGTAATTAATGATTTATCAATAAAAGTTATTGATTATGTTTCACTCCCTTTCTGATATTGAATGAATGAATGCACTATAAGGTCCCTCTGTACAATAAGGGTTATGTACCATGGCCAACTTGATAATCATACAGCTAGGGGTGTACATGGTTCGGATTGGATCAGATTTTAGCTTAATCCATATCCAATTCGTACTTAATGGATTTTAGATTTTTCCAATCCGATCCAATCCATTGAAAATATATATCCAATCCCATCCAATCCATTGGATTATGGATTGGATCGGATTGGATCGAATTTTTAATACTTACATATTGTCACCACATAAATTGAGATACTAATAAGATCAAACAAAATAAAGAAAATATATGCATTTCATGTGTCTAACTCGTGTAGGCAAATGAACCATCTCAGTCAGTCGAGATACTAATTAAACACACATCAAATTAATCGAGATACTAATGAAGCACACATCAAGATAAAGTATATGGAATTAGGTTATACAACAAGTTCAAGATGTGATAGGATAAAGCTTGGATATCCTATATATTGATGGGCACTTTTAGATATTGCTTTCTGGTTAATGTGTAGAGGAACAACAAAAATATCTCTCAAGGAGTTAATGCAATGTGGTTGAAACAGTCAGAATTTTCATACTTTATTTCTGATAATAACAAACTAACAATCCCGAAGTTAGATGGTTCACTTGTAACCATATAGTCTGGGAAAACGGATATGCAACAAGTTCAAGAATTAGTTGTAAGACTAAAATGTAGAGAGATAACTCATGGGAGGGAGAACGTACCACAACTCCACAGCAATGCGTGAGGGAGGCGGCACCACAGTGACGCACGAGGACGGAGGTGTTGAGGTTGTGTTGCGCTGTGAGAGTGTTGCACACGCAAGGGAGATGGTGCTTCGTCGCCCGCTCGAGGGAGATAGTGCTTTGTCGCATGCGTAGGTAAGGGAGATGGTGAAATAACGTCAAGTCGAGAGTGAGCTCGTACCTTGCAGCTGCGGGCTGCTGCTTGGGGAGAGCTTTAGGTTACGAATGGGAGGGTGGGGGACTTGCGGCTACGGGTTGCTGCTGGGGGAGAAATTTAGGTTACATAAGGGAGGGTGGGGGAAGGGATTGGGAATTAGGGAGGAAAATAGCGAATCCAGAAGTGGACTTTCTATCTCTTGGACAACCTGCGTAATTTGCATCTGCTCATGCTGTCATCTCAAGGGATGTGCCCCTACTGAATATAAGACCCAAAGCAGGTAAATTCTTCAAGTATCTCAAGATCATATGAACAACATCCATGTGTACCTTCCTGAGTTGCTTCACGAACTGACTGACTTTGCTTACTGCAAATGCAATATCTTGCCTAGTGACAGTGGCATATAAGAGCTTCCCAACAAGCTCTCTTGAAAGTGGGTAGGGGCTAATCTTAGGCGGGATGGTGAAATGTAAGGGGTAATTTGGAGATTTAAAAATAGATGGTTTTGGATATTTAGAAATAAAAATGGGATCTCAAATATATTTAACTATATAATCGGCACCAATGATAAGAAGGAAATATTATATATAGCATTTGTTTATTTGTTAACGGATTAACGGATTGGATCGGATCGAATTTGGATAACGATCCAATCCGATCCATAATTTAACGGATTTTCAAAATCTCAATCCGATCCAATCCACTAAAATGACAAAACCAAACCAATCCAATCCCATAACATCGGATTGGATCGGATTACGGATTTTATCCGATCCATGTGCACCCCTACATACAGCTGTTGATTCATTGATTGAATCATAGATGTTGATGCTTGGATGAATATCTAAGGAGTTAGATAGAGGACTCATCAAGCATCATCAATGATTAACAGGTAGTGATCTCCAGTCCGAGTGGGAGATAGCAATCCTATCTCATTAGACTGATATCTGATCGACCTCTTGATGTAGGTCCTCTGCTTGGGAATATTGATTCAGAGGTATAAAGTTAGTTGATTCAATGAGTTGACTTAACGAGATCGAGATAACCAAAGACCTATGATGAATACTGTCACATCATAGGCAAACATCCTCTGACCAGAGACAAATGTATTGCTATATGTCTGAGTATGTACATTTGGCAGACCAATAGGTTGATGACCTAACCAAGGTCTATATACCGGTGAGCTGGTGTGCATGTAAGGGCATATGAGTAATATAATCTCTCAAAGGGATCATACAGGTTCACTTGTGAACCGGGAGACATGAGCTCACTCATGAGGTATTGGGATTGACCAAATTCCATGCATGGTCATCATGCTTTAGAAGAATGATATGAATTTGAAGGTAAGATATATGCTTTGTGAAAGCATATGATCTGTACCATATCCCAAGGACCAAGATTGAGAAACTTGATGATCAGACTATGAAGATGACAGTGTAAAAGTGATCTATATCTTCATGATGATCATGTCTTCCAGTGTGTAGGATGTGCAGGTATTGGGAATACCTGAAGGGTGATTTGATCATAAATGATTGCATAACCATGACGCTTCCATTCCGAGAAAGTGATGAAACAGGTCTGGATTTTAGTGACTCCTCTCATTAGAGAAGTGACCTAATCTTAGTCAATATGCTGGACATTGATCTGAATGAGATTCAGATGCAATGAGAAGATTTGGTCTTGATTTAATCAAGCATCAATGAGAGGTCCATGGGATCTGGATTTGAGATGTGATCTCAATATCCAAGTCACTATATGTGGAACAATACAATCGCCATGTCCTTATCTCCGAGTATCTGAGGAGAAATAACAATGTTCTTAAATGGTTTAAGAATAATTCCATAAGATCTAAGCAATGAGAAATTGATAATTAAATATGATTTAATTATCATGATGTATGAGAAATTATCCAATATAATTAAATGTGATTTAATTATTATGCATAAGAATAATGTGGATAGTAATATCCAATTATTCATAATATGTTATAAATGTGATTTATAATGTATTAGAGAGAGCTAATTATAATTTATATTTGTAGATTAATTATTAATGTTTATTGGATACACATTATCTAATTAATTGAAAATGTAAATTACATTTAGTTTTGGGTTGTGAATATGATTCACAATTTTCCAATGTCAAGATTGCAATATTCCCAAAATAATTGAGAATTATTTTTGGTGAATAAAATACCAACAAATAATTGTTGGAAATAAGTTGAGAGAAAAACAAGGAGATGTGCAATCTCATGGGAATCCATGAGATTGCCCTCCCCATATGGGAAGGAGGTGGCGGTACCAATTTCTTTATGGAATTGGTGGTCGTCCACTCCCTCTAATGGGGATGGTAGATCTCATTCGTATTTTCACTCATTATTTGATTGGTTTAATTTGGTATTAATATATATTTGATTTATCAAATATATATAATCAAAATTAAATCACAAGTTGTTGCTTTTACCAACAACAATCTTGACCATTGGATGGACATAAATCAATCTCATCCATTGATTTTATATGTCCCATGGATTGAGATCCATGGATCCCAAAATCCTATAAATAGAGAGGCATACCATGCTCTCTCGTAACATGCTATTGTAGCACACATCTCTCTCTCTCTCTTTCTCCATACTCGACAGCCCTCTCTCCCTCTCTTCTTGGTGGCCGTCCACCATACCTTGGTGGAGAGAATCGTCGACGCCCGCGCCATCATGATGCCGCTTCGACGCTCTTCTTTGTCTACTTGGTGTGCTTCACTCACGAAGGAGACGTTTTATCTCGTGTGACGAGATCAGGAGCAACCGTACTTGGATCATCTTCTTGGATTGCGAGGACACCGCGACTCATCCCCGCGCTCGCAACCGTTACTCCGACAATCGGACTTGAGACAGGAGGTCTCTTCTCTTAGAGACTTGATCAACCACGCTTCAAGAGGTATTGCATTATACTTGTTGTGGTTATAGATGAAACGATTTGAGAATGGTTCTCGGATCATGTGGTTTCATCGAATAAAATTTTTTAAAATTCCGTTGCATCGAATAACTAGTGCGACTAGTCGTTCTCCGTCGTATCCGATACGACTATCACGCTTCCGTGATGCGCTTGAGGATTTCTCCATATCCTTCAGCGACATATGAATGTTTTTAGGTTAATATTCAATAACAAAAATACGCAGGGTACGGAGCAAAATTACCCCAGCGTAGGGGCTCGATCCGACGGTGTGGCCTCCGCCACTAATCTACGTGTCGGCTCCGGGGTTGACGATACCCTTTCGTGTGTAACGGGCCAGATTAGAAGATGCTTGGACGATCGAACGGTCGTGGGCGCTGTGATCCTACGGATGTTGTTATCCTGGGCGATCGGCCTTAGATCGGACGGCGAGGAGAGGTCTTCTAAGAACACTCGAAGAACAGGCCCCCGTCAAGTTTGAATCGGCGAAGAGCGGCTCCTCCGTGCACCTGGGCGGCCTCCGACCGCCTCCGTGTACTCCTGCAGGGTTCCTCTGACATCTGGAGGCTTCAAAATGCCCATGCAAAGTCCAGGGCCCTCCCACCGCGAAGGCAGCGCTCGGTGGCCCCAAGCTTCCTCCGGCGAAGCACAAAATCTCCCCAGGCACGTGGTTGTGTCTTAGACCTGCAAGGAAAATGGTAAAGAAATCGAGGGAAAAATTCCCCGACCTCGTGGAGAGTTTCACAAGGGTGTACGGCGACGGGTGAAAGTTATGTCGGCCGGCGAGACTCGATGTCGGTCGAGACAAAATCGAGATGGATCGATAATGGCTTAACGATGGATCATAACGAGACGAAGGTGAGGAAAAGCTTTAATGACTTGGACACTAGGAATCAGTAGAGAAGAAGGGGTAATAGGGGAAGAAGGGCCTCACCGAGGTGCGCACGAAGAGGTCTCCGGCGAGAACTCCGACGAGGGGATCAGACTCGATTCAACGCCGCCTTGCTCCCACGAGCAGCCCAACGAGCTCCTGCTATCACCAGGAGTATCTTCAAGGGCTTAGGTTAGGGTTTTGGTGGTGGAAGAACGATAAAAAACGAGAGGAAAGTCGGGGGGCGTATTTGAAGGTTTGATTGTCTGCCCGACCAGCTCCAAAGAACTAGGCGCACTGCCCGCCTCAATGCTCCATAGCCCGAGGAAAGATATGGGCGAGCATCCTCGACCAAAAATGAACAAAAGTCAAGAAGACTTTGACATGAAACGAGGAGCGGATAGCCCTTGAAAAAATCAAGAAACAGACCCAAAAACTATCCTGACACAGCCACAGGGGGCGGGTCAGAGAGTTGACCGAGGTCAACTCTGAGACTCTCCTGGTTGGTCCACGTGGACCAACCAGGAAAAACCCTGGAAAAATGATTAAAAAAATCATTTAAAAATCGAAAACGATTTATTTAATTTTTAATCATAAAATAAAAATTGTTTAATTTTTTATGAAGTATTTTATAATGATTTTTATTTATTTGTATGAAGTGTATTTTTACAAGTTAATTATTATAGCCCTTGTAGGTATAATATCTATATATTTTATTCTTTTATTTTTATTTTGCGATTTTGATTTATTTAATTTTGTTTATTATTTTATATATTTGTAAAATACTTTTATATACATAAATATATTTTTATTTAAATTTTCTAATGAAGTTTATATGTAAAAGAATTGGTGTACCTATGTATCCTATATACATACATATTTTATTTTATGTTTTATTTAGGTTTTCATTCTAATTTTTATGTACAAATATATTATAAGTAATACTTACAATATTATAAAAATATAAAATTATAAAAATAATAAATAAATAATAAATTGAATATTTTAATCTGTACAAATATATAATGTGGGTCCAAAACTCAACTTTCAAACCGTAGCTCTGCCAAATACAAAACCATCACCATTAAATAACATATTTTATTCTATATACAATTAAAGGTGAATTTGATGCATTTGGAGTTTTTATTTGTGAGATACAGGTCTGGGAAGTTGGGATTCTAGATTCTCATTCAGACCATAACTTTTTATCTGTACATTATTTTTAAGTGAAATAAATTTTGTATTTTTCTTTATTTAATTATCTACAACTTTTATGTACAAAGTTTCTTTATTTGAAGTATAAAAGGTGGAACCAAAAATAGGTCCCAAAATGAATAAAGAATAAATTAAAAAGTATAGGTATTTGACCCTTATCTCCCCCTACTTTATTCCTTATCGACCTATTCATCAAGATGCCTAGATCTCGAGGTTTCAGATCATAAAATATTTACAATATTTTATTCTTTTATTTATTTTATAATTTTGGCATTAATTACAGTAATTTAGACACTAATTACGTGTACATGCATGAATGCTAATATGCTCTATTTAATGCTTTTTACAGGCATTTGCTAGGGTTTTTGAGGCCAAAATGATAGAATAAAGATGATGAAATGTGGATTCATCAGAGATGGCAATCCTTTCTCACATAGTTTGATATCTGACCGACCTCTTGATGCAGGTTCTCTGCATGGGAATAGTGATTCAGAGGTGTCAGATTAGTTAGGTCAATGGATTTACTTAACGAGATCGAGATAACCTAAGTCCTACATTGAATGTTGTCACAGCATAGACACACATCCTCTGACCGGAGACAGATGTGTTACTATATGTCTGAGTGTGTACATTTGGCAGACCAATAGGTTGATGACCTAACCAAGGTCTATATACGGACACACTGGTGTACATGTAAGGACATATGAGTAATATGATCTCTCAAAGGGATCATACTGGTTCAGTTATGAATCGGAAGACATGAGCTCACTCATGAGGTATTGGGACCGATCAAATTCCATGCATGGTCGTCGTGCTTTGGAAGCATGACAAGAATTTGAAGGTATGATATATGCTTTGGGAAAGCATATGATCGATACCGATTCCAAATGACCAAGATTGAGAAACTTGGTGATCAAACCCTGAAGAAGACAGTGTAAAATTGATCTTAATCTTCAGGTTGATCATAGGTCTTCCAGTATGCAGGATGTACAGGTATTGGGAATACTTGAGGATGATGTGATCATAAACGATTGTATAACCATGACGCTCCCATTCCGAGGGAGTGATGAAACAGGTCTGGATTTTAGTGACTCCTCTCAGTAGAGAAGCAATCTGATCTTGTCCAAATGTTGGACATTGGTCTGAATGAGATTCATAAACAATGAAATATTAGATTTGCAGTCTTGATTTAATCAAGCATCTGTGGGAGGTACATAAGATCTAGATTTGAGATGAGATCTCAACATCCAGGTCACTATACGTGGAACAATACAACCACCCTGTCCTTATCTCCAAATATCTATGGAGAAAGCATATTATTCTTCAAGGAGTTCAAGAATAATTCATTTGATGAATTATATATCCAAGCAACAAGATATTGATAATTAAATGATATTTAATTATAAAGAATAATATGAATGGTATTCATATTATGAGAATGATTATCCAAGATAATTAAATGGGGTTTAATTATTAAGGAATACAGATTGTGGATAGTGCTATCCATAATATCTGTGTATATATTATAAATATGATTTATAATATATTAGAGAGAGAGCACCTTTGTAAATAGCATTTGTTAGTTGTTAATGTGAATTGGATTCACATTAAGCAATTAATTAGAAATGTAATTTACAATTTAGTTTGGGTTGTTAATATGATTCACATATTTTCAGTGGCATGATTGAAATATTCACTAATTAATTGGGAATCAAATTAGTGGATAATTTTGCAATAGATATACACTAATTAATTTGGAATTAATTTAGTGGATAATGTTGCAAGATAAATAAGAGATAATGATATGAATTAAAAGGAGGAGATAATCCACCAAATCATGAGGTGGCGTCACCCATGACTTGGTCATGGCTGACGCCCCATGATTTTGGAGTATTATTATCCTATTTTAATTAATATCTCATTATATTGTGTTTATTGATTTATTTATTGAATTAATTTATGTTGATGGTAATGCAACATATATTTAATTTAAAATAAATTAATTTTTTTTGAACAACAATGATCATGGACATTGATTTAATATACATATCAATCTAACCATTGATTTTGTATATGACATGGATTGTGATCCATGGACTTCCAAACTAGTATATAAAGAGGGCAACCCTAGAATCTACAAGATACAGGAGTGGTACACGCCTAGTCTTCCTCTCTCTTGCTCATTCTCGTCCTCTCTCTCTCGCTCTCTCTATGGTGACCGTCCACCTTGTGCTTTGAGGGAACAAGCAATCGTGCCCATGCCGTTGTGTTGTCGCTTCGATTGCTCGTGGATCTCCATCAATGGATTTCGTTGTACGAAATCAGGAGATTCAAAACTTGGATCTTCATCGAGGATTGCGGGAGTAACACGTTTCATCATCGCGTCCGCAAGTGCCATCTTCATAGATTGGACTTGAGTCAGGAGGATCTCTTGCTTTAGAGATCCTGTGATTACAACCACGCTTTAAGAGGTATTTCTAATACTTTGTGGTTTGATGAAACGATCCAAGAAATATTCTTGTGATCATGTGGTTTCATCGTTTGATTTAAAAAATTTTAAATTCCGCTGCATCTAGTGACTTGCAACTAGTCGCCACGATCGCATGAGATGCAATCAACACGCTTCCATGATGCGCTTGAGGATTCCTCGTATCCTTCAAGTGTTATCAGAGCCTTAGGTCGGAAATGTTTTGGATACGATCTGTAAACCTAGGACGACATGGGTTTGAAAGGGTTGCGAAATTTTTATTGCATTTCAATTTTCTCACCTCTGTTTAATTGGATTTTTCGGCACAATTAAATAAGGAAACCATAGGGTCTGAGTTCATGAAATTTTGATCCCATTTGCTCAAGATATGGCCCTTTGAATAAACATGTATTCACTGTTGCAGGAACTGCGAATCTAAACATGATTAATGAGTTAATTACTATTTCGATCTGCCTAGAAATCGTGAAACTTGGCTTCTGTCATAATCAAATTAGCAATCTTAGGGAACTGATTTTACGTAATTTGGATTTAAATTGATCGAAATATGTTGATTTTAGTGAGTAGGGGTCACTGCTGAAAATTGACATTTTTTTATCATGAACCATGTGATAGTCAATCAAATAAGTTGATGTAAATTACTTGTTAATTTTCTGAAATAATTAGTGATAAATATTTGTTAAATATTTAAAGAGATAATTGTTTCATTGAATGACATTTCCCTAACCAAGATGATAACATAGTTGATCTTGATCATTAATTAGTTGATATGAAATCATCAATATATATTGTTTTCATGCAAAACCTTAGTTTATCCTACAATAGTTGTAGGACAATTTTTACATGCAAAACCCTCTTGCTTGAATAGGATTGGGGATTTGTTTAGAAAATCTCCTTATAATATTATCAAAATGGTTTTGATGAATATTATATGGTATAATTTCGGTTGAAAAAACCGATGAGCATCTCAAAGTACATAATGATCTATCTGGCATTATCCTTTCCTAAGATGGAAATGGTGACTAGTCGATGAGCGTTGGGGTAGCGGGTTGCACCGGATGTGTTCTGTTCCACTCCCGTTGGTACTGGCCATGACAGCGGGTAGGGACTCGATAATGTCGGATAAGTTAAAGTGTATTTTTCTAATTATTAAAATTTGAATAATACGTACTTTGAGAGTATACCTATTATTCAAGTAATAATCAAGTTTGTTGATTGATAATTGGATTGATAATTAATTTAATGTGATTAAATTGATTATATCCAATTAAAAGCACTCTATTATGAATAGATGTGTATTTCCCTTGGAAGAATTAATTATGTGAATATGATTCACGATAATTAATTATTACAATTAGAATATGAGGTGGAGGATCACATGAGTGACATCCATGGTCTCCCGTCAAGGAAAAGGATTCCGTCGCCAGATGTTGTATATAGGAGACGTTTGTCCGAAGTGACAGATCATGTATATGATTTATTTGGATCGGGTTCTTTGCTTCTCGAAAGAGTAAGGCCGTATACGTAGTGACCCTAATATCGGGTCCTCATATCATTGGGGCGATATTGGATTGCTTATAGAGAGTATTAAGCCTGTTGATGGTTGGTTCAATTAACAACGGGTCAACCTCATCTTAGGGGTGGTGAGCCCGGGTGTTAAAGACGGAATTGGGATATGCAAGTTGGACTTGCAAGACGGAATGAGTTCTTGCTTCTCTTTATTCGAGTCGCTGGTTCTCATATTATTGGGATGTGATAAGGATAGAGAGGAGATCCCAGATCTTTCTTGAGATATATGGTAAGAATATCTCTTACATTGAAGTTTATTAAGGGAATGAACTTTCATTGTTGACAAGACAAGACAAGACAACTTTGATATAAAAATTCATAAATCAAAGTAAAACATGTATATATAATATATATACCCTTATGCAAATTTCTTATTTCAGATAATCCTTCATTAAACCCACTCAATGTTATACTCAATAATAACCAGTAAAATATCATGGATTGGACTCATGATCCAGATATTGTACTTGCAATTGCACACATAATGTATGTGGTTTTAATGTGCAAGTTTCCTCAACATAATGAGGAATGACAATGAAATAAGACAATAAGACATCACCTTAGGGTTTGTTTGTCTCTATAGTCTTGATCATTCATCGAGTGTACTTTGGAAGTGACATGTCGATAATGATCGTAATTGTCAAAATAATCCTTATAAAATCTAAGAAGATGTTATGGCATACATATGTGCTCTAGACATTTAATCATGAATGACATGGCTCTCTCCATTATGCGGAATGGTAGCTCCAAAGAGATGATGTATTCAAAATGTTTGAATACCTACATGAACCTAAGTCTCTAAGTGTTAAGTTGTATGTAGATATTATGAGTGTCATCATTCTACTATCTATACTCAAGTCATTCATGAAGCTTCATAATAGTCATTTTGTATGAATTCAATGAAGCATGTATAAATGTTGAAGTGCTCTTGTATTGAAATCTTTTGAATTCAACATAAGAGATTCTTTGTCTTGAACAATTGTTGTTTATAGATGAAGAGAGCACAGTGGAAGTGTGGGTCGGACCCATGTGAGAAGGAAAGTCAAAGAGTTGATTGTACTTATGTGACTTCCATATGACATCCAAAGAGTTGGATGAATGCCAATACTGCAATAAGTTGATGTGTTGATAGTATGACTATCAAATATGTCTAAAATCCTTAGTGAAGGACTCAAATAGAGCATCGGAATAATCTACATATAATCATTGACTTTGACTTACTTATTAAATACGATAAAGTCTGATAATTATATCTCAATCTTCTAATGACACTTGCAATTGGTTGCATGTATATATTGGAAGATTAGAAATTTGATCTTAAGGTTTAATAGTCATCTACATGGATATTGATGTAATTGTGGCAGTAATCTCTGTTGGATAGATGGACTTCATATTCTCGATGGGAGAGCCCTTAGTCTTAGAGAATGTCTCTATGACCTAGATATTAGAATACACTCATTATTTGTTTCTAAAATGTTGGAAATAAACATTAATTCTGAGATAGAACTATCATAAAGAGTTATGATGAATATATTTCAGATAGTAATCTAACATCTTGTGGATTCCACAAAATTAGAAAATTAATGAATGGTTCATTAAGATTCTAAAACTGAAAATTAAAACCTTTATAAGATCAATAGGAGGATAAAGATCATTTGACAATGACCTGGCATCGAGTCTTGGACATATGTCTATTGATATGATCAACAGACTAGTAAGAGATGAAACTTTAGAATGTCTAAAATTTCAAATCGTACATACTTATGAATATTGTATTCAAAGTAAAATGTTCACTACACCCTTCTTTTGGGAAAGGTGTAAGATGTCAAGGTATTCGGGATCTCATACATATTGATGTATATGGATCATCTGTATAATAGTGAACATTATGGATATGTGATATCTATTGATGATTATGTATGATATGAGATTTCTTCTCTTCACCTGAGAAACCTTTGAAATGTTCAAAGATTTCGCAATTTTGGTTTAGAACCAAAGTTTGAAGGAAGATTAAATGAATTTGATCTAACCAAGGTAGCAAGTACCTGTTAGATGAATTCAAAGAATACCTTATGAAGATATGAATATCATTTCTATCTCAATCCTCCCAACATACCTAAACTCAATGGAGTTATAGGGAGATACAATTAGATCATGTGTGGCATTATTTGATCAATGATGAATTTTAACATAATTATCCCTTAGTTTCCCAGTATATATGTGTAGCAGAGACTACAATATATATCCTTAATAAGATTCCATGCATGTAAGCTGGAATCTAACACTTGAGAGTGCTACTTCATTAGGATAATAAAGGATGGTATTGGATACTTATTTTATAACCTTGAGATTCTTAAAAGATCTCATCTCTGATAATGTGATTCTTAGAGGATGACTCTCTTGAGAATCAAGATGAAAATGAAGTGTAGGAACTCATTTGATCTTGAGAAGATAATGAGGCTCCTGAAATAGGAAACTAAAAGGGACAATTAAAGATGAAGCACTGATACCTCTTCAAATGAGTTTGAGGATGTATTCCATGTGTCAGTTAAGTCTGACAATGATCGGACTTCATGTGATGAAGCTCCTGAGGATCGTGACATGGAAAGATGGATATTAGCAATAAAGTCTAAAGTAGACTTCATATATAAATATTATATATGGACCCTCGAGGATCCACCTATAAGGGTAAGACCCGTTAATGTGTAAATGGATCTTCAAGAGAGGAGGGAACCTGATGAGAAGTTAGAGACCTTCAAAGCACGGTTCATAGCCATGAGCTACACACCGGAAGAGAAGACATTGCTTGCTATGAGACTTGCTCTTCGTTGACCATGCTTAAAACCATCAGAATATTGCTAAGCTTAGCTACATAAATTGACTATTGCATCTTCAAAATGTAAGTCAAGATTGCATTCTTCTAAGAATACCTCTCTGAGGATATTCACATGACGTAGCCCCAGTCATGGTTGGATAAAGTAAGGTGTGAAAGCTAAAGAAATCCATCTATAGACTCAAATAAGCTTCTTATTGTTGGAAGATAAGATTTGATGAAATTATAAATGTTATGATTTCATATAGAATCTTGATAAACCATATGAAGCTTAGTGGGAATGCCATTGTGTTCATCGTGCTAAATGTAGATAATATCATAATCATTTGGTATGATATAAGGATGTTAATAAGTGTTTTATGATCTGGCTATTCCATTACTTGAGATATGATCTCAAAGATGTCTCTTGGATCTTAGGTCTGAAGGTGTTCAGAAGCAAAGAAAAGAGGGTATTGGGACTGTCACATTTGTAGTGCACCATGGACATGTTCCATTTTCCGGAAATTTCAAGAAAGGCTTTCTTACCTTAAGATTTGGTACTGACCTATCTAAAGTGATATCACCTCAAAGAGTTGAGAAAATGAATGCTAAAACTGGTTGCCCTTTTCTGCATCAGTTACGAGAAGCTAAAAGAATGCTAGATGTGTACAAAAGCCAGATGTCTACCATGCAATGGGAGTAGTAAACTGTTACTAATCCTACTATGGAGATAGAACACTTGATTGCAGTAATAACAATATCTTCAAAGATGACAAGGCTTTAGAGATGGTGATCTCTAAGTCTTTTCTTCAAGAAATTAAGACTTTATAGATGGAGATCTAAAAGGTCTTAACTGCGAATACCTTAGGAGATAGAGATCTCCAGGAATAAGGGTATTCTGATAAGGATAATAGAAATTACAGACTGGTTATAATAATAGTTTTTTAGCTATAGTATCAAGGACACTACGACTGACAAGATTGAGTATCAGTTGCATTAGATGCAACATTCGTATTAGATGCGAGCACTGTTACTGGGGATATGCAAGTGCCGTAAAAGGACTTGGCATAGTATCGCGGGAACATAGTGACTGATCATCTTACCTAGCTATTTTCTAAATAGCCTATGATTGTCACAAGAGTGTGGGTTTAAATGACTAGCCCATTAACGGCTCTTTGGGCTAGTGGAAGATTTTTGGACATGCGATCCCACGGCGAGCCATTATGCAATAAATGTTATTGCACATATCATTCCCTGATCTAAAATGAAGAATAAATAATTTGCATAATATGTCCCTCTGTACAATTAGGGTTATGTACCATGGCCATCTTGTTGATCATATAGTTGTTGATTCATTAAATGAATCTTAGAGGCTGGTGTTTGGATGAATATCTAAAGAGACAGAGAGGGGACTCATCAAGCACCGTCAAATGATTATTAAGAGATGATCTCCATCCTGAGTAGGAGATGGCAATCCTTTCTCACATAGGTTGATATCTGACCGACCTCTTAATGCAGGTCCTCTGCATGGGAATAGTGATTCAGAGGTGTCAGATTAGTTAGGTCAATGGATTGACTTAATGAGATCGATATAACCTAAGTCCTACGTTGAATGTTGTCACAACATAGGCACACATCCTCTGATCGGAGACAAATGCGTTACTATATGTCTGAGTGTGTACATTTGGCAGACGAATAGGTTGATGAACTAACAAAGGTCTATACACTGGCATGCTGGTGTGCATGTAAGGACATATGAGTAATACGATCTCTCAAAGGGATCATACAGGATCACTTATGAACTGGAAGACATGAGCTCACTCATGAGGTATTGGGACCGATCAAATTCCATACATGGTCATCGTGTTTTGGAAGAATGACAAGAATTTGAAGGTATGATATATGCTTTGGGAAAGCATATGATCGATACCGATTCCCAATAACCAAGATTGAGAAACTTGGTGATAAAACCCTGAAGAAGACAGTGTAAAGTTGATCTTAATCTTCAGGTTGATCATAGGTCTTCTAGTATGCAGGATGTACAGGTATTGGGAATACCTGAGGGTGATGTGATCATAACCGATTGTATAACCATGACACTTCTATTCCGAGGGAGTGATGAAACAGGTCTGGATTTTAGTGACTCCTCTCAATAGAGAAGCAATCTGATCTTGGTCCAAATGTTGGACATTGGTCTGAATGAGATTCAGATGCAATGAGAAAATTAGATTTGCGATCTTGATTTAATCAAGCATCTGTGGGAGGTACGTAAGATCTGGAATTGAGATGAGATCTCAACATCCAAGTCACTATACGTGGAACAATACAATCGCCTTGTCCTTATCTCCAAGTATCTACGGAGAAAGCACATTGTTCTTGAAGGAGTTGAAGAATAATTCATTTGATGAATTATATATCCAAGAAACAAGATATTGATAATTAAATGAGATTTAATTATTAAGAATAATATGAATGGATTCATATTATGAGAATGATTATCCAAGATAATTAAATGGGATTTAATTATCAAGGAATACAGATTATGGATAGTGTTATCCATAATATCTGTGTATATATTATAAATATGATTTATAATATATTAGAGAGAGAGCACCTTTTTAAATAGCATTTGTTAATTGGTAATGTGAATTTGAATCACATTAAGCAATTAATTGGAAATGTTATTTATAATTTAGTTTGGGTTGTGAATATGATTCACATATTTTCAATGACATGATTGAAATATTCACTAATTAATTGGGAATTAATTTAGTGGATAATTTTGCAATAGATATACACTAATTAATTTGGAATTAATTTAGTGGATAATGTTGTAAGATAAATAAGAGATAATGATATGAATTAAAAGGAGGAGATAATTGATGAATCTACAATTCATTACAATAAGGTGTCCAAATAAGATCTTCTTGAGCATTATCATGGTGAGTTTGTGTGCTTTTCACTTCATATGTCATTAATCTAATTCTCTGGTTGATTGTCATGATTTAAGCATAATTTCATGTGGTCAGGGTCTGATGAGTTCTTCATTCAGTTTGAGGACAGTTTCGTGCATCCTACTTGATTTGCGAGTTTTATACCATTCATGTTTATTACCCTCATCACATGCAACCCTGTCTCAACATAACTCTATTTCATCCAACTTTATACCACATACTTCTACAATACCTACTTGCAAAATCAAAAGAAATCTTAGGGCCTTTCAATAAATCCACCCTCTTTTGGACTTTTATGCAAAATGACCCATTACTTGAATGCACATCATGGCTTAAATCCCTTTTAATCCCATGCACGTAGAGAGCTCTCCCTATCTCCACACACTCCATTTCCATGCAAAAGAAATAAAGATTGCAACAAAACAACATCTCACGTCATCCCTCCCTTTCTATACGCATGCAACTCATATGAAGCTCACGTTCCTTCTCTTTTGACGACTTGGACACCTAAACCACCTACATAAATGCCACTGTCTGGTTTAAAAACAAATATATATAAATCATCAGAGTTCTGCGCACGTGGTGGTTTTGCATGATAATCGTGCTGTAACACCCCCAAAAAAAAGAATGGAATGTCCCATACCGTGGAACACGAAGGTTCCGGGCGGGTGATGAATACCCATTCATCACTCTTTATTCTATTATTTTAGCTACAAAAACCTTTGCAAATACACGTAGATATGTGTAAATACAAATAATTACCAAAAGCATGCATTGTGTAAAAACCTATAATTAGCATGTTTTTGTGCAAAAATAAAAAGAATAAAGAGCAAAAAGAAAAAGAGGGAAATATTTAGAATAAATATTGAGCAACCTAACCCAAGGGAGGGCTCAGCATGGGCCTGACCGCATAAAAGCCAAGTAGAGGGAGATAGGGGCTCACATATGTGTATATTTGCAAATAAATAAAACTATATATTTTCCTCACCCAAAAAATATGTTTGTCCATATTATATGTATATTTAGAAACAATTAAAAACAAAACAAAAAGATGAAAAGCAAAAAGATCAAAAATACCCTTCCCTCACCATGTGCATAAACCACACCATTGTATTTATTTAACCCTATAAATAAATGAAATTATTTTCAGAACTTTTTGTGAATATTCTATGGCATATTTTGTAAATAAAATAAATAAAAAGAAACAAAACAAAAATCAAATAAAAATTACAAAATGAAAAATACAAAAATACATTGTATAAATACCATGTATATAAATGTATACAACTATTTATTTCACCCTTGTATATAAATAATTAAAATAAAATAAAAATACCATTTTATTCCATATTTTATGGTGTAAATAAATAAAATACAAAATGAGCATAAAAATACATAAAAATAACAAATAAAAAATCAAAAATAAAAATCCATGTAGTGTACATATACCTATATATATAGCTACCCTATTTTTATTTCCAAAAATTAATTAAAAATCACCAAAAAATAGAAAAAAATAAAAGAAAAATATTTCATGTTTTGAGTTTTCTTTAATTCGGCCTATTTCTGCCCTAAAATAAATAAACAAAAACCAAGTACACGTGGCAGCGTCTGACTGGTCCACGGGGGAATGTTGACCCCGGTCAACTCCCCCGCGGACTCCTTCCTTTTCTGGAAGATGCGTGCCGCGCCTCCTTCGCCGATTTATCCACGCGTCTCCAGGCTGTCACCCACTCAACCCCCGTGCTCGGATTCTTCGCCAATCATCCATCATCCTCGCCGGATCTTCCGCCATCAAATCCACGCCTTCTATAGCTGTCGCCACTCAACCCTAATCGCCCCTGTCACCATTTATATCCCGACCTCCGCCGCCTCCGCGCCCCATCTTTGGCCCTTCTCCTCCTTCCCAGTGACCTCCATAGGCTTCGCGAGAGTGACAGCAAGCGTCTGCCCTTGTTGCAGTGAGGCGAGGAAGCGAATCCATTGATCCGGCGATTCTCGCCGTCCTTGCTCCGCCGCCGGCGTTGAGCATCGAGCTTCAGGCCTTGACGCCCTTCGAAGCTACGACCCGGAGTTAGCCACGCTCCAGCACAGTCTACTGCAGCCATCAGGTAGTCGATTAGCTCTTTTATTCCGTTTAATTTTAGATTTCGCCCAATTTGTAACTCCGACGCATTCCCCCGATTCCGTCCATCTCGCGTAAAATTTCGACCATCCGACCCGACCATCACCTTCGCCAATCCCTCACGCACCTTCTACGCCCTTTCACTCAACCCAGATCGCACAGGATCTGGGAATCGAGCTCCACCGTCCTCCGCTCGCCGGAGCTCGTTCGCCTCACAGCACCGTCCACCTTCACCCCACCTTCTTGGGTCGAGGCATTTTGCCCTCGACCCGCGAAGCTTCTTGTCCACTTTGCAGGTCCAAAGGAGGTGTCTGAGCCTCCAGTCCATTCAAGACCAGAGCTTCGCGCCGCCAGGCCTCGCCGGAGCCCCTCCAGGGTTCGGCTGGGCCATCGGCCATCATCATCAGCTGCGGGACAGTGCAGCGGAGCTTCTCCGACCAATTGCAGCAGCTGAGGAGGGGTGTAGCGCACGCAGGAGACCGGCGAAGTTCGCCGGCGATGAGTTCTTGCACCATCCTCCAGAGCCGTCCGATGAAGACCTCGCTCCAGTTCTAATCCTGAGCGTCCATCCTTGAAGGAGCAGCAGCCATCGATCTATCTGAGGAGACATCTTGACCGTTGTAGCTGAGGAGAGAGGACCAGGAGCCCAGCATCGTCAGATCTTCCACGTGGACCTCTCCCAGCCGTTGATCGAGCCGAAGGGACGAAAAGAGAAGAGGCGCAGCACATCCGGACCGTCCAGCCTACACGTGGCGCCTATCCGACCGTCGGCTAATAAAGGGGTAAATATCGTAGGGCCCCCTCGTAGTTTGTCATTTCCTTTTTAGTCCTGTAATTATTTTTAAAACTTTATTCACGTAGGGTTATTTGCATTTTGGACCTCGAGCTTATTTTGAATTACATGTATGCCCCTGTGTGTGCTTGACCACGTGCTTCGTCACGTGTGTATCTGGGCTTTTTATAGTTTTAGTCCTGTAGATCTGGAATGTTATGCAATGAATGAATCTTTTTGTGAAATTGCAATTATACCCCTGTGAGCATTGTTTATGCGCATGTGCGTTATTTCGTGGGCTTTTTACATCCATGCCCCTGGGCTTTTGATACGAGTTATCAAATAGCCCTAGGACTTGGTTTTTATTGCAATTTAGTCCCTGTGTGCCTCAGCCACGCGCCACGCGCGTGACTTGCTGGGCATTTTGCACCAGAGACCCCAGATCTTCGGGTATTTGCACATTGGTCCTTGTGCATAGTACCCTCTTCTTCATTTTTGAATAAATATCAAACCACCTCCAAATCTAATGAAATTTTGACACATGGCTCCTGCCATGGTGTAGGAATTTCTGTGATTTTTGAGGACATTTTTTATTTTCATTTACTTTTTTTAAAAATTCAAAAACACTCTTTTTAGTCACTGTCTAACTTTAAAAATACCAAAAAAATATAAAAACATCCCCAAAAATTCTAAAAAAATCAGGTATTGTAGTTTGCTTGCTGTTTGATTTTCTAGCCAATTTTGGCTATTTTTCATCACTTAAAAACCCTAAAAATTGAAAAACCCCTAAAAACTCCTAAAAATTGTAATAAATAAATTAAAAATCCAAAAACAATAATTAGGGTGCCTAAATTTTCCTTATTCTTTCTAGATTATAGGAAAATTACCTTCAGGGCTTTTTGAGAACCAAAATTATTTTATTTTTGGGTCTTAAGCCTTGCTGGACAGTACCCTCTTTTTTTCGCATTGTTTGATTTTTAATAAATAATTTACCCATTAGAAAAATTCCAAAAATTTACCAAAAACAGTAAAAAACTTAAAAAACCTAAAAACCAATTTTCTGGAATTTTTGTTTGATTTTTGGTGTGTTTAATAAATTGTTGAAGTCCCCTTGTATTTACCTTCTTTAATTTTCTCATCATTTAAAAAAATCTAAAAATTATAAAAACAAATAAAAACCACTAAAAAAAGATTCTCTTGGATTTCTGACTACATCGTAGGCTATTTAGCCAATCTGTGCTCCTTGTGTTCGACCCTGGGAGCTATACCAGGTTAATCCTATAGCAGGACCACTTCTCTGTGTTTCATTGATTTATTTTCATTTGTGGTTCATTTTTCTTGATTGACTCAGCCCGAGTGACTGAGGTCGCAACGACCTACATTTTTCTGTACCTTTACCTCTGTCATTCGGGCGTTAATCAGCGGGATAAATAGTCAGGAACCTACTACCGAACAACCCGGCTTAAGCATTTTGGGAGTGGTTAATCGGGTCCGTATGGGACCGATCCCAAGAGGTTGTTAGGGCCAGTAATGTTCCGTTAACGGACCGGGGACCTAAGCCCGGGACGTTACAAATGGTATCAGAGCTAGAGTTCCTCTGGGCATAGGATATCCACAATAGATAGTGACCAAGACTGACATGAATAGAGTCAAACCTACGTATTACATGCAACTAGTTTCCCTTTGACTTCTAAAAGAGGATCTATCATTATGGACTTAAGGTGACCCGAGAATTTGAGTCATAGTTGAATAATGAGATTGCTAAGTACACATGTCAATAATTACTAAAGTTGATAACAATTATGACTCAGCAATGAAAGTATCATGCATAAAGCTTTGGTAGATTTATACTGAAGGTCTTTATTCTCAACAATCCATTCATCCTATAGGGTGGACATGGTATGGAAAAGTTAAGTATTGGATTGATGCATTCAATGGAGACGACTTTTGAAATTACATACTACCATAAGGAGAAGAATAATTGGGATATTTTCTCTAAAGGATATGGCAAAAGATTAACCGACTGAGCATAATAGAATCTACTTTTCGGAGATTCTCCATTGATTGAAGTGATTTTACCTTAGACGTGGTAATAACATGATCAAAGAGTATGCGATAAAGTTATGGAGTTGGAGAAGAATGAGAATATGATAAGAGCAAATGAGAAGCCAATGAACTATAGTTAATTATTACACTAGATACCCAATTAGCTCCTAGCACATAGTCATCTTGGTTACATCATCAAACTTCCAATGTTTCATATTTCTTTTAGATGCCTTTCCGGATCATCATTCTATTACATCACGAGGATTCTCCACTGTTGTTATCACATAGGCTGCATTAATTTTGGAAAGTCCTTATTGAATGACACTTATCGAATTTAAAGAGAATTGATCACAATAACAATTGGACAAGAGACTCTGTGACTTGATTTTTTCACGTGGAATATTTTTCACTCTGTGAATAAGGAAAGTTAGGCCACATAGTATCTTCATTGGTTTATGAACTATGAATAAAGTAATTTTGAGGGATTGATACCGACTATCTTGGATAATTGATTTGTTCATTGATTATGGAGAGAAAAGTTCTTTTCTAATACCATATAAGTGGAGGAAAAAAAAGAACATTCTAGAAATAGCTTTCAGACTAAGGATTAGCCATTGTGAAATATTTTATCAGGCATTTTTACTCTTGTAGCTTTTATAGAATTTATGAATAGAGTTTTTTCGAGGATCATGATAAAATTATGATGATAATTATGGATGACAATGTTATATACTTTGGTGATCTGGAGGAATATCAAGTACATCTCGATGTTATATTTATAACCTTTTGTCATCATTAGCTTTATGCAAAGTGCTATAAATGTATCATTGGATTGGACAAATCATATTCCTTAGTATTGTTTATATAATGATCGATGACATTGAAGATGGTGAGTTAAGATGAAAGCAATATTACCTTGTCATCTATTGAGAAATATTTTAAAGATTCATGGATTGCTAGGGTGACAAGGTATATTAGTGATTCATGTAGAACTTTCTTATACATTACTAGAATGATTATAAGCCTGATTAGAAAGGATGCAAAGTTTGCATATTTTGTAGGAGTGTGATTTAAGTTCTTTAAAAAAAGTAAAAGTTGACCATGACCCTATCCTGAACCTTGCTATTATACACTAGAGGCTTGTAGTTCACATTGATACATTTAACAAAGAAAGTTGGCTATGCCTTATGAAAAAGGTATTAATTATACTTCATGTTAATTAAGATCACTATCCAATTTTTTTGGAGTATCCTACACTTGACTTGGAGTTAGTAAAGACAATATTTTCTTTAATAGATTGGTGAGATTATTGTTACAACAAGAAAATTTTTAGGTAATCTGAAGGATCAAAGTAGCAAAAAAAATATTGATCTTTTCAAAAATGATTGAAACACTTAATAAGGAATAATGTAATTTTATTAATGGAATCGGCGCGACATACTATTAAACATTTCGGATTCTTGATGACAGTAAGTTAAAGTAGGAGACATTATACGAATCTCAGAGATCAATATTCATCCATACATGATAAAAATTTATAAAAATATTTGATGATCTTACCAGTTGCCAATTATTAATATAGAGATTGTAGAATTTGTTTCAAAAATCCTAATATGCAAATAGATTGAGACTGAACATCCAAAACAACAAGCCATGTTCAACTTTTGGATATAGTAGATTGAAATTGAAGCATATCACATGAATTTTGTTATTGATTTATCTAAGACAAGGATGCATCATTATGATACCATCGGAGTGATTATATATCAGAATGTCTCGCTTATTGCATTCGCTTTGATCGATCGATCATGGATTTGGATGAATTACAAGTAGATGAAAAGCATCGTCATGACACCATATGAGTGATTGTTGATCGAATAACCAAATCAGCACATTTCTCACCTATCTGCCCAGATCAATCGACAGACAGTCTAGCGGAATTATACATGAATGAAATTGTCAGATTACCTGGCGTCCCTACATAAATTGTGTTAGACCGGGACACTAGATTCATGTCTCGCTTGTGGAATAGTTTTCAAGACTCTATGGGAACTCAATTGAAGTTTAGTACTTCATTTCATCCGCAGACTGATGGTAAATCAGGACCATCCACACACTAAAAGATATACTGAGAGCTTGTGTTCTGGATTTTATAGATAGTTGGGATAGATATCTTCCAGTAGTAGAGTTTGCTTACAATACTAGTTATCATTCGAGCATCAAGATGGCTCCCTATGAAGCATTGTATCGGAGACCATGCAGATCACCCTCATGTTGAGTGATGTTGGTGAGAAGCATATTTTGGGATCGGAGCTAATTCAGATCATCAAGCAAGGGGTTGAGCTAATCAGGAAGAGATTTTTGGCAGCTCAAAGTAGGCAGAAGTCATATGCAAATTGTCATAGAAGGGAGTGAGTTTCGCAGTTGGAGATCATGTGTTTCTAAAGATTTCTCCAACCAAGGGCGTATTGCGATTCAACAAGAAAGGGAAACTTACTCCTAGATATATAGGACCTTCTGAGATTTTACAACGAATCGGAGAGGTGGCGTATCGTATTGCATTACCACCTCAGTACTTGAAGTTACATGATGTATTCTACGTGTCTATGCTAAGGAAATACACTCCTGATCCTTCGCATGTGATCGAGAATGAGGTTCTTGATATTGAACCCCATCTTAGTTTCAAGGAGAAATCTATCCGCATAGTCGGTCATAGAGACCATCAACTTCGTCGACGTAAAGTTTCGATGGTCAAGGTCCTCTGGCAGCATCATCAAAAGGAGGAGGTCACCTGAGAACTGGAGAGTGAAATGCGGGAGAAACAATAGCAACTTTTTGGTATGTCCCTTTCGATAAGAAATTTCGAGGACGAAATTTTTTTAAGGGTAGTAGATTGTAACGGCTAAAAATTTTCCACTTTCCAGCCCAACCTTCCTTTTATTTTCTCAATTATAGCATGGATTTATTTCTAGAATTAATAGCATTATTAGCCTATTTATGGTACCAATTAGTAGCATAAAAATTCATAAGATCTCCCCCCACGTCACTTATTTTTGGAAAAATTTGAGAGAGCAAGAGAGAAGGAGAGAGGGGGAGTAGAGAGAAAATCTCGTCGAGAGATTTATCCTCTTCGCAAGGGATATCGGTGTCGATCCGTTGGAGGAGCACGTCGGCTTCGGAGTAAGGAGAAGGACATAGAGATCTCGTAGATACGTTTAGTCGGCTTTGAGGTATGTGTCGAACCCCTAGGATTCGAACAATGTGACAATACTTTAAATCGGAGATATATCATTTTCACGGTTGGTTCTTGATAGATGTGTTTGTATCGGCTTAGAATATCGATCTTTAAATGTAGGTATCGTTTTCGTAAGATTAATCTGTATCCGCTATGACTTGATTTTGAGTAAGATATCGGTATATATGTAACGGCTTAGGATTGTGTTATATAATGTGATTTTGGTTCCTAAGTTTATACATTTGTGTAATGACTTGATAAAGAAAGACATAGGAGTGTAGGTGTCGAACCTTATGGATGTTCATGCGGGGAAACCCTAAATCGGAGGGGTACCTCAAAGTTTTGCACTTGAAATATTGACGCATCCGAATAAATTTTGGATGTCATGACTCGAGTTTATATGCTGAATGATTGGCCTACATAATGGCTCCTTGCACCTTGACGAGGTGGGAGAGGGTATACGTTCATGTTCCATGCAAAATCCCATGTCATGTTAAATTAAACATGGTGCTCCTTGTGCGATGTTGTTGCTACATAAAATTATAACCTATTACTTCCGTGCATGAAATCCGCAAGCCTGACATGATTACTAATAATGGTTTGGTCTACGTATTTGTAATTGACAAAATAGGGCCCTAATGATTTGTATCTTTCCAATTGAGGAAATTAATCTTCACATATGAAATTGATAAATAATTAATGTCTACTTGATTTATTTCCGAAAGTGATCTCATGATTTCATGACTTGTTCATACAGACACGTAGATTCCAATACCAATTTTGCATGCCTTATTTCATATTGACTCTAGTTACAAGTTATTGTAAACTATATATTGTTTGAGTTCTGGTTGTAACCTCCGTTACAAAATCTGTAAACAAAATGCATATTAGTCCTCGTATAACACATATGCTGATATCTGTTAATCGCGTATCAAGTCCGTATTCAATACCAATGGCTTCTTGATGGGTTAAAAATAGCATACAGTATATCGTGTAAATAAAACTACACTTTATACACACACACATATCCACCGTGGAGGTAAATAGTTTGACTAGATAAGAAGGTTCTTTGTGTAATAACAACCTCAGTGCATGGGTTTATATGAATTAATTTATATATTAGATAAACGTTCGATTGTTTATGATTAATAAGTTAATTTTATGTATACCACATACAACATGACCAATAAGGCTATCAAGTCATAAAAATCGACAATAAGATACTGAGTTGCAAAGTTCACATGAACCATTGTGTAGTGGAAAAGGAAGTTTTTATAAAAGAATTGAATTTCATTAAAATGAATAATGGCATGATAACGATAGGCGGAGCTAAGTGCTACACCTAATGTCAGGAACCTACTACCGAACAACCCGGCTTAAGCATTTTGGGAGTGGTTAATCGGGTCCGTATGGGCCCGATCCCAAGAGGTTGTTAGGGCCAGTAATGTTCCGTTAACGGACCGGGGACCTAAGCCCGGGACATTACACGTGCTGATCTTTACATGAAATTCGCCTACCATATCTCATCTACCTTGATCACCCACATGCATCGTGGAGCGTCGTGCAAAAATTCATGATCGAATTATATGGCTGGGCCTCTTTCTAAATCTGATGGCCAATTAAATTTCCTAGAAAAGGTATAAACTGTCCCAAATTTCGTGGGATTGATTGGAATCATTCTAGCTATGGGCAGGAATTAAGCATACAGATTCATCCATCTCATCAAATCACAACTATCCCTTGCAACCAATGGCCCTGTACACTCGATATTTCCTTTTGCGGCAGATCCGAATACACGAAAATCATGTAATGGATTCACACAACACCTCCTCCTCGCTGTCCAGAATTGATGGAGCCCTATTTTTCTGCTTTTATTCCTGCCAAAATTGCACGCCTCGCACTAACGACTCAAGCAAATCACGAGATTCTCGGGCTGTAATCAAGCATTCAGTATCAATGGGCCACCAACCATCATGCACGAATGGGGATAAAATGAGAAGGAGATCGGCGTGCAAAAGCAGGCCGGAAACCACGAGGACATCACAGTGGTCCGAGGAATAGACGTGCAGATCGCGACGAGCAACATCTATGCAACCATCTTCTCCCCCTTCCAAGATCTACTCCCATGCCTGAAGCTCATTTCATATTTTTTGTCGTGCTTTAGTCTTAATATTTCTTTTAAATTGCATTTCATTTTGTTGCATTTTGCTGCTTTTAATACCATGTTTCCTGCAGAAACGTACGTCAGATTTCTCTCTTGATTCAAGATAAATGATGGCATGGAATATACAACAAGAATAGAAGCAGGAAAACCCATTTACGGGAGGAAGGAGTAATCATATATTGGCTCCTCGGCGTGTGGTTTTGTGACTCTCATTGGCTCCTTGGTGCATGGTTTTGTGACTCTCAGTGGCTACAGCATCCCAACGACGGATCTCTTTATACCAGTGGCCAACAACTTAACCAAGGGGAGACTGCGCGGACCTTCTTTTATTGTAACTTCATTAGAAGATCATGTACCCGTTTATCCTCTGTTCTACTTCGATGCAATCTTTGGTTATCTAACTTCCTTGAATATTTTTTTCGATGGTCTATTTGGTGAAATCCTGCAGTTACTTTTGATTCTGTTCCTTCTCTGTTTACAACTTCGCTCTAGATAGATGCTAGAGTTTTACATTAGTGAAGGAATTTCATAAGTTTCATGTTCATTTCCTTTCTAGCTTGCATTCGATTTTGATGATACAGAAATCTCCATTGTTAGATTGTTCTGTTGTCCGTAAAGTTCACATCCCTTCATTTTCTTATTTAAAGCAACGAAAAGAAGTAACTTGATACATCAAATCTACCTCCCTGTGCTCGACCCGTTGCTCACTACTATATACGCACACATTTCATGTGTGTTATGTTAACTTGAGTTTCGAATATAAATTTTATTATTGATTCGTCCTTTATTTTGTGCATAACGACTCGGTTTTTACATTGATTTACGCACTCCGATTTTCGACAATCAATAATCCACCAAATCATGAGGTGGCATCACCCATGACTTGGTCATGGGTGACGCCCCGTGATTATGGAGGATTATTATCCTTTTTTAATTAATATCTCATTATCTTGTGTTTATCGATTTATTTATTGAAATAAATTATGTTGATGATAATGCAACATATATTTAATTTGAAATAAATTAATATGTTGTTGTTTTTTTGAACAACAATGATCATGGCCATTGACTTAATATACATATCAATCTTACCATTGGTTTTGTATATGCCATGGATTGTGATCCATGTACTTCCAAACTAGTATATAAAGAGGGCAACCCTAGCCTCTACAAGATACAAGAGTGGTACACGCCTAGTCTTCCTCTCTCTCATTCTCATCCTCTCTCTCTCTCGCTCTCTCTAAGGTGGTCGTCCTCCTTGTGCTTTGAGGGAACAAGCAATCGTCTCCACGTGGTTGTGATGTCGCTTCGATTGCTCGTGGATCTCCATTGACAGATTTCGTTGGACGAAATCACGAGATTCAAGGCTTGGATCTTCATCGAGGATTGCGGGAGGAACGCGTCTCATCATCGCGCCCGCAAGTGCCATCTTCGTAGATCGGACTTGAGTGAGGAGGATCTATTGCTTTAGAGATCTTGTGATCGCAACCACACTTCAAGAGGTATTTGTAATACTTTGTGGTTTGATGAAACGATCTAAGAAATGTTCTTGTGATCATATTGTTTCATCGTTTGATTTAAAAAATTTTAAATTCCGCTGCATCTGGAGACTAGTGCGACTAGTCGCCCCGATCACATGAGATGCGATCAACATGCTTTCGTGATGCGCTTGAGGATTCCTCATATCCTTCAGGTGCTTGGTAATATCATCTCCAACAGGGGCATGGAGGTTGATCCGGCCAAGGTGGATATCATCAGAAAACTCAATCCACCGTCCAACTTGTGACAGTTATGGTCTTTTCTGGGGCACGTCGGTGTCTACCGACGATTCATTCATGATTTCAGCAAGATCGCCCAACCGTTGACTGATTTGCTGACCAAAGACACCGAGTTCATTGTATATGATAAGTGTCTTGCGTCAATTGAGACTCTCAAGAGTCTAGTTGTTGAGGCTCCTTTCCTCCAACCACTTGATTGATCTCTCCCATTCGAGATCATGAGGATGACTCTGATTTTGCCGTAGGGGCTGTGCTGGGACAGAGGAGGAATGGAGTGCCTTTTTCCATTCACTATGCTAGTCGTACATTGGATGTTGCGCAGCGGAACTACACTTTCAGTGAGAAGGGTATGCTAGCAGTAGTTTTTGCCTTGGATAAGTTCAGATCGTATATCATTAGATCTAGAGTGACTATCTTTACTAACCATACCGCCATCAGGTATCTCATGGAAAAGAAGGATGCCAAAGCAAGACTGATAGATGGATCCTTCTACTCCAGGAGTTTGATATTGAGATTAAGAATAAGCCTGGAGTCAAGAATGTGGTGGTGGATCATCTCTCCCGATTAGAGTATTTTGAGGAATCCGAGCATCTTGATCCTATTTCTAAGACCTTCCCAGATGAGGCGATCCTTGTTATCGCCTCGCTCCCGTGGTATGCCGACATTGTGAAATATCTTGTTGCCAAGAAAGTTCCACAAGGTAGGCCCAGGCAGCGACTTGAGACCTTTAGCGAAGGCCAAGTCTTACCATTGAGAGGATCCCACCTTTATCATGAAGGAGGGGATAGCGTCTGGTGATGGTGCATTCCTCAGGAGGAGCACCATAGCATCCTCACCTACTGTCACAAGCTGGAGGCAGGAGGACATCACTCTGGGAGGAGAACGGCACAGAAAGTGCTCCAATCCGGCCTATGGTGGCCTACTCTATTCAAGGATTCTGATGAATTCGTGAAGAGATGTACTGACTGTCAGAGGATGGGAACTTGTGGACATCGTAACATGATGTCGATGCAGCCCATTCACTTCTGTGAGGTTTTTGATGCATGGGGAATTGATTTCATGGGTCCATTCCCTAAGAGCCAGGGATTCGAGTACATTCTGTTGGTCGTTGATTATGTGAGTTGTTGGGTTGAGGCCATCCCATCCCGAATCGCAAATGTTAGGACTGTTTGCAGATTTTTGAGGAAGCATATCATTTCACGGTTCGGGGTACCTCGAGTTTTGATATCTGACAGGGGGTCTCATTTCATCAATGACAAGGTAAAGGTAATTGCTAGCGAGTTTAGCATTGACCATCGAGTAGATACTCCATATTATCCTCAGACCAATGGTTTTTATGAAGTGTTGAATAGGGAGATCAATACTATATTGTAGAAGGTTGTCTGCCCTGACCGAAAGGATTGGTCACAGCTTTTGGACTCGGTCTGGTGGGCATACCAGACGTCCTTCAAGACTCCTTTGGGTACATCTTCCTTTCACCTCGTTTATGGCAAGCCCTTCCATTTACCTGTTGAGATTAGGCACAAGTCACTTTGGGCTGTCACAGATATATTACTGTATTTGGTGAGTATAGGAGATCAAAGGAAGGCAGAATTGACAGCCTTGGAGGATCTTAAAGACACGTCCTTTTTGAACATCCTACATTACAAGGAATGAGTGAAGGAGTGACATGATTCTCATATCAGACACAAACAGTTTGAGCCATATCAGAGAGTATGGTTGTTTGATGTTAGGCTTAGATTGTTTCCAGGGAAGTTGTAGAGCAAGTGGAAGGGAACATACCTGGTCCGAAAGTACATGACAATGGAAGCATTGACATATCTGAAATGTCATCTGATTCTATCTTTCGTGTTAACGGGAAGCGGCTCAAACCTTATCTAGATCATGAGCCACTGGTCGTTGAAGTCGCCCCTATTCATTTTGCGTGAGATGTGTTCTCTGACTCACATCTAGTGCATCTCATGCCTAATTATCACTGTTGTCCACCATGTATAGATCCAAATGTCCATATCATCTCATTTTTTGTCCCACACCTGTTGAACACGTTTTTTTCAAGGGTTGGAAATTTGATTGTAAATGGGTCGTTGTTTTACCCCAAAACCTCGCGTCAACAAAAGATTATTTTTTTTTAATTTTTGCTCCTTATTAACCTGTATAGCGGACAGGGTCGAACTCAGGGAAGCTACAATTCCCGAGGGTTATTCAATTAATCAGAAACTAATTAAAAGAAAACAGGAATCTCAAAGAACAACTATCCTTGGTTTTTGTGATTTTTTTATTTTCAAAAATGACAAACAATAGGAACAAGGGCAAGAATAAGCACACCAACTCTTTTTGCAATTTTTCAATTATACCAAAAATGCTCAGAAAAGTCCAAACAAAATATTTTTGGGTTTTAAAAGTTTTGAAATGTTTTTGAGAATTTTTGTGGAATTTTCAGATGTTTTTGTATTTTTCTAAAAATCAAACAGCGAGGAAACAAGAAAATGTGCACAACCTGGAGTAATTTGCAATTTAAAAATCTTTTAAGTGTCCAAAACTCTTGACAATTATTTTTAAGACAAACTAGAAGGAAATGTCTACAAACAGAAGCTGAAATCACAATTTTTGGATTTTTGTAGAAATTTTTATGATTTTTAGAAGATTTTTGATATTTTTCATTTTTTTTGAGTTTTCTAAATAATTAATGCGTGAAAATTGGTCAGAAATTAAAAGACAATGAAATACAACTACTCTAATTTTTTTGGAATTTTTAGAGGTATTTTCGAATTTTTATGAATTTTGGAATTTCAAGCAAGGCAAAATGACATGTTTTTGATTTTTTAATGATAATAAATGAAAGAGAAATGTAATGGAAAATTTATGCTAATAAAATAATCACATCAGGAGTATAGCATAATTTTCTCAAAATTTTTGGATCACAAATAACATGTATTTCAATGAAAAGATCAAGCAAGTTATTGTTCTATAGTTCAGGGACCAAATTGTAAATACTGCAAAAGTTGTGGACTGAAATGTAATTTATTTCAAGTTTTTGCAACAGCTAGAACAATAAATAAAATTAGAAGAAATTTCGCAATTTACCCAGTGAGAAGTTTGCAAAACATGTGACTTGAGACTCTGGTAGGGGGCGTTTCGCAAATTCTGAAATAACCGAGGACTGGTGATGCAAATGTTCCCTTTTTTATTAGATCCAAGCCCTAGAGCTTCTCTTCGTTTCACGCACAGAGGGAGGAAACCAGGGGGACGTTGCTGCCTCCCTTCTTTTCCAATGGTGGCGCGAGTGGCGCCGCCTCTTCACAGGGCGGAGGGCTGGGCGGTCGACGAGCCTACTAGGAGGATGGGGGTCGCTGACCTGTGGCGGCGCAAGGGAGGAGGCGCGATGGCGGCGCCGCTCAACAGCGAGGCGCGGTGGGGCGTGAGCGCGGCTTCAAGAAGGCGCGGGCGGTGGACTGGGATGCCCAGTCGGCTGCAAGGGGGCCTCACAGCGAGCGTAGGCAGGACGGGCTGGCAGCGGGCGGAGGCGGTGAAGATCAGGCGGAGGAGCACCAGCCGCAGGTGGCTGCGGGCGGAGGCGGTGAAGGCACACAGCCGTGTGCTGTGGAGGAGTGACGGCGGTAGGCGAAGGTCGGCGCTGCCACAGCGTTGCTGGAGGGCGTTCGCTGCACCGGGACGGCCTAAGGCGGAGGGGTGTTGCGCCGCCACAGGAGGCGGCCGGTGGCGTTTGGTGCAGGGCGCCAGCGTTGGATGCTGGCCAGGAGGAGGGGCGGCGGGCCTGGGGGCAGCCGCCCTCGTTGGCTTTTTTTATTTTATTTTTTTGTATGCAATGTAAACAGTGAATGAGAAAGAGAAAATTTTTTTTTATTTTTTTGTAAATCCGAAAATAAGACAAGAAAGGATAAAGAATTTTTTTCTTTTTTTTGTTTTTTATAATGTTTTCCTGCAAAATAAACGTTAGATAGAATAGAGATTTTTTTTATTTTTTTATTATCCTGCAAAACAAACGTTAGAACTAAAAGAAAAAAAATTATTTATCTACAAAATCGGGAAGTGAATGGGGATTCGGCAAACGATGAGGGATTCGAATCCGATCTCCGGCCGCCGTACGCGGCCGGAGTTGAGAGATCGTGGACGGTAGAAATAGAAGGCGGAGAGATGGCGATGATGAGGTGAAAAATCGAGTCGGAGCGGAAAGAATCGTGATGAAAATTTTTAAATCTAGAGGAACAAAAATGACGAGGAAAATAAAATGCGAAAACTAAACTACGATTAAACTAAGATAAAATGCAAAGAAAAATTTGGATCTCATCTTAGGAGCGGAAAATAGACCGTGATCGCCTCGACAAGGCCGACTCGCTGTCACCGGACGGCTTGGAGGCTAGGCAACTTCCTCGACGAAATTTCTCTCGGAGATCGGGCTCCTCTCTCTAAAGATTGATCAGGTTGGAATGAGGGAGATGGAGCCATATAAATAGAAAAGAGAGACATTTGAATTTTTGAATTTTTGGATAAGAAGATAAGAGAGATTTCTTTTGGTGGAAGAGATAACATGAGAGATAAAATAGAAAGATAAAATTATTTACAAAATTATCTACTTTTTTTGAATTTTCATCATTTTATTTATTTGAATTAAAAAATATTATTTTTTTTATTTTTTTATGATGGTTAGTTAAAAATAGCAACTGTATACATGTACTATATACATATATGACATTATATACAGGGGTAAATGATGAAATTAACCTTTTTTTTGTTTTAAGAATGTTATTAATTTTTTTATTTTTATTTTTTTAAGTAATTAGTAAAAATATTTACAAATATACATACAAATACAATATGCACAAAATACAAGGGAAAATTGCACAAACAACCCCAGAAAACCGACTTTTCAACCGTAACTCCAAAAATTATGAAATCACAGCCATTTTGAAGATAATTTAATTTACAATTCAATGGAAGTGATATTGGTTCAATTTGAGATCATATGGAGCTGGAATTAATCTTTCAATTAGTGCTTAGTGGCTTTTTTCCAAGTGTGGCTACTTTTATTCTGTACATGATTTAATTGTGCAATCATTTTTATTAGTTAGGATAAATTTTTATTTACAACTTTGGTTTTGAATGTTATTTGATTTGGGGTCAATTAAGGTACAAATAAATTAGTGTCAGTTTTATACAGATATACACAAAATAAGTGAGAAACACATTTTTTTGGATTTTCTGATTGAGGACCCTATCTCCCCCTACTTTATTCCTGGTCGATCAGGTCAAGTCTTGACCTTCTCTCGGGGTTCGGGTCAGCCTGTATACAGTCTTCCCTTTTTTTTCTTTTCTTTATTTTTCCTTTCTTTCTTTATTTATTTATTTTAGGTTAAAATTAGTAAGAAATGTACAATATTTACACACAAATGCAAGTTAGTAAAAATATGGAGTTAGCATTATATGTAGGTATTTTATAAGGGATTTTAAGCTAAAATAAATGAATAAAGATGACGAATCGCAGATTCATCAACACCCCATATGCATCCTATGATTATGTTATGCTTAGGGTGTACCTTACCTTAAGTATAGGAGGGTGTCAGACTCTTGAGTATTCTTTTGATTCTTTTTACCTTTGTTTTGTTGCCTATACTTAGGGACCTTTCACCCTAAGTATAGGGGAGGTAAACACTGTACATTCTTTCACTCAGATTTCCCTTTATGTACAGTCTGCTATACTTAGGATAACTTGATCCTAAGTATAGGGGGAAAACATCGAGATCCTTTCATTCTATTCTTTGATTCCTCATTGTGTATACCATTCCTTTTCACTTCCCTATACTAAGCACGAGTTATGTCTTCTTCATCGCTCTCGATCCACTCTGAGGACATCGTTTGAGCTAAGTATAGGGGGGGTGTCGTATATATTTCATATATACTTTATCCATAACTCATACTTTGTGTGAGTGTGTTAATAAATAAAATGGCTAAAACCCTTTATCTAAAAAACCATAAAAATCTAACATTTTTCCTTCTACGTAAATTTCTTTCTTATACATACATAGCTATTTATAAAAATTATTTTTGTACAAATTTTCGAAAAAATGTATTGTGTAAAAAATTGTTAATATTTTGATATGAAAATTATTATATAGTACAAATTTTTTGTAAAATGTTTGAAAAACAAAAGTTTGCAAAAACCTTTGTGTAAATGTGTGTAAATATTTTGCAAAACTTATGCATTCATGCATTCGTTCATTCGAGCATTTTTCAAAAATTTTGCACATCTTCCTCAAAACATGCATTAAAAGATTTTTGTATATATTTGTACAGTTTTTCTGAATCATGGTTGACATTTAAACTAGCCTTGAATTAAATTGTAAAATGGAGCTTGCTTAAGACCTTAATCCACCTAATTCTAAGAGGAATCTTATAGGGCTTTGGGATAAGACTTTTCAGGAACATTTGGGACTTAATTCTTAGAGTCCACTAGGCTATGATCATATGTCATCTTGATGAGCCTAAGTAGAACACTTAACAACGCACACATGACTCTCATAGACAATGGATTTACTTGCACCAACACCTTGCACATAGCTCTCTACAACTGAGGTGGTGAGGAGGCAATCTTCTTTGGCTTAGGGTAGCATATGAGGGTAGTACTTCTAGGAGGAATCTCTCTTCTTCTTTTAGTGAAGGAAGTGTGTCTCAACTTGGTCTGGTGGTGTTGAGGTCTAAAGACAGGAGTTGTGGGTTGCAATAAAGCTTCGAAAGAGGGATAGTCTACTGGCTCAAGAGGGAAAACTCCTTATGTATATATGATGCACCATGTAGATATGTTGTACATATGCACAAAAAATGTGCAAAAGAAAGAAAAACTCCAAAAAAGTGGTGGGTCTGATTGAAAATAAAATACCCACCAGAGTGTATATAGTCAAATAAACCAAAGCTTATGTTACCCATTCCCATCTCATGAAGCTTGCAGCGGGAGACTTAGCTACACTGGTTGGGCTCCCAAGGATACATGGCTACACTGGTCATGGTCCATTCTCTTCTTCCTCCTCTTCTTGAGCCGGTTGAACTTGAACTTAGAAGGGAATACCCTGCTCCTCGAGGAAAGAGCTTTCGGACTAGGGGATTAGTGTTACCTTGTTAAGGGGGGTTGTCACTTTTCGATTTCTGAGGTGGCGAGCTACATATCACTTACACAGTACAAGAAAAGATTCATGGTCATTAGAGTTTGTGTATGTAGCCTTGTTCTGATTTGGATTGTTAAGGAGTCTTGACCATAGATTGGTGGAACTTAGAGGCTGTTGAGTTTTAAAACAAAGTCCAAATAAGGTTCCGACAAGCTAATAATCCAAAGCTTTGACTGAGCTCCATACTTCAATTTAATGAAGACAAGTTTAACACTCAACCTTGATTCGCCTACTTTTTCTTTTCTTTCTCTTTTCACTTCTTTTTCAAATAAGTGTTTGCTAAGGGACTAGCAAAAGTAATGTATAGGGGATGATGAAGCCTCATTCATCACTCTTTATTCTTTTATTTTAGCTAATATCTTGGAAAAGCATCATGTAAATAGTTGTAAATACAATAAATTTGCAATAAGCATGAATTTATTAATATCTAATAATTAGCATGTATGTGTACAAAAATAAAAGAATAAAGAATAAAAGAAAACGAATGAAATATTTAGAATAAATATTGAGTGACCAGAACCCAAGAGAGGGCCAAGAATTGGCCTGATCGCCAAATAAAATAAGTAGAGAGAGATAGGGCCACTCTACCTTGTACATATGAATTACTTATGCGTGTGTGTGTATATATTTATATATAATTTATTTCTATAAAAATAAAAAATAAGAAGGTGTTCCTAGTTCCATATATATACTTCTAAAGACAAAACAAAAATTAGAAAAATAAAATAAAACAAAAATAAAACTCTCTCTCACCTTGTACATAATACATGTAAATATGTACCTTTCCTTATTTAATTTATACTTGTAAATAAATAATAAAAATAAAACAAAAAAATTTATATAGTCCAAAAATTATGTTGTAAATATATAAAATATTAAATTGGGTTATTTTGTAAAAATAAGAAATTAAAAATAAGTGTACAAAATACATAGGTATTTTATACATGTATATAATATAATATACTGTATATATACCAAAAATTATTTTTTTCCTAAAAATAAATAAAAATCATATAAAATAGTTTAGAAAATAACAAATATTTTTAATGTTGTAAACTTTTTGATTTGAAATCATTTGCTATTTTTAATTGATTTTACAATTATTTTCAGAATCCTATTTTCTGATTGGTCCAGGAGGAATATTGACCGCGGTTAACTGCACCTCCCGGACCTCCTCGCGCGCAGATCCGGTTTCTGCACCCGTTTCTCCCAATTCTCCCGACTGGATCCTACACCCTCTTGCTCCGATTGACTACTCACATCTTCGCAATGGATTGGTGATCCTCGCGGATCCATAAGGAATCGCGGATCACCCTCGGTTCACGCACTCAATACGATTCTTCCAAGCTTCCTGGGACATGCTATAAATCTATTCCATCGCCTCCCCAGCCAGCCAGCTCGCACCGCACCCTTCTCTGCTACCCTAGAATCCTCTGCCTTGGTGACAACAACCGAAGGAGACCTTTGGTCATCGGTGAAGACCATTGTAGCCGACGCTCATGTTTCGTGGCCGGAGCACCAACGCGACGAGCCTCCTCCGCCAACCGCAACGAAGTAGAGGTAAAGACCCCGCCGTCTGCTTCCCCTGGAGCTCACGATTCTCTTAGTACCGTCAGGTAATCTTTCCATAGGTCCCATCTTCTTCGTTCATTCGATCTTCCATTTGCCATCTTCCACTGCTCCGCCAGCTCCGACCAGTCAGTCGGAGCTTAGTCACCATTATCCACCCATTCAGATCGACAGCCCCATTCACCCTCCATCGTCCTACGCCATATGATCACCCCATCCTTGGCTCGGATTGCCAAGGTTGGACAATCGGTCTCATCCATCACCTTCGCCTGAGACCCCCCTTCCATTCACCGCCGCTCCTCCTTACTTTAGGTCTAATAACCCCGACTGGAGTATTCCTTCGAGTTCGAGCTTTACCTTGTAGTCCTTAGCACGCGTAAAGAGTACCAAGATCTCCTTTGACCACCTTCAATGGAGTTCGCCCAGGTCCCAGCCATCATCACGGAGATTCAACCATTAGCGACTCCATCTGAGCTGGCCCTTCGATGCGGAAGGTCCTCACGATACTAGTGGCACCATCCGATCCTTCGTGGAGCTCAAGATCTTTGTCGGTGCTCTGACGAAGCTCGTCTCGATGCAGTTCTTCCAGACCTCCTCCCCCGTCGTTGGATCAACTCCCTTGTCTAGTCATCATCACATCCGCACGTTCACCTGGAGGTGTCGGACCGTTAGATGTCAGATCTAGCAGTCCCGTACCAACCACGTAGTTGACATCTGACAGCCGTCAGATCTGTCGCCTGATGCATCTAGAGTCGTTCGTCCATACCCACTCAATAGTCGTCACCTGTCCAGCCACGCGCAGTTCATGTGCTGCATGGATAATTTGTTCAGTCTACCCTGCTTTTAATAGTTTGTCGTTTAGTCTGTAAAATAAAGTATACAATTAGGCCATTTTGCACTTTGATACATGTAGTTGTTCATATTTGCACTGTACTCCTGTTTGTGTGGACCCACGTGCTTCGTCACGTGTTTTCCTGGGTTATTTGCATGTTGCGCCCTCGACTTCTTTTATGTTATTGATTGCTAGATTAGTTCCGTTATTTGCAAATATACCTCTGTGCGTACTATTTTCCAACATGTGCAAATTTTGATGTGAAAATTGCAGTTTGGACCTCAAAGTTTTTGTGCATGTTATTATTTGGTCCCTAAAACTTACTTTTTTTACAATTTGGTCCAGGTATGTTGTGTGTTTTATTTTTTATTTAATAAATAGCAAAAGTTGTCCAAAAATCACGAAATTTTGACACATGGCTCCTGTCATGGTGTAGGAATTTTGATGAATTTTTGGTTTTGTTTTGATTGTATATGTAATTTTTAAAATTTTAAAACCTTAAAAATTATCATTGTTTGTTTTAGAAAATCAACTAAAAATATTAAAATATCTTGAAAAATTCTAAAAAAATTCCTGACTATGTGTTTTGTTGTGTTTAAGTTTCTAACCATTTTTTGTTTTACTCCCATTTATAAAACCCAAAAAAATGAAAAGAGAAAAAACCTTAGAAAAATCAGTAAAAATTCATAAAAATCCAAAAAAATGTGCTTTCTTCTATTGTACTTAGATTTTTGTCTGTAGATTCACATAAAATTGTTGCTTGAATTTTATAGGCATTTTAAGTAATTTTAATCTGCCTTTAGATTCCAGTTGTACATTAGTTTTTATTCCTGACTTCTTTTGATTTTTAGAAATTTAATTAAAAAATAGATAAATCTAAGAAAATTCACAAAAACATTGGAACATTTTAAAAAACTCAAATTCTGCATTTTTGAGTGTTTTTGGGCTATTAAATAATTGTTTAAGTGTTGATTTTTGTCTTCCTCTTAACCTTTTGTTATATTAAAAATCATAATAAAAAACAAAAAAAATGAAAAACTAAAAACCACCATTTCTTTGCTTTTCGTGGATTCTTGACTAATTCGTAGCTTCAGCATTTTGTGCTCCTTGTGTTCGACCCTGGTAGCTATACCAGGTAAAAATAAATAGCAAGACTGCTTGCCACACTTTGATTGCTTGATTCCCCTGTTTGGTGGTCTGATTTTCTTGATTGATTTCGCCTTGCGATTCAGGTCGCAACGACCTTATTTATTCCTTAACCCGAGTAGCAAAAGTCGAGTCAACAAATTCGAAATATATACCACAAGAATCACATCAAATACTTCAACATAGTTTAACCATACATTTCTTTTTGCAAAATCAAAAATGGAGATCCAATCTTATAAATTCAAAGTAACTATTTTCAATTTTTTGTAAAGCAAGTCTCGTTTTTAATTCAATTCATTCATCTTAAGCAATTTGGGTTACAAGAATTAGATAACATGAAAATTTTCCCCTATAACCATCACCAAAATCCCACATTGAATAAAAAATAAATTGACATATTACAAAGAAACTGTTGGTAGACAGGCAACAAGCTGCGCCGCCAATCCCTTTTGGATGGAAAATCCAATTCTTCGGAACACAACATCCATAGACCTGGGAACCATAACATTGTTATGCATAACTTTCTGGACCCTATTAAGGAGTCTACAGCTTCAGATGCCAAGAACCCAAAAGTATCAAACCCGAAAGGGATGAAGACATGTTGATTGTCAATACTAGCCTTCTCATGCTTAGCAACTTTGGCTGAGGTAGCTTTCTGTGCAGTGTATCCCACAGTAAAATCACTTTCTATCAGACCAACTAACGGAGACACTCCAGTTAAATCAACACATGCATATTTTACTCCAACCCAACCAAAAATTAAAACGATCTACTGGTCTGAGTGTGGATCTCCCCGTGTGTAGATCAGACAAAAAATTCACAGGTGCTTCTTTCTTTGACGCAACCCCAACCTTCTTGAGAACATCATAGAGGACATCTCTGACAAGATCATATCTATATTTAAAATCTGGGAATTCATGATAATGAACGGCATGCTCCCCAAAGGAGTCTAGGCAAGATTTGTGGCATATTGAGCATGCTCATCTGCTGGGAATAGAGGAATGATAAGGCAATATCTGAGAGTAGTACAATACTCAATAGGTGACATATGCATTCCAAAACCTTCAATAGGAATAGCTAGAAGAAAATCTTGAGCATGGTCAGATTGCAAGAATCAAAAAATTGCCTTTTGTCTAGTTGTCATGTCAAATTCAACCTCAATTTCTTTGACAACTTTGCTAAAAAGGAAACTCGCCAAAGCATTCTAGGATTTAGGGGGACAGTATCCTTGTTACCAAACATGTAAGATCTAAATATGGGAGTTTGACACATAGACCCTCCAAGGCATCTAAAAAATCAGAATCAATGTCACATACCCCACTTTCTCGTAAAATGTGGCCTTGAAGCACCCAAGATTAAGCTATAGAGGCCATAAAAGCATACGAAGAAGCCTCAATAGTGAAGTGCAATCCTAAGCCAACGAGCTTGATTGGTAGGGATGCCACCCGCTATTGAAGGTCACCAAAGAAAAGACCTCCACAAATCACAATGTCCACAATAGCTCCACGTAGTCCTCTATCAAAAAAAGCAGCAGCTTGCTCCATGCATGTGGGTTGACATGTCCTTAAGCCAAACATGAGCTTGTTGAACCCATACAAGATCGTAGTAAAAGAAGTTCATTTTGTGGGTCATCCAACTGGGGTACTAATTTCATTAATTCAACAGCTTTGGTGGCTCTCCTCGTAGCCAAGTCTTCAACAAATCCATTGTCCATGCTCACTGCACCTCCAAGCAGTTTCACTCCTAACACGAGCCTTCCAATATCAGTAGGAAATAGTCCTTTGCGGACCTTCCGTCCATCACATGAAATTTGTTATGCATATTGATAAAAATTACACACTTTCATTCTATAAGGCTAGTTTTCGATTTTGATTTTGCAAAAAAAATTAAAGGGGCACAAAGCATCAACTCTCTGTACAAAGTAATGATTAGGTATGTACATCGATGTCATTAAAACAAAATATATCTATAGAAATACTTAAATAATAGTAATTGTTTATATTTCTCATGATGCTTCTAAACTTATAAATATATCGACATTTGTTCCTATTCGTCACTATTTATATTACAAATAGTGACACTTTTGTGCATTTGTCGGTAATTTAATGAAACAACTTATAAATTGTTGTTAACTCTCAATTGATAACAAGCTTTTTAGTCATCATTTTATGAACTTCACTAATAGGTTAAATAGATCTCACGATCTCTCACCCAACCTCAATGCTTATCTCACAATCTCTCACCCTTTTAAAGAAAACTCTAACTGACATCCTATTAGTATGAGATATATCTTCATGCCGCTGCGATGCATCTCACAATGTCTCACCCAACCCTAAAAAGCTTCTAACAAGAGCGTGAGGCGAAGACGAAGAATGAAGGGTAATGATTATTGGTTCAAGAATGACAACAACAAGGCGGATTGCATCGATGATTAATTATCTATTTGATAATTTCTTAAATTAATTTATCTAATTATTAAATTAAGTAATCATTTACCTATTTTATTTTATTTATTTATTCCTAGCATGTGTCGCACGCCCACTTCGCTCTAATCTTTATTCTTCCTCACATCTCCATCACGACTACCGCTTCCCACTGTATTCTCCTCTTCTAGCTACCAACTTCTCCATGGTTGTTAGCCCAACAACCTTACAGTCACTGAACATCCTATCCAATGACCCCATCCACTTTGTTGGGCTCTAATGATAGAAAATCTGAGATCGACTAAGGTGGAAGAAAAGCAATGTCGTTGTTTGTAATCAGTTAAATTGGTCACTCAAGAATAATTAAACTATAAACAAAGATTGAATCTATGAGCATAGGTGTGAGTGTTTTGCTATTTACTTTATATAGTATAGCAATAAGGGTCGAACACAAGGAGCACAAAAAATCTATGAAGTAGTCAAATCTCAGAAATAAAACATTTTTAGTGGTTTTTAATTTTGCAAATTTTAAATTTTCAATAATACAACAATCTTTTTGTATTTTTCTTTAATGCTAGAAATACTCAGAAAAGTAAGATAGAAATATTTTTGGGTTTTGAGGTTTTAAAATGTTTTTGACAATTTTCTGGGAATTTTCTCTTGTTTTGGTAACTTAATAAAAATAAAACAAGGATGAAATTATGAATAGTGCACAACAAGGATTAAATTATATGATAAAAATAATTAAAATGCCCTAAAATCGTGGAGTGCAATTTTATGATAAAATATAAATTAAAACCTACAAACATGACTGAAAATGTAATTTTTAGATTTTTCTTGAATTTTATATGATTTTTATAAGATTTTAAGAATTTTACAATTTTTAGGTTTTTATAGGGAATTTTCACACACAATTAATATTGTAGATAAAACACACAAAAAGACAGCAATAAGATTTTTTTAGAATTTTCTAAATCATTTTCGCTTTTTTATGGATTCTTTAAAGTAGACATGACACTTTTTATAGATTTTAAATTTTCAAAAATATTAAAAGTGAACAAATTTACCAAAGAAAATTACACTAAATACTACATGCTAATAGGAGTTAGAGTATATGTATTTTTTGAATTAATTTTCTATTCATTATATCCAAAACACATGAAGTAATTATGTACATATAATACGGACCAATTTACAATTAAAATAAAATCTCTGGGCTAAACAATAACACAAATAAAAAGTCTAGGGTCGACGTTGCAAAAAGTCCAAGTAAGCTCACAAAAAATAAGAAAATAAAATCGGTCCCATATTATATTTATTGAAGACTAAACATTAGGGTTTTTGCATGATTATTGGCCCTTATTTCCCCTTACGTTATTCACTTTCGTCTGATGAATCCCTGATTCTCACTCTTTATTCTTTTATTTTAGCTATTTATCTTGGCAAAGCATCATGTAAGTAGGTGTAAATACAATAAGTTTGCAATCAAGATGCATCTGCTAATATTATATAATTAGCATTTATATATGCAAAAACAAAAGAATAAAGGAAAATAAAAAGAAAGGAAGTATTTAGAATAAATACAGAGTGACCCGAACCCCAAGAAAAGGACAAGCCTTGACCTTATCGTCAAATAAAATAAGTAGAGAAAGATAGGATAAGCTCTATGTTGTACATATTACATATATATGTAAATAATTATTTATGGTAAAAAAATAAAATATTCTTTCCAAAAATAAAACAAAAATAAAATAAAAATCAAAAAAATAAAATAAAATAAAAATAAAATCCTTCTTACTTATACAAAATACATACATATATGACACATCCCCTATTTATTTTATACCCATATATAACTTTTAAAATTAAAATAAAAATTATTTTCTACTAGGTATATTATACTTGTATATGTATCCATATACAAGTATATTATACTTATATACAGCTCCATATGTTGTATCCTAATTTATTTTGCATAAAAATAATTAAAAATCATAGATAATAGTTTAAAAAATAATAAACATTTTATATTTCTTAAATTTTTTATTTTGAATTTATTTACTATTTTTTTAATTTATAAATATTTTGTAAATTCTAATTTCTTAATTGGTCCAGTGCATTCTGTTGACCCGGGTCAACGCCATCTTCTAGGGCTGACCCGACTAGACTCCTTCCGCTGAAGCTTATTCTCACTTATTTCCCGGTCCGGTCAGGCCTCTCTCTATATGAATCTTTGCCTGAGCCTTCTCCTAAGATCCACGACCCTCATAGATCCCTAGGATGGTGTGGATCTTCCTAAGGTTACGCATTTGCTCTCGATTCTTCCAACCCCATAGGAACCCTATAAAGTATCTTCTTCTGCCTCCACTGCACCTCGCGCCTTGCCCCTTCTCTCATCCCTAGGTGTCTTCAGTGGAGTGACAACATCCGGAGTGTGACTTTGGATCGGGTTTTGGTGACCTGAAGCAGCAACTCAGCTACGTGATCAGAAAGCTCTGCCGCGTTTAGCCTCCCAGCCTTCCGCAGCGAGGTCGAGCCACGACTCCGACTCACATTTTTGCTGGTAGTTCCTGAGTTCATCCTGACCCTCCGCTACTTCCCACTCCGCTCCCATTTCCCAGTTCGATTCCATATATTCCATTCCGCTCTGCCTACGTTCATCTACCCTGTCTACATGGTCGGAGCATCATCTCTCCTCACATTTGTACCAATCAATCCCTCGAAGAACGCCTCACCTTCCCTCGTGACTTGTCCATCTCGGATCGGGCTCACCTGAGTGCGGTGGAGCTCGATATCCATCCTCCCTGTACGCTGGAGATCAACCATCTGTCCTACTGCTGCTTCCATTATCCTTTGCAGCAATAACCCAGGTTAGAGTGTAGACCTGAACCCCCTCTTCCTTTGCAGGTACCCGCACATGCAACAGGACCCTTCAGAGATGCTCACTACCCTAGTTGAGTAGCTCTAGGTGGAGGTCCTCCGACCAGCCTATCCGACCCATGATCCCCCATCAGAACCCCCCTCTTGACGTGGAGTCATTTTGCGACTGCAATGGACTTCTTGGGAGCCTAACCATTAGCGTGGATCATCTCCCATGCTCGGTCGAAGTTCGACTAGGCATTGTTCTTCTAGTCTTATCCCCCACCATACGATATGTCCAGGACCCTAGTCTCCATCAAAACCGCCTGATAGCAGCCCACCTGCAGACCGTTGGATTAGCCTTCACAGGAGTTATCTGACGCGCACGTCCCCGACCAAAATCTGCACTGTCAAATACATTCTAGGGGAGGATTAGAACCATCAGGAGTCCTACGCGCCACGCACGTGCCCCGAGGGGTATATTGTTCTTTTACCCTTGTTCTTTTAAACTTTGTTGTTTAGTTCATTAAATAAACATGTAGTTCTGATATTTTGCATATCGACCCTCTTTGTTTTCTGTATTTGCACTTCAGTCCATTTTGAGTGAACTCATGTGCCGTCCCATGTGGGGTTGTGGTGTATTTGCACTATTTGTGCTGAAACTCTGCCATGTTATCTTCTGAATAAATTATTTCTGATATTTGCATCTATCCCCTATGCGTGGTTTATTGTGCAAGTGTGTGAATACTTCAAACTTTTTGCACTATTCGCCCGAGAGCTTTTTATATGTATTACTTTTTGGCCTGATAACTTTCTAATAATTGCAAGAAGGTCCCTTTGCACTGTGTCTAGGATTTAATTAAATAAATACCAAATTAGTTCCAAAAATTATACAAGAACTATTGCGAGCTCTAATTGACTTGTAGTATTTATTGAGATTTTTGGAGTTGATTTCGTTGCTTATTTTATTTTATAAAAATAAAAAAACCCATAAAAAATGCTCTATCTGTTTTATAAAATACATAAAAATTTGAACATTATTTGAAAAATTCTATAAAAAATTATGTGTGTCTGTCTTTGTATGCTTTGTATTCTTTAAAATTTTTGCTTGAAAATTCCTTATAAAAACCTTAAAATAACAAAATAAATAAAAACTTATAAAATTCATTAAAAATTCCATAAAAATAAAAAAAATAGAATTTCAGTTTCTACTTGTTGTATTTTATCTAGAGTTTATCATAAAATTGTTCTCAAGGACATTAGGACTTAAAATATATTTAACTTGTAATTTTATCCTGGCTATTGATGAATCTATGTTTCATCATCTTTATTCTATCATTTTGGCCTTAAAACCCCTAGTTAATGTGTGTAAATAGCGTTAATTTAGGCATTTTATCATCCATGCATTATTATGTAAATATTATATTAAATACGGTTTTCAAAGCCAAAATTATAGAATAAGGAGAAAAAAAGAAAAAGAATATAATATTGAAAATATTTTATGACCCGAAACCCCAAAATCTGGGCATCTCGATGACTAGGTTCACAAGGAATAAAGTAGGGGGAGATAAGGGCCAAAATACAATAAAAATAACTTTTATTTAATTCATTCTTCGCTCATTTTGGGACCTACTTTTAGTTCCACTTTTTATATTCAAATAAAGAAACTTTGAACATGAAAGTTGTAGAAAATTAAATATAGAAAAACACAAAATTGATTTCATACAAAAATAATGTACGGATAAAAAGTTATGATATGAATAAGTTCCAGAATCATAACTTCCCAAACATGTATCTCTCAAATAAAAACTCGAAATGTATCAAAATCACTTTAATTGGATATAATGTTCAATAAGCTATTTAATGAAGGTGGTTTCATATTTTTCGAAGTTACGGTTTGAAAGTTGAGTTTTGGACCCTTCTTGTATACTTATACCAATTAAAATATTCATTTTATTTATTATTTATCATTTTTATACTTTTATATTTTTATAATTTTGTAAATATTATTTATAGTATATTTGTGTATTTAAACTGGAATAAAACACGAGAAAACACAAAATAAATTACTTGTGTACAATACATAGATGAAATACCTATAACTATACCTATATAATGAATACAACTATTTATTTAATTGTACAAAACAATTAAAAAAATAAAATAAAAATACATCTAAGTTCATAAAAGTAAGTTATAAATGTATAAAATGATAAGCAAAAATAATAGAATTAAATATACAAAATAAAAAAATATTAATATATATATATATATATAAATATACCTATACATAACCTTAAAAGGTAACTTCTATCTTTATACATCTAAAAATAAAATAAAAATTATAATAATATACTTTATATAATATTAAATATTTTTTATTAAATAACAAAAAATTAATAAATTTGTTTGCTATTTTTAAATGAATTTACAAAATATTTTTTCAGGATTTTTCGTGGTTGGTCCACGTGGACCAACCAAGAGGGCCGAAGAGTTGACTGCGGGTCAACTCTCTAATCCCCATCCTGTTCTTGTCAGAACTGACATTTCGCCTCTAGTTCGCCAATTTTTGAAGGGTGCATCTTGCATCCTTTCATGATGTGCCATGCATGTCCTTTTCTCCCCAACCATTGAGCTTACACGCTCAATGTTTATCTTGAGGATTGGATCGTTGCAACACCCGCTTTACCTCGTTCTTTGAGCCGCTCGACCACTCATTCAAAAATACCTCGTCACCTTCCTTTGCGACTTCAATGCCATTTGACATGTTTCTTCTCTCCTTTTCTTGTGCTCCGGACCGATGGTGGTGACAGCACCACCTCCAGCCAATCAGGGTTGCGTTTGACGAGATGTTTGGGCATATCCACCCACCTCCGGCGAGCTTCGCCATTGAGGTCTATCTCCTCAGCCCTGACCGAGTCAAGCTCGTTTTTACTCTCTTTCCCTTGCTCTTTAGTTAGGTGTAGTTTTCATCATTAATTTCCTAGTTTTATTTGCTCGATTGGCGTGTGTGACACCACTAGGTACCCCCCTCGCCGGAGCTTGCTCCGGCGAACTACTATCCGCTCCAAACACCACCCATTCCACCCTTGCTTGCCCTGGGAGGCCTCTACTATCGTCGTGTGTTTTATTCGCAGGTCCCAAGTGCCAAGAGACCCTCTTGGGGTCGTTTTTTGCTGAAGCCCGAACCTCCTATAGCTCTCCTCCTTCTCCGATCACCATGGCGGTGCTCCGGCAATCTACCCGTCATTTTGAAGTCGTCATCTGCTCGAGGAAGCTTCCAGGAAGCCTCAATGACCATCGGAGGAGCTTCTGTCTTTGGAGGAGTTCGAATCACCAAGTCGAATCTCACCGGGGGCCAGTTCTTCACGTGTTCATCCAAGCACCCCTTGCGTCATTGGATCGACGACCCGCCCCAGTTCGCATCTCGGTCGTTGGATGCGCCAGCGGCCCACCGTCGGATCTTCATTAGCCATATAATCTCAGCCTCCAGTCCGAACCGTCATCGTGCATACTCGTGCTGCCACGTGTCAAGTCAAGTGCTCTCCATCATTGGATGCCCGAGCGTGGGTATTTTACAACTATTGCCTCTCTATTTTTGTACTTAATAATAAGGACATAAACTTTCATCTGCAGTTAAAATATTTTGTAAGTTTTGCAAAAAACCACCCCATAGTTCTCTTATTTTTCAACAGGGTCCCTGTCCACGTCACCTCACGTACTTGTGCGCATGAGGGGAGTGGTCATTTTGCAAAGGGACCCCTGTAGGTTTAGTTATTTGCATTCAGTGATAAAAATTTTATCTTATGTGTAACCTTTTTGGTAATTTTGCAATCTAGTCCCCCAGGTTTTTGCTAATTGCGAATCAGTCCCTTACAGGCGCACGTGCTCCGGCACGTGTCTTGTGGCAATTTTGCGGGGAAGGGTATGCAGCTTTATGTATTTATTATTGGACCTGGAATTTCTTGTATGCATTTAACATTTATGGAAAAATTACACTACGACCCTCAAACTATTTGATATTTACAAAAAATGCCCTTCCCAGTAGTGTGGTTTCCCTTTGTTGTTTGCATTTATTTCATGCATCTATAAACTTCTAAAATCCTAAAAAAAATATCATTATGCTCTTGTTGCATCGTTCTATCACGCCATATTTTTCTTTCGCATTTTTGTTGAATTTTGATATTTATAAAAATCAAAAACATGTATTTTTCCTTCTGTTTGCTTTAGAAATACATAAAAATTATAAAACATTTTTAAAAATTCCAAAAAAATAAATTTTGCGTGTTTTTACATCTTTTACCTTCAAACCAAAAAAAACTAAAAAATACAAAAGAAAACTCATAAAAATTATAAAACCCCTAAAATCATTATAAAAATATAAAAAATCCATTAAAAATCCTAAAAATATAATTTCTATTTTCTTATTTTATTGTCTGTAGTTTAAAATTAATTTGGAGAATTTTTGATACCGTTTGATATTTTTCATCTCCATTTTAATTTTAGCTATTACTTTCTTCATTGTTTTAAGTATTTTGTTACTTTAGAAATACCAAAACAAATTAGCATAAATATATAAAAATCATAAAACCATTAGAAAAATATAAAAAGTACAAAAAAATTTTATTTCCTGTATTTTGAATGTTTTTACATATTTTTATCCCCCTCTCATCTCTCTTGTATATATATATATATATAGAGAGAGAGAGAGAGGAAAGGGAGCCTACTTTGTGAAGTAAGTAACTTACCTACTTCACATTTCACTTTTTGCAAAAATTTTTATTTTTTTTCAAAAATACCACCGTGGATTTTCATAATTATATCCCTCTAATATGTCATTCAAATTTCATTAGAAACAGAGACTCCTACGGCCTTCATCCAGAACATGGAAAATACAGCAAATCTGTGACCGTTAAAAAATGACTGTCTGGATGGAGGTCGTAGGAGTCTCTGTTTCTGACGTAATTTGAATGACATATTAGAGGGATATAATTATGAAAACCCACGGTGGCATTTTTTGAAAAAAATTAAAAAATTTTGCAAAAAATGAAATGTGAAGTAGGTAACTTACCTACTTCACAAAGTAGGTTCCCTTTCCTCATATATATATATATATATATAGATTTATATCTTTATTAAAAGAAAAAGAAAACATAAAAATATAAAATATAAGAAGAAAACACAAAATCAAAAATTAAAAAAAATATAAAAAAATATAAAATAAAATAAATAAATAAATAAATAATATAAAATTAGAACCCATAAAAATAGCACTTGTATAGACAAATACATCACATTCGCATTTGAGCTTGGTTGCCCCGATCTACCTGTGTGCTTCCTGTGTTCGACACTCTACACATACTTCCACCTATACATATCTTTGTTGTAGATTTATAATAAATTTTAACTCTACGCATTTACTTTCATTGCTTGATTTACTTGTTGTGGGTTAATTGTTGTTTTAATCCGGATTTCGTGTGGTCGATTCAGCGACTGAGTTCTCGCCTTGTGTGGAACATAAGATTGCCCGATTTTTGGGTTAAATAGTTATGTATTGTTTAATCGTTTAGTTCTTATTCGATTTATATAAAATCATATAAAAATCAGGAAAACACCAGAAAATTATCAAAAACATCTCAATATTTGAAAAACATAAAAGTGTTTTTATTTCTGATTTTTGAGCATTTTTTACCTTAAAAAAATTGAAAAGGCATGCTTATGTGCTTATTTCCTTATTTTGCTTTCTTATTTTGAAAATATAAAAAATTACAAAATAGATAAAAATATGCTTTTATTTCTCTGATTGTGACTACTTTGTAGGTTTCACTCATACTCGTGGTCGACCGTGGTCACTATACCAGGTTAAATAAATAGAGGGCACCGCTGACATTGTTTTTATCGACTTGTTTGTTCGATCGTGTTGTTTCTATTTTTTGTTGAGTCTGACCGGATGATTGAGGTCGCAACGACCTGTGTTTATTCTTGATACTTAACCCTAGTCGGTTGGTCGCTCATCAGAATGGTGTCGTTGTTGGGGAGAACGGCTTAGTAGTCTTTTCGGATTTTTTAGATATTTATATATATATATCTTATATAATTATTTTTCGGCATTCTCTCTCTTCTTTGCTTTTTGTACGTGGGACCGCCTAAGGACTCTGCGATTTTCATTTGGAGTAACCGCACCCAAGGAAGAGTAGGAGGACAGGAGGGAATTAATTATATTAGATAGAGTAGCTTAGTTTTGATTTATTTTCTAGCACATTATTATTATTATTGTTATCATAATTCTTGGACACTTGGACAATTCTTCTTGGACTTAGCCTATCAGTGTCTGTTTCGCGGAGCACCAGTGTGCTCGGGGCACCTCACAGTGGTTTTCGCCATATTTGTTTTCATCGCATTTTTATTTTCTATTTGATTCCTGAAGATTTTGGCCCCTTGACTTAGGACTTTCTCTTGACTGCTACGTAATTACTTAAGGCCCAATACCTAATATATTTCTTGCACCTATAGATTTGTAATTGGACCTTATTGATAAATTCAAAAGAAAAGGTTAGATTAATTAGACTCGAATCCACATGTTGTCCATATATAGCGCTAGCAGGACCCGTTGTGGTGGGCATCGACTGATTCCCAAGATCGGACTCCGGACATAGTCTAGGTAGCTGACTCTTGTTCTTCACGATCATTAGAAATTGCTCATCTATTGCCGTTTTCTTCGTGCATCATATAGATTACTTTAAAGTCAATCTTTAAATTTATGCAAATCACCCTACATGTAGAGTGTTGGAGGCATGTACAAATCTCTTACTTTGCATGCATTAAAGTGTGTGATAGTACATCGGCTTTTCCGGCTTCTCTCCATGTTTTTGGCCTTCAAATAATCATGATATCTGAAAATTCGTAAGGCATTGTCTGACCAAAAAAATGAAGACCATAAAATTGGGACTGCTAATCAAACTTGATTTTAAAATACATTTCACTTAAAAATCAATTTTGGGAGAGTCATGTGATGAAGCTATGTAGAGAACCGCAAAGAGATCTGAGTTTTAATCAAATAAATTTCGGTTAAAATAGGAGAGAGAGAAAAATAAGGTAAATTGGATTAAGCAGCTTCTCTCCTATTTTAAACCTTACACTATTTTATTTATCCAGGTAAGTGTGACTCGATCGAACTCAAGGGGGCAGAATAGATATACATTGATTTTTGAGTGAAAACTATATTTTTATGATTTTTTATCTCTTCTTGAAGCGATCAAGAAAACGCGATATTCTTTTTTATTTAATTTTGATGTTTAAGTTTTTATTTGGTTTTATATTTTTTAATTTTTATATATTTTTCAAAGTGATGTTTTTCAAACAATTTACCTACAATATAATATGTGAGAAATAGGTGAAATATAGGTGATATTATATAGTAGGTAAATTGATCAAGCAACGAGCTCGAAGAAGACTCGAAATAAAGTCAAAACGAAGACGATATTCAACGAATCAAAGCACGACAATAAAGCGATGAAAACACACAAGAAATACTAAAAAACCTCGCCTTGGGTAGTTGTGTAACTACCCTAGAGAAATCGATAAAAAAATAGTGTCGAAAAAGTGACCAAATATGCTTTATTATTCAAGGTATAAATGCAAGAAAATTACTAAAAGTCTTTAAAACAGTCCACGGCCAGGGACTAAACTGCAAGAAAAATATGAATTGTTAGATTTAGGTCCCTGCATGAGGACCTAAATGCAATTTCTGGAAATTCTGGAGCTTCTGGATATTTTGGAGGTCAGTTGGGTTGAATATGCGAAAGTTCTACCCCTTCGACTTGGGCAGTCTGGATTACAATATCAGATACGATCTGAACCGTCCAATGGTGCCACGCGTCGCAAGGCTGTACTTCCTGGTGTTCTTGAATTATTGAGTTCTGTTGAGCAGCTGATGGAGGTGGCTTCTTCTCCTACTTTTCGTCGTCGATCGGAGAGTCGCTTTAACCTCCTGTAGAGCCAGAGGGGTGGCCCCTCCACCCCTCGAGCTCGCCTACGGGTGAGTGATATCATCATCACCAAGGTGGCCTCTACCGACAATCTTGTTGATCCTCTTACCAAACCTCTGACCCAGAAGGTTTTCGACCAGCATGTAATGAGTATGGGTTTTCGGATTGTTCCTGAATGGTTCTGAGGGCTGGTGGGAGATTGTTGGACATGTGAGCCCGGGCGAACAATTCTTACAATAAATGTTATTGTAATATATATGTTTTCTCAATAAAAGTTATTGATTGGTTCGCCCCCTTTCTGAAATTAAATGAATGAATGCACTATAAGGTCCCTCTGTACAATTAGGATTATGTACCATTACCATCTTGATGATCATATAGTTGTTGATTCATTAATTGAATCATAGAGGTTGGTGTTTGGATGAATATCTAAAGAGTTAGATAGAGTACTCATCAAGCACCATCAAATGATTATTAAGAGATGATCTCCATGATGAGTAGGAGATGGCAATCCTTTCTCACAAAGGCTGATATCTGATCGACCTCTTGATGCAGGTCCTCTGCATGGGAATAATGATTTGGAGGTATCAGATTAGTTAGGTCAAAGGGTTGACTTAACGAGATCGAGATACCCTAAGTCTTATGTTGAATACTGTCACAGCATAGGCACACATCCTCTGACTAGAGACAGATGTATTACTATATGTCTGAGTGTGTACATTTGGCAGCCCAATAGGTTGATGACCTAACCAAGGTCTATACACCGGCGAGCTGTTGTGCATGTAAGGGCATATGAGTAATACGATCTCTGAAAGGGATTATACAGGTTCACTTATGAACCGGAAGATATGAGCTCACTCATGAGGTATTGGGACCGTCGTCGTGCTTTGGAAACGTGACAAGAATTTGAAGGTATGTGATGAGCAGCGGACCTACCCTTTAATTGTCGTCTAATTGACTATTTCGTTGCAGTCGAATAAATCCGCGTCGATCAAAAATAACCGCACGGATCGATGAATCGTCGAATGAATTAACGCGCGGTTTTATGTTTATTTAGCCTGGGTAAGCCCCAGGGTTAACTCAAATAGATGTTTCAATAAGGAAACAGAAGAGTTGAAATTTCTCAAAAATATTATTCATGGAATTAATTAAAAATCATTTACAGAAATCACTCAATAATTTATTTTATGCACAAGACAACTCCTAATGGGACGAAATTTGGACTGTAATTAAAGCACACTAAAATACATCATTCACAATTTTTCACAATTTTTGGAGCAATAAATGACTATATGCAAATTTGAGAGCATAATTGGGCAAAATATCACTGATTTTCAATCTCTAATTTTAATAAATTATCAGATGCTCACAAAAATATAAATAAATAGTCAAAATGTTCGTAATTAATTTGTCAACAACATCCTATTTTATATTAAAAATTGATGCAAAATGACTGTCCAAATAATCACGTAAAGTTAGGGGTATCTTTGCAAGACAGTATTAAAATAAACAAACAAAACAATGTGCACAGGGGCACTTTTGCAATTTCAAAAACTTGATAGGATGTAAATGTACTTTTCACAATATAAAAATAAAAGAAAAGGACCTTCTTGACACCAGGGACGCACAGAGAATAGGTGGCGGGCCTTGGAGGAGTCTGCGACGGCGGCGTGCGGCGATGAGGATGGTCGGCGCGGAGCGGCGTGGCAGAGGGTAGGCGATGGCGGTCGAGGGCCACGCGCTGGGCACGCGCGTTGGCGGCGGAGCAGCATGGCATCCACGCGTGAGGTGCGCGACGGTGCTGCGGTTGAGGAGGAGTTTGGGCGGATACAAGAGGTGGATGGGCGGCCTTGAAGGGTCGTACGGTGCGAGGTGCTCGGCGAGGCCGCTTCCTGGCGGGCGGACGGCTATGCGATGGTCGGAGGGGCGGCATGGAGAGGAGGCGGCGAGCGGTTCAGGCCGCCTGAGCGGGGCTGGTGACCTACTGGCAGAGGGGCGAGGGACGCGGCTGGAGGAGGTGCAGGCGATGCCCAGCCGCGTACGGAGGCTTGGGGCAGCGCTGAGGGGCGGTGGCCGCGGTTGAAGGGCAGTGCACCTGGGAGCTGGAGGGTCGCGCAACATGCGGGACGGGCGGCGCGGCTTGTGGCCGCGCGGAGGAGATGGTTACCGGTGGTGGTGGCTACTGTTGGCGGTGGCGGGAGGAGGCGGTGCCGTTGCGGGAAGGCGGTCGTGGCCGGGTGATCGGAGGGCACGGCGCGTGGTCGTCCAGCTGGAGGGAGGGGCTACAGCTCCTGTTTTATTTTTTTGTATTTTATTTTTGTAATTTTTTTGTATTTTCTTTTTTTTTCAAACAACAAAGAAAATATGAAGAAGAAAAGGTGGATTGTGATGGCGGTGGTGAAAATAGTAGATGATAATGTGGTGATGTGATGGTGTATTTGATCGTGAAATATTTTGGTGACCAACGTGATGAACAAATAATGTGAGATAAAAATTGACAAAGTAAAGATAGAGAATACTTACCTGTGTGGTTCGCCGGATTGTGGAGCCGTGTTGTGCGGCTTTCGGTTGTGGCCTCAATTCAATTCGATGAAAAATCGAAGAAGATCAGTTGTGACCTGAAGTGATGCACAATGACACGAGGAGGAGTCCTCGTGGATCTCGCCTTGAAAACCGTCGTTGCTCGACTGAAAATATTAACGCTGTCACCGACAACACTCGGGGGTTGGTGGTCTCTCCCTTCCAATTGAAGAAATAGCGGACGAAGAAAAATGATGGAGGATGATGTGAATATAAAGAGGAGGAGGAAGTTGGAGAAAAGATGGAGAAAGTGGGGTAAGTGTGGCTTGGAGTAGAAGGCAAGTAAGGAGGAAGAAGTAAAAGGGAAAAAATAATATAATATAATATAAGTAAAATAAGTAGGCTAGTAAAAATAACAATAACTAAAATAATAATAAAATAATAATAATATCTGAAAATAATAAAATGTAAATCCGAAAATAAAAAATTGGGGTGACATGTGGCGGCTCCAGGAGCTGCCACATGTCGCTCCTAGAAAATTCAAAAATTAAATGTAAAGAAAATTACAAAAGAAATAACAAAAGGTATTAAATAAAAAAGTGGTCAACACGAAAGTTGCACATCGCGACGAGATCTACAACTTTTGTGAAGGGCCGAAAATCAAAGGAAATCATCTGTATAAAATGTATTTTTAGGTAGTACCTTATAAATAAAATACCGCATTTTATCTTTTGAATTTTTTGTCATTTTTCAATAAGAGAAAAATCAAAATAAAAATAGAGAAAATATGAGAAGAATATTTACAACTTAATCTAATTTTTTTGGATTTTTAATAATTAAGAAAATAAATGAAGGGCAAAACGGTCAATATGTACAATATACAAAAGGGGCCCAAACCCAAGTGTTGCATACGAGCTCCGATTTTAATGAAATTGGTCTTGTTTTGAAGGTCTTCGAATGTATATTACTTTAAAGTGAGTAGACCTAAATCAGAGGTTGTATGAGAGAGATATGTGCATTTTAAGGCTCCTAGTTTCAAACTTGGATTGGGATTTTATTGGTCAATTTTACAAGTTGGTATTTTCTATATTTTTCCTTAATTAGTGTTAGTAATATATACACTATAGAGTTGGTTATCTTGGATTTGGAGTTAGTATAAATTACAGATAAATAGGTGAATAATGGTGAATATACATGTTATTTTAAAATGGAATTGGGTTTTTATTTTATGCAAATATGAATGCTAAAATACAAACCTGTTCGGCCTCAATGGGAAAATGGAGCACCTAATAACGCATCTTCATAGACCAAGAACTACGAGATCACCCCTTTCATTCTAGGGTGACGGAGGGTTCGTACCATTTGAGCCTTTTTTCATGCTTTTCCTGAAGGTCTGGAGAAAGTGGCAATCAATAGGATTTCCCAAATCCTCCCTTCCCAAAAGGAAGAACGTGAAATTCTTTTTCCTTTCCGTAGGGACCAGGAGATTGGATCTAGCCATAAGAAGAATGCTTGGTATTAATAACTCGCTTCTTTGGTCTTCAACCCCCTTGGTCACTACGAGCGCCTCCCGATCAGTGCAATGGGATGTGTCTATTTATCTATCTCTTGACTCGAAATGGGAGCAGGTTTGAAATGAAAAAGGATCTTAGAGGGTCTGAGGATTTGTTCTGACCTGACTGTCCAGGCGTCTTCAATAGAAGACTTGTGGAACTTGAAGTCTGTTAGGTCTTAAGTTCAGATCCTAATAAGGTTCCACCACACAATTAATCCAAAGGTCGAGTTAAGATCCATTTTCGACTTTTGTTCATGACCTTGGTATGGAACCCAATCTCATTTCACTCTTGCATTTCATTTTAGTTGCTCGGGGACGAGTAAGGTTTAAGTATAGGAGGTTGATGAATATGCGATTCATCACTCTAAAAGTTGAAAATAGAGCTTTGTACCCGAGTAATTAGCTGCATATTTCCACTTATATTCCATAATTAGCATTCATGCATGCAAATTTCTGATGACTATGATTCTTACTTGTACTATGTAAGTGAAATATAACTCTCCACATCAGAAATGGCTCAGAACTAGTCTCCTCTAATAAGGTAACTCAAATAACCCGGTCCAATAACTCTTTCCTCGAGGAGCGGGGTATTCCCTTCTAAGTTCAAGTGCGACCAGCTCTAGAGGAGGGGGTAGAGAAAAGAATGGACGGTAGCTAGTGTTGCTACCTATCCCGGGATGCCTGACCAGTGTAACCAAGTCATCTAGCTGCAGACTTCTTGCTAATATTCATACTCCGATAGGCCCCTTTTTTATCTGTCCTGTCTATTTTTTTGGAGTTCTTGCATTTTTCTCTTTTTTTCTTTTTCTTTTGGAACTATATACAAGGTGCAGCATGTACATCAGAAGTTTTTCCTCTTGAGCCAGTAGACTATCCCTCTTTTGAAGCATTATTGCAACCCACAACGTCCTGTCCTCAGACGTCAACACCACTAGACTAGGTTGAGATGCACTACCCTCCCTAGAGGAGGACAGATGTTTCCACCCGTGTGCTACTCCAAGCTAAAGGATTCTACCTCCTCACCACCTCATCAATGAAGAGCTATGTGCATTGTGCTTGTCCAAGTTAGGTCACTGTCTAAAAGAATCATGCGTGTGCACGAGATATTCTACTTAGACTAATCAAGATGACATGTGAACATAGACTTGCGGACTCAAAGAATTAAGTCACTTAACCTGAGAAATCTTAACTCTAGCTCCTATAAGGTTCCTCTGAAATTAGGTAGATTAAGGTCAAATCAAGTCCATCCTCAACAGCAACTCATAACTTGGTTCAGAACCCACTAGCTTTTCACCTTGCATATGCAAGATATGCACATGAGGTGTAGATGACATGCTATGAATAAAATGCAGGACTTTTTTTAAAAAATGCAAGGATCATATGCAAGAGTAAATAAGAAGCCTTTATTTTCAACATTTTTGTTTTATTTTCTGGTATACAACAATTTTTATTATTTACAAAAATTTTGAGTTGATACAATTTCTAATAATATACGTAGTATACAATTTGTTTTTTTTATATACATCCTTTTCTACATCAAATTTTACAAAAGTATGTTATACAAGAATTTTTAAAAAATCTTTTTTTACAAGAATTATACATAGTATACATGTAAAAAAATTCAATTTTTGCCCACCCCATAATTATTGCATAATATATACAAAAATACGCGCAAATACGTGAAAGTACGAGCTATGGGTAAAGTATATATGTAATATATACACGCCCCCCTATACTTAGTGTGTTCTATGTCCTTAGAGCACGTAAAGCGAGAAAAAGATATAGCTCGTGCTAAGCGTAGGAGAGCTAAAATTAAAAAAGTATAGAAGTCTATCCGCCTCCCTATACTTAGGCTCTGGCAACCTAGGTGTAGAAGAAGATCAAAAATGGGGCGGACGAGGGCAAGAGGGGAAATGGATGAGTATATACATGGCGGGAATCGGTTCCCCCTATACTTAGGCTCTGGTCAGCCTAAGTATAGGACAAGAGTGAGTATGAGGTTCGATGTGATCTGGAGGATGTACAATGAATAGTGAAATAGACTCGGGTCACTCGCCCCCCTATACTTAGGATCTGGTTATCCTAAGTATAGTCATAAAATGAAACGATATGGAGCTGGGGCAAGTGAATCGAATCACTGGGAAGGGAGGGAGAGAAATTATATACAAGAAAGAGTGAGAATATACAAGGATTAAGAAGGTTTGTGACGGACCTTCTTGCGGACGGGAGGAGGTGGATAATATACATATGTGTCGTTGTCGGAATCGTCGTCAGATGAATAATAGTGAGGTGTAGGGATCGTCCAACGAGGGTCGACACATGACTTCTTGCTTAGATAAGGCTTGAGAACATCCGAACTGAGCTCACTCATATAAATCACCTTATCCGGACCAGATGAGGACTCCTCAGAAAATTCCTTCACCGGTGTGTTGAAGGAAACTCTCTTAGTCGGTTTTCTAGAACCTAAATCATTGAGAGGGAGATGAGAGCGACGCGCCTTGAGAGGTTCGGGGGAACACCTCGAGGAATCAATTCTCGAGTTCCTCTCACCAGATAGCCGACTAATAGAGGGAACAACCGTGTTTTGATGTAGAGTTAATTTAGTCTTGGTTGTTTCCTTTGAAGGTCTGGAACGTGATGTGGTGCTGACTATGGGTTCCTCATCAGATGAGTCACCATATAGATTGTAATATTCCTGAAGGGTCAGCACATGTCTCGGGAAGGTTCTAGAGGTATCAGTTGGCTTGGAATTATTGGTCTCTTGTGTCGGATCATCAAAATGGTCAAGGTAATCTATGAAGGTCGTGTCCGACTTAATGATAGCTTCTGGTCATGAGTCCTCCTTAGAAGCTGTCACGGTGGTGGTGCAAGCAGTTGATGAAGTGGAGATGTGGGGAGTCTCAGAACCAACGATCGTCCCGGCAGTCGGTCTCGTGTAGCAAAGAGATGAGACTCATCTACCTCTCGATGGTCACGATTGTCCGCGGATGTGCGGGTCACCTTAGAGTAAAGTGCATCAAAGAATGTGTGAGGTCGGAGCGCTCCCAATGCTGAAAAATCGATCCCTCGAGTCTCGCAATCTATAGTTGCCTTAGCTGAGGCTAAGAACGGCTTCCCGAGAATAATCGGAGACTGGGTAAACTCTCCTCGGTGCTCAATGTCAATGACTGTGAAGTCTACCTGGAGTAGAGCACCTTGGAAAGTAACGATGACTGAAATATTTCCTCTAGACCGTTTGATGGATCGATCAACCAGCTGAACGATCTCTCTCGACTTTCTTATTGGCCTGAGTTTGAGCTTGTCAAACACAGAGGGAGGATATTTATCGGTGAGTCATCATCGATTCTCGCATGGGTATTGATGGAGTCTTTGATTTCACACTCAACTCGGGGCAACCGCTTCACTCTACGGCTCTTGGTCTTTCTCCCCATCACCAAGGAGGTGGCCATAGACACTATGTGTCTTTCAGTCCTTGTTCTCTTAGTACCCGACCTCTTGGGCATCAATTTACTCTTTACAAATCTCTTGAGTCGAGGAAGTGATCTATGACTTTTATTAAGGGAAGTTTAAAGATCAATTCTTCATCGAGTTCTTCCCTTAGGGCAGGATCCAATTTTTTTAGGTCTTTTTCATTTTCAATTTTTATGTGATTTTTTGGTTTTTCAATTTTTTTGGTGTTTTGGATAGATGAATGTCAGACTCAAGATTGGAAGGCAAGGGGTTAGTAGAAGAGGGAGATAGAATGGACTCCAGCTGTACAGAAGATGTGGGTTCCCTAATGCTTGCTTGGTTTTCAACATCAGATCTACTTACTTCCTTCTCCACTTTCATACCCAGGCTGGCAGAAATTGAGTGCAATATTTCCATGACATCTCTTAACTCATTACAAAATGATTCATTTTTCTTAATAAGTCTAGAGATGTCATCCTCCACAAAATTCTCATGACAAATCATGGGAGAGTTCTGATCAGTTGGAGGATACTGCTGAGATATTGGGATCTCATACTCAGCATACCTAGACTCTGGCATGTAATGATGGGTTTAGTATGGACTATCCAAATGGAAAATATTGGTCGGATCCTGGTATAATGGAGTCAATGAAACAGGGACTGATAAGTCTAGGTCATGTGTCCAATCTTGTGAATGCATAGGCTCTTCGAATGAAGGCTGGTTAATGGAGGCTTGATCACTAAAGTCAATCAAGTCTGGGAAATCAGGATGTGCGGGCCTCTCCATTTGGTATGTTCGATCGACAATGTTGTGCCCCAAGGTCAAGTCGGGATGTGTATATGTAAATTGTTGTCTGGTCCCTACTTGAGGTGAGAATGGGGGCATATAATTTTGCCAATCATCTATCTCAGAAGTGGCTTGCTCTTCATTCGATTCTTTGATTCCTGCAAGCTCTCGAGAGTAAGGACAGTCAGCCCAAGGTGGAAGTGGATCTGGAGTGTTAGAATATGGAGTAGGTGAGAAATGCGAAGAAGTAGAGAAGTCAGTCGAAGCTCTGACTTCATAATCGGGTTGAGGTGGAACCGACCATGGGTAAGGGTCTCCGTGGATGGCAGAGGATACATGAAAGAAGGAGAAGGTGAAGATGAACGGTATATGGTCAAGGAGGAATGACCAGAGGTCACAGGGTACGGGGACCAATATCCCGACATCTTGAAGAGGAAATGTAAGTAGAACGAGGTAGAAAATGCACAATTACGCAAGATAACACACACGGACAGACACAAAGACAAACGCAAGAGCAAACCCTGAGTTCATACTCAACACGGTGAAGGACCCATAACTGAGTCCGATTAATCTGGTTAATTTTAAGTGTGAATTTTCAGACAAGCAACAAAGGTTATGCGGCCTATAGGGGAGTCGGCTAAAAAGTCGAATACGGCTCTCATGTTTAACCTGTTGCCTTAGATACCAACGCCCTTCCTTTCTTCACTCCTATCCCAAGTTGATGGATTCAAAGACCATGCCCCTATCTACCTGCAAGCAGGCGGAGGCTGTCAAGGCTGGAACTTCGCCCCGAAGGGTTACTTGCAACTTGTCGTGAAGTACCGCTGGTTCACTCCTGACTACCTATGAATAGGCGGAGGCTACTTGGTACTAGTCAATGAATCTGAAAATATTGAACTTGTGATATTTGCTTGATCAGTTGGTATGTGATATGGAAGGCGGAGATTTGGGCTCTGCCTTAAGGTGTTCACACACACTCAAGTACCCTCACTCAACCTGAAAACAAGGTCGGGCTTAATCTCCCGCAAAGAAGGGTTAATTTTAATTTTTATGGTTCAATTCAATTAGCAGCCCTGATTTTTGAGATTAGTTGTCACTGATATTAATCCACACAAGCAATAACGTCTACCGTCCAATCCCAATTCCTTTATCCTAGGTTAGAAAATCGAGAGAGAGAGAGAGAGACAAGAAAAAGCCGATGCACTCGAGAAAACGATGATGAATGCTTGAGTAAGAAGACTTACAGTGCCTCTAGCTCTCTACAATGCGGGATGCAGTACTGAATTGAAATTTTTACACTAAATGGAATGCAAGCGAGAAAAGCCGCTCCTAGACAGGCAGTTCTATTAGCAAGTGAAGAACGGGTTGATTTGAGTAGATCTACGGTCTAAGTGCATCTTTTAAGTGTTGTGTGGTCCTAGAAAATTACGAGCACAAGCAAATCCTAGAGTGGCTCGAGGAGCCGCTAGTGCAAGCCTAGTCTAGAAATTCAATCCATACAGCAGACGGGGACACGGTTCCACTCTATTTACATGCGTGAGAACCCAAATTGGAACCGCTATAAATGCAGACACTTTTTTGTAAGTTACAAAAATCTTTTTGACGTCCAACAGCCGACTTGATCCAAGAATCATCGGCCTCCGATGCACTTCGAGATGCGTCGACTTCCAGAAAGCCGCTCCAAGTCCATCGGGCCCTCGCACAAAAAGATAAGAAAATGTCAGAGAGATATATATACAGAAATGGCCGAAAAAACAATTGAAGAAGGAATGGACAATTACAATGCGGCTCGGGGGTCAGACTACCCAAGTGAATGAAAAACGTAAATCTAATTTTTCTAAAGTGATCCTAAGTCGTTTGCCTCCCCGACAATGGCGCCATTTGATGAGTCGCGGACCTAACCTTTTAATGTCCTCTAATCGACTATTTCGTTGCAGTCGGATAAATCCATGTTGATCAAAAACAACCGCACGGATCAATGAATCGTTGAACGAATTAATGCACTTTTATGTTTATTTAGCCTGGGCAAGCCCCAGGGTCGACTCAAGGAGGCTAAGGAACAACTCGGGATCAAGTTAGATGAATTAGATTGTGGTTTTCCAAGTGGTTTTTTTGTACTTTTTTATGCAATAAAATGCCAAATGCAATGATGCGAATAAACTAGGTTATTAAGAAAATCAACAACTTAGTCTAAATTAATTTTAATGTGAAACTAAACCAAATTGACCAAATTGTATTTTTCCAAAAAACCTAATCCAATAACGAATGCAAAATGTATTTTTTTGGAATTTTTCGATTTAAAATGCACAAGTGAAAAATACAAACTTTTTTGGGGTTTTTATGCAATTTATCGTGCAAATGATATGCAAAAATTATGAAAAGTTTATTGGAAGATATGATGAAATGAAGCTATACGAATATTTTTGGAATTTTCTGACACTTTATAAATTTTTTATGAATTTTTTACTGAAAACAGAGCAACTGTGACTATTTAATTTCTAATAAATCTAGGAAGTTAAATTATCCAAATATTGATTTATCTCAAATAGATGTTTCAATAAGGAATACAGAAGAGTTGAAATTTTTTAAAAATATTATTTGTGGAATTAACTAAAAATCAATTACAAAAATCACTCAATAATTTATTTTATGTACAAGATAACTCTTAATTGGACGAAATTTGGACAGTAATTAAAGCACACTAAAATACATCATTCACAATCTCTTCACAAGGGATGAGACGTAGAAATCACCACTATCATATATTAAGCTGGGCGGGAAAGGAGCTTTTTTAGATTGACGTCGGGCGCTTCTATGACGGTTGCTTCTGTTGGCTTTCCGCGACGGTCCTTTAGTATCAACTCGATTCTGTTCCAGGCGCGAAAAGTGAGATGAATGATTTTCCAATCGATTGATAGTCCCAGAGGCTGGGCTCACCTCGCGGCAGAGCACGACGGAGTGTACGCCAGATCTAGAGATATGGGTCTCGAAACCTCATTGCAACGCGCTCCCTCACATGTTGTGACTCATGGAAGAAGGCGGAGGTCACCGGAGACGAGAGCATCCGCCAAAGATCACGAAGAAGGGGCTCCAGGAGGTTTTATATGTTGTAGGGTCAGAGAAAGATGGAACATGGGTGCGCGACCTAAGGGACGGATCCCTAGGGATTTCATCGGGCGTGGATCATCCCTCCGTAATCGGAGCAGCTCATGAAAGGAGAAGGCGATCGGATTGGGTCGAGGAAATTCGGTGAAAAATGAGAAAAACCGGATCCGAGCAAAAAGGAGTCCGGGGGGTAGTTGATCGAGGTCAACAATCCTCACTGGACCAATCAGAAGTGGCGGGGGAAAATGACAGAATAGGCTACATGACAAAATAGTAAGAAAATAAAAAATAACTAGATTAAAAAATAAATGAATTTAAATTTAAAAATAAATAAAATGAAAAATTTTATTATCTTTCAAGGGATTTTTCTATGATTTTTATTTATTTTTATGAAAAATAAATTATTCTATATATAGTATATTGTATTATATACATGTATATTATACCTATGTATTTTGTATAATTATTTTAAATTTGTTATTTTTACAGAAATACTTCAATTTTATATTTTATTTATGTACAAAATAATTTTTGGAGTATAAAATAATTTTTGTTTTACTTTTATTATGTATTTACAGGTATAAAATAAATAGGGAAGAAGACCTATATACATGTATTGTGTACAAGTGAGAGAGAATTTTTATTTTCTTTTTATTTTTTTCTCTTTTTATTTTATTTTTAGAAATATATACAAGGAAGTAAAAATATATTTTTATTTTTATTTTTGCAAAAATAAATTATGTATATCCATGATACATATATATAAGGTGGAGTGGCTCTATCTCTCTCTACTTAATTTATTTGACAATCAGACCAATGCTTGGCCCTCTCTTGGGTTCGGGTCACTTAATATTTATTCTAAATACTTCTTTATTTTTATCTTTATTCTTTATTCTTTTATTTTTGCACAAATACATGCTAATTATGCGCAGTTAACACATGCATGCATATTGCTAAGTTATTGTATTTACACCTAATTACATGATGCATTGCCAAGATAATTAGCTAAAATAAAAGAATAAAGAGTGATGAACAGGGATTCATCAATATCTGAATAAAACAAATTTAAATCTATTTTATAGTATTCGTCGAGATATTTCTAACGAGTGCAAGACCATCAAAATCAGAATTTATATGCGAAAGTTACACGAATTGAAGTTTATGATTCAGTAATAGGACTCGGATCCAAACTAGATTAACATATACAAAGCTAAGTGGTTGGTGGAGATAGCTAACCATACCATCATGAGCTCGCTAGAGCTCTACCAATAGAGAGATTTTTGGTATCGGATCATTGATCCAAAGGAACATTACAGGGAGAAGCGTAGGGGTATTATTGTGCACATGCGTATTTCACATAAAGTTCCCTGAAATGTGGTTTTCAAGCAGGAGGGAATTCATGAGGGAATGACCCTAGCGGTGTGTTTCGTCCTAATTTCTTGATATTTAGGTTCTATGCATCAGATACACAACATGCACAGGGTTGCAGAGCTAATTAGCATGTTTTCGAGCATATGCAAATCGATTTTCTAAAAAGTTCTTGCATCGGTTTCTAACAATTTTGAGAGTGCTAATTATTGAAAAAATTAAATATTTTATGTCATTTGTGACAAGCATGAGAAGCAGAATGATCACGTGTAGTTATTTTTGAATTCTAGAACTTTTTTTGGAAAAGTACCTAAAATGACCGATCAACCAAATTTGTTGATCGATCAATCGAATTGACTTGATCGATGAGGTCAATTCAGTGATCAATCAAGGATTATCGATCAAGTCAATTCATTGATCAATCGCCATGATATGTTTGACTTGAATTATGAAAGAAATGAGATTTTTGTAATCTAAAAGTGATAGACATGCATATGATTTAATGAGACCCAATTAATGAATGTAAATATGTATCTCTTAGATAAATGTAAATGAGAATGTGTTCAACTTGTGAATCAATTGAAAAATATAACGCGTGGGTCATGTGAGAGCAAGAGCATCTTGAGCATATTTATGTATAAATATGGATTCTAGATCTGATTGTTATCATTGTTATCTAAATTTTATTGGATGAAGCATTCACACGATGAATGTAATGTGTCATGGTGATTTCTTTAAGTGATATGAGGGTAGTTGGAGTGGATCCCAGATCTAGTTATTATTTGCCTAATACAATTCTGCAAATGAGATATTTTTGTGGTGGATCATTCGGGTCATTGTATTTTCATCTAGTGTTATGTCAGTTGTTTGTGCAAGAAAGAGTGAATATGATGATGCACGTATTTAATGCTATACTTCCCTCAAAAGAAAATGGTCTAAATGTGATTTTGGATACATATGAGTAATGTGAGGATGTACATTAAAATTCTAATGAGCCTAGAAGTCTATACACTTATATATATACATACATATATGTTTGTATAGCAATTTTATTAAGCAAGTGAATGTGCTAAGAACTTAGTTAGGATGCACATATCTCAAATTCGTGCCTATAGAAGCATCACAATCCTAAGATATTAAGTACCTTAGAGTCATAGTGTGAGATCCGAAATGGGTCAAGATAGTAGACAATCCATGATGTTACAAAATTTGGTATCTAAATGGACAAGACATGAGAGGTTATGTATCAATGTCTTAGAGGACCAACCGAATAGATTATACATTAACCCAGAAAAAGGTAGTTTGACTTGAGATCTAATCTTAAACCATGCGAATAAACATATGATAAATGACGAGGCTTGTGCAGACATGGTAGAGAAGTATGGTGACCTAAAATGGACTGAGATGACTATGAGATTTGTATGGGTTTCCAAATTAGAGGTTGTAATAGATCCTCTCAAGTACTTGAGATTGAATGAACAATCAGATCAATGTATGTGATCTTATTCCCTAACTCGTACCCTATGCCATCATAGACCTTTATTGATAGGTAACATATTAAGGCATTCTGTAATGGTTCTGCATGAGTTGGTATTTAGCCTTACCGGTCGGAGTTGGCCCACGTGAGATGAGATATATATAAACTTGAATATCAGATAAATAGAAATGTTCCACTCATTGGGAGCTAGTACTAGTGAGATGAGAATAAAAAGATAAAAGAAATGAAGGTTGTAAACCACATTATCAATAAATGTTTGCATGTGCTAATCGTAGAGAAGTTTGTATACTCGAGAGTGTGGCATAGGTTTCGTGGTCATGATAAGTAATAGATGGAGTGTTAATTCTAGTTATATGGATTTGTTGATATGCTCTATGACTATGTTGGTTGAGCATAGTGCTAAGGGTATTATATGTTTGCCATCTTTCCTAGTACGACATTCATCGAAGGGTGTATCTAGTGTTGTCATGTTTGGCCGCGATGTACTTGTTTTGGTTATTCTCCTTGTGGTCGGGTAAATGGTTTGGAGTGTTAGGCTTTGGATTGCTTATATTGGTTACTCCATTGCAAATATATGATTGTTTAGGTTTTATAGCATGATTGAAGCTTAACAATTACATGATTGTGAGTACCTTGTATAGTACTCGTGTATGTGCACATGTATGTGCAATAAAAGAATGTTGCGTTAGTGAACAAGATTAAATAAAACAGTGTGAACATCTTGATGATACTTGGATCTAAAAAGTTGGACTCGGTGATAGGTAGGTTACCACAAGTGTCAATAGCTAGACCTTCTAGTATTCTACAACTATGTGAAGTTTAACAATGGGTAGTGGAGTTAGGCTATTTTTGCAGTGATTGTTGTATGCTTGAGTATCATGTACTGTTTCTCCATTCCTCAGAGTCACACTACTGAGTGGCTCGAGTTGCACTTTGTCGAGAGTATTTCACAGTCGTGCGTGGTCATGTAGCCTCTTTTTTACACTTTACAGTTGCTTTTACTTTTGATTGTTGTTTAGCATCATATTGAGCAATTGCTCATAACATACCCATTTGTGTGGATCAACATGTGTTTCAAGTGCCATGCTAGCGGCGAGGCTTTTATAATAGACTAGGTTTTGAGGTAGCTGAACCATTCATGATATATGTAATTGGTAGATCTATGTTGTGTTGTATTCATACTTGTAGATTCTTTTGTAACTTCTACATTTTAGAATTTCCAGTCATGTAATATATTAAGTTTATAATTGATCGTGTATAAATTATTGGGAACCATGAATAGAATATATTCTTGGGACATTTTATTTCAATTGTTTCTTTTCCTACTTCACAATCCGAATGTTAATCATGATATAAGAATGTGGCTATTATTGAGTATTCACATCCTAAAGGCAGGGGCGTCACACATATTCACCATTTCCTTACGGAGTTCAAGTCAAAGTGGAGATTTGTTAGATATGCCTTGAAGTCCTGCTCTATTAGGAATTCGACACTCTATTCAGAAGGATCTTTTGCAATGCATGGGGGATGCTACAACTAAGCATTCACGATAAGATTTTCAAGATTAATTTGATTATCTTTAGCTCATATATGTATGCATGCACTAAGGTTTGAGGGGAACCATTTTTCTCCATATAGTACTTCTTCGATAGTAGGGCAACCGCTAGAACTCTCTTGGGATAGAACTCTCTTGGGATTGTGCATTTCCTTCTTTCCTTGTAATGGATTTGATCTCTTTGTCCTTAATTTTTCCACTTATTTTCGTTGGACTTTTCCATATAAAATATTTGAGCTCATGGATTGCATGTGATTTGAAACCTTGAAGTATAATTTATTGGATCCCAATTTTTTATACTCAGTCAAAGAATCATTGTGGTCTTCAACCCATTAAAGCTTGTTCCAAATCATGATCTGCAGATGATTTATCATCATTTACGAATTTTGAAGATAGTTATATGTCATTTCTCAAGGAACACGTCTTAAATTTATTTGGTTGTCATATCATTGTGGATTGTATAGTTTTCGTAATATTTATTCCTCCAATTACGATACCAATAAACTAGAATTTTTATCGCTTATACCATGCTTAGCTTCTGCAATAGCAGTTATGACTCTTTTTTTAATATCAATTGGGTTCTTCACTTCTTACAGAATTCACACTTCAACCTATGGTTGGGCATTACTCGGGTCCGCCAAGATAGCCCACCCAAACCTTTAAAATGGTCGAAATTGATTGGGTTATTTGAGTTTTGGGTCAGGTTAGACCCAAACCATATTATTTATTTGATTTTTAGTTTGAGTGATGTTTTCCCCTTAACCCGTCCAGATATCCTAAACTGAAAGGTTTGTACATCCAATAATTTTATATTAGTTTATAATGATATAACCCCACTTAACACATAAGTTCTCTTTCTATGAAACTTTAGATTAAAAAATATATTTATCACATGCCCTTAGTTTTATATGTGAACATCTACTTATAAATATTTTGATTTTTCCATAGATACCATCTGAAGTTTGGTTTTGACCACACCGATCGATCCAAACCCACGACCCAAATAACCGCATCCAATTTAACTTGGATGGGTCATGGTGACCACTTTCTTAATCCAAATCGAATGCAACCCAAATTATTTACCGAAACTAATCGAATGCCTATCACTAGTTCAACCTTTTTGTTAAGGTAAAGTAAGGGTATAATCGATATTACAAAATAGCAGAACTATAAATTTTGCAAGAAGTCAAATAGCATAAATGACATTAAAATAATCTCATCTCGTCTAATTTTAAACACCTAAAAATCAAGTATAAATAGTGACGGAGATAGAGGAAATAGGGGGCTTGCCCCCGTCTCCCAAAAATGCTTAATATATATAATATAAATATAATAGCTTGCGATTTGAATACAATAGTTAACCCTAAATATTAATAAGTTGTATATCCGTCTCCATAATATGATATAATTTGAATACGATAATTGCACTTAAGAATTGTGTGTTTTATGTAATTATATGTTATACATAACCACAATAACAAATAGGTCTATAGTAATTTTTTAATTTGTCATTGTATTGCTCGTTGTTAAATATATAATTATGAGTATTATTCATTGTGAAGTATTTTTTTATACTTGAAACTAGGAACGAATGTGATATCCATTGCCGTTTCAATACCGACGGTATGAAAAAATTAGTAACAATATAGCAATAGAAATATAAGTTATACATAGCAACGCTCAACCATCGTGATTTTAATAGCGATAGTTAGTCCAGATTCTGAAAAATAGTGACAGATAAGCATTCTATATGGATCATTGTTAATGATATAACAATAGATATGACAATCATCGCTAATTTTAACGTAAAAAATATTTTATAACAAATAATATTTGTCATTATATATTATCATGTTCTATGATGGCCGTACATCCACGGCCTATCCCTCCCTTCTGGTCTAACAACGGATGAAATATTGACTGATTAAAAAGACATACATATATGTGTAGTGAACTATTCCCTTTATTAAAAACTTATAATTAATCATTAGCATTTGCATATTCTGCAAATGCCGACCTTTATATCTTTTTAAATACTTTCATTCGAATATAAGTAAATCCATTAAAAAGATTGAATTATTAAAATAATAATCAAAATCTAGAATGTAAAGAGTAATTACACTTTACAGAAGATACACAATAATATAAACACAATTAGCTATGGACAACATATAGGTATTATCATATTTATATATGTTTCAATACATGATTATGGATGTCGATATATATATATATATATATATATATATATATATATATCAACGAAAATAAAATTATGTGTTATTGCATTTTGAAAATGAGATATAATATATAAAAGGGATATTTACACTCATAACCATGAGTAGTTTTGTAATTACCCCAGAAACCTTTCATAATCATGAATTACACCCATGACCTCGAGTCATCCTTAATTACGCACATAACACTGTGGAGTATCTTCCATCCATTTCTCTGTTAAGTACGACGAAAACAGTTATATAATACATATTTGAGTTCACCTTATTTACAAGAGATACCACTCCTTCCCTTTTTCTTCGACCTCCATCATCTCCCACTTCATCTTCCTCCATCTCAATGTGTCATTGTTGCTACTGATCGCGCAAGAAGTGGCTGCTTGTGCGAGGGGGAGGATAGGGAGGAGCAACATCTTCTGCTGCTTGTTCGATGGAACAGAAGGGTCGCTGGTGCTGCAGCTCGCGCAAGGGGAGGGGAATGCGGAGGGAGGAGGGAAGGGGAGGAGCAACAACAGCTATTGCTCGCGCGATTGGAGGGGAAGGGTGCTAGTGCGGCTGCTCGCACGAGGGGAGAGGAAGGGGAGGAGGAGCAACTCCTGCTACTCGCACAATGGGAGGGGAAGGGCTGATACGACTGCTCACGCGATGGGAGAGGAAGGGGAGACCGATGTGAAAGGAAAAAAGAAAATTAAACATCCCTTTACCCTTCATATTTTTCTTTACATTATTGCATATACGAACAGTAAGAATCTTATTTTCGTTGCCTAATTCCTGCTAAGAACCTTCGCTTTGATTCATGCGTCCAGGATTCCAGAAACATCTGAAAACCTGGAGAAGTACATGTCTTCTTTTATCTACCCCTTCCCAGAAGAGCTGAGAGACGAGTTGGCATACTGTTTGGATTCCATTAGAGTTGCACTAGTTGCTGAAGTAATATATATTTGTCATGCTCCAAAGAGGAGGAGCATCTCCTGCTGCTCGTGCTGTGGGAGGGTAAGGATTGATGGTGTTGTAGCTCACGCGATGGGAGGGGAAGGCGGAGAGAGGCGAAGGGGTGCTAGAGCGGCTGCTCGCACGACGACGGCTGGCCTGGAGGAGGCAGGAGCGGTGGCGGCTGGCTTGGAGGAGGGGGGCGACGACAACTGGCCTGGATGAGGGTGAGGGATGGAAGAAGGGGTATTTCTTTTTCTTTTTCTTTTTTGTTTTTGATTTAATTTTAACTATTAGATCGAGGATGATTTAGATTAACTTAAAAGCTTGGTTGAGTTAATGGATTAAACCAACGAAGGGATATGGGTTTAGGGCGGCACACTTATTTGGGCTTTCTCATGTAATTCATGATTATGGAGGGTTTCTAAGGTAATTACGAAATTACTCAGGATTCTAGGTGTAAATATCCCTATATAAAATGAATACATATTGGATATGAATAAAGTCAAAAATACTGCATAAATTATCTTAAATAGATATGAAATGAATGACTTATCATGATATAATTACTTCATAAAAATTATATCAAATATGTAGAAAATTGTAAATGAATTATTATATGTAATTAAAAATAAATTCATAGACATATATTAAAAAAATAAAAATACATATATAACATATATGGATATAAAAGAGAAATTTGTTTTTTAAAGGAAAAAGAGTGTCAACCCGTAAAGGTTGACACCCAAAAACTTATATTCACAAGTACAAAAGGTTACAATGACTAAGACCAATAAAGGAGTTTGGAATGCTCTATTACATTTTCTATGTAAAATCTCTCCCTACAGAAAATAGTTTCATTCCTTGCCAACCAAATCACCCATAAAATGGATCCCGCTTGATGTTTCTCAACTATGGTGCAAGTTCCAGACAAACCAATGGACTCCTAGAACTCTCTAACCCCTGAGGATGCAACTATAGATAAGTTGGCCCCTGCCCAAATCTTTCTCGAAGAAGAACAAAGGAAAAACAAATGATTAGCATCCTCCATCTCCACTCCACAAAGCAAGCATGTGTTGTTAGCCCCAAAGAGCCTGGGCCTCCGAGCACCAGTCATCACCCACTCTCTCCCGAACAACTAGAGGAAAATTTTCATTGTTTTAGATATCTTCCAAGACCAGATTTATCATAGACTTGGCATTGCAATTCCCGGATCAAAAATGATAGATGCATATAAGACCTTGTAGGCTTTCTTGACACTGAAAGCACCATCCACCCAAGTCCAATAATTAGCCTCTTCACCATATCTTAGCATAGGTTTCAGATAAGGAGAAATTTGGGGAAGCACCGAGCATATCCCTTACCAAAAATTTGAAGGCTTTACCATTCTACTAGGGCACCACTCCAGACTATTAGACACACCATAAATCTTCCTCGAAAGAGTACAGAGAGTATCTAATCCTTCATCCCAAATACGAGTGACCCACTTTGCAAGGAGGGCCTTATTTTATAACCTCATGGTCTAAAACTCCCAAACCATCATCAGCCTTAGTAAGTGTCACAACCTCCCACTTAACTAACGGGAGTTCCGACCAAAAGAATCTTCGCATCAAACTATTCAACCGTCTACGATCTCTACCGGGAGAAAAGGAGAAGATAGAAAGAAGATAGGAATCATCTAAAGGACCAACCTCAAGAGAACCAAGCGTCCCCCCGTGAAAGGCACGAAACATGCCATCCCGCAAGCTTACTCTCAATCCTCTCAATCACCGGTACCCAGTTTGAATGCTTTAGACGACCGTCCACCATAGGAAACCCTAAATATGTGAAAGGGAGAGATCCCTGACATGAGCGTAGGGACGACTCACAAGCCTCGATCTCCCATTCTGAAAGACCAAAGGGAACAAAAATTGACTTCTCTTCATTGAGTTTCAGCCTCGATACCCCCCCCCCCAAACAACTCCAAAACTGTAGCAATTCTTTCAACCTCACAAGCTCCATCTTCCACAAATAAAATTGTGTCATCAGCATATTGTAAGATCGGGATTGATATACTGCTTATAGTATAACCTTTGAGAAAATTCCCCTCCACTGCATGAATAACCATCCTCGACAACGCTTCTGCTGCAATAACAAACAGAAGAGGAGCTAGCGGGCATCTCTGTCAAACCCTCCTCTGCGGCTGGAAGAAACCCCCTTCTTGTCTTCCATTAACCAGCATAGAGCGAGAACTCGTCATCACACACCTCTTCATCCAGAAGATCCACCCATCCGGAAAACCACTTTTGGAAATGGCTTTCAATATAGACTGATTTATAGAATGACGCCTATATATCCGGGGCGAACGAGCACGACCTAGCCTGCTTAGTTAGTTGGCTTGGTATGCAGCCATGTAGTCATCTGGAAAGGGACGCCCAGATGAACTTCCAGCTGACACAATCGTACGCCTTAGAAAAGTCAATCTTCCACAGAAAGCCCTTGACCTTCCTCCTCTTCCAATCATCAACAATATCAGAGGCAATGATCACACCATCCATCATAATTCTGCCAGGAACAAAAGCCTCGTCTGCAAGCCACTGATAATGTCATCCAAAACAATACGAAGCCTATTTGCAAGAACTTTCGCAACAATAAAATAGATGGCATTTGATAGAGCAATAGGCCTGAAGTCCTCTATTCGATCCACCACATCCTTCTTAGGTAGAAGGAAAATTAAAGAGCGGTTTAGACGATCAAAGTCATGATTCTCTCCCTCAGCTCCTCCACCATGACCAGCACGCCCTAGCCCACCAAGTCCCAGAACTCACGGAAAAAGAAAATAGGAAATCCATATGGCCTTGGAGAACCATCTGCATTCATATCAAAACCTACTGTGCGGATCTCCTAAAGGGTAAAAGGGAGAATCAACTGTGATGTATGTATCACTGAAACTCGAGGCACATCTCTATCATGCAACGGACCCCACTGAGATGGTCCCTCCTACTCATCTCCCTGAGGTGCCCAACAACTGCAACCCTGATCTCCCTTTCCCCTTCAGCACGTACTCCCCTAACCTCCAAAGAATGGATCAGATTCTGCTGCCTCCTACCACTCTCCATCGCATGAAAACATCTCATATTCGCATCGCTTACCTCAACCAACTTTGCCTCGAATGTTGCCTCCACTCTACTTCTCTCTTCTTGTCCTCCTCTACAAGCACCTTGTGATGAGCTGACCTCGCCAATTTCTCTTCTTCGGATAGCTCCCTACCATCTTCAATTTTATCTAGTATGGTCACCTCCGCCTATGCTAGGTCGCTTCTCGCACTACGATGCGCTCTGAGCTCTCTACGAAAAGTCATCAACATAGATCAAAGCACTTTCAGACGAGTTGCCATATCTCTGGAAGCCGAACCAGAAGAATCAAACTCCCTCCAACATTGAGTGACATGACCCTTGAGGTCCTCCTCCAAGAGCCAAGATCATTCGAACCGAAAGAGGCTTCCCAAAAGAACTGACTCGACAGAGTCCCAATAGATGGGAGTGTGATCAGAGTGACAACGGGGTAGAGAGCTAGCAAACGCTAGTTGAAAAGCCTCCAGAAGATCCGCGAACATAATAACCTATCCAGCCTAGATCTTGAAGATGTATTATGCCATGTAAAACGGGAGTTGAAAGCATCAAAAACTTCTAAAGAGGTCTTCTCGATAAACTCTCTAAAAGCATGTAAACCAGGATCCATCCCATCTCGATCTCAAGGCCGATCTTAGGAGAGCAGGGTGAGATTGAAATCCCCACCAATGAGATAAGGAAGGTCGTCATACCTTGCCCACACCAAACAGAGCTCCTCCCAAAGACCAGAGCCAGCAAGCGCACCTGACAGCCCATAGATGACAGACAAAAGAAAACGAACACCATCAGCCTTGCGCTCCAGAACCATCGACAACGAGTGTTAAGCCTCCATTGAATCATTCAATTGCACTGAATCACCGTTCCATCCAACACGGATGCCTTCCGACGCACCAACAGAAGGCACTGCTCTAAACTCTGAAAGTCTGGCCCCAGACAACGATCTCCACCTCTACAGGTCCCATGACTCTGTATTTGTCTCTTGTAAACAAGCCACATCTTCTCTCTGCCTATCTGACAGAGATCCAACAGCTTGTCGCTTCTCCAGCTGCCCCAGACCCCGCACATTCCAAGAAATGATCTTCATTTATCAACAGAGGGGGCTTCCCCCGCCAACTTCAGATGAATGCATCGAGCCACTTGTTGCCTCAAACTATCCATTAGTCTGCTTTCCACCAGATCTACATCCTCTAAAGAACCACGAGGCTCCAACAGAACTCGCTACCTTGGAGCACGAGGTTCGGCTTCCCTCTCGATGCCCCCCGGAGATTTCGAGCCCTCCTCCACATGGCGTCGCTTTCTTAATGGTACCAAACACTCATCTGGGCATGACGACCTCTCAAGCCCTTCCACGACAGTTCCCCTACCCATTCCCCCTCTCCTCCCCCACTTAGCACTACGCACCTAACAACCTCTCGCCCCCTTCCCTGAGCTAGTGAAAGAAAACAGACCTCCTCCCCTGCCTGAACATACGTCCTCGTTTGCACCAACCTCCAACGCCTTATCAATGCCCGAGTAACACGAGAAATCAACAGCCCAAACACTGGCAGCACGACCTGAAACTTCCTTGCCAACCCTTGCGTCAGAGCCATAACATGTACCAACTGTAGGGACTGGAGATACAACTACCGCATAATCCGCAAAACGACCATAAACATTGACGTCTTTTTGCATGGCAATTTCCGGAAAGGCAACCTCCGTGCATGTCCTTAATATGGAAAAGTTAGAGCCACCTTGCATAGCATTAAATTGATTCTTGCATGGAAATGTCCCTTCGTTTGGATGGATGCCCCTACCGCTTCAAAATCAATTTGAAATTGAAAAGCTTCTGAATTTGGAAAGCCAACGTTATTACATGTAATAACTTCACCAGTTAACGACTCTGGCATTCACGGTGCAATCAACCCCGTGGCTAGAGCACTCGATGTCACGTTGCCATGGCTCCCAGATGAACTTGATAAAGATGAAGAAGCAACACCCACCTCTAACAGGTCGAGCATGAACGGGGTCTGACCCACTACCAGCGCCACCACCTATGGCAAAGGGCAAGGCGACCCCGCCAACTCCACCACAACCTCAGAACCACCGCTTGGTTGAAGGCCACCAGAAAGGAGCGCAACAACCTTACCCAACAATGCTAAGCAAGGCCGGATAATGTCAAGGCGCCTACACCTCAACGGAACCCCAGTGATCATAACACGTGTCGACACTGACCTCGCAACCGGTACCGCACCATCACGGAAACGAGCCCTCCGCCATGGACGAGTCACTAAAGGGTCGGCATCGCCTTTCAAAAGATGTGCCTCCTTCTGCTCAGAAAGGCCAGGAGCACATACGATCCCTCCATCGAAGGCCACAACGTCTCCTATGAACTCCGAACCCAACAAGAGCAACAGGTCGTCCATCGCCCTTGATGTGTCACTAACAAACACGTCGGAGATAAGATGTCACGACCTCCTACCGAGGATCTTAGGTTACCTGTCAAACACGTCATTCGCCTACTTAGTTAGCTTAGAGTTAATTCGATATTACGAAAAACTGGGAAATTTTTCGCTTTATATCATGTCATTCACAAGATTTAATTTAGCTAAGCAAGCAACCACGAGGAAACTAAAAGAGGAAGTGAACTGTGCACCAGAACTGAACAACAAGGTATCCATTCCTTTTCATTTCATTCATATAAACATGTTGGATTTTCACAACACCCAATATACATATATATCCCAAAAATAAGGCTACAGAGGAGAGCACAATAAACAACTGTACAAATGAACTCCAAAAGATATACCTGCTCTCAAAGTGTATCCTCCAAAAGAAACAATTGCAACCCCAACTACGTCGGCTACTCCGTCGCCAGACCCTTGCCTGGCACAAGTAGAAAGGGGATAAGCAAGTATCTGTCAACAATTGTCAAACACAAATTCTACACAGTTCTACTAAGGAAAGTAGTAAGAAAAGATCAGAACAGCTAGAAAACAGAAAGGTAAACTGTAGTGGACAAAAGAAGAACTAGCAAGTAAACGTGTGTTAATTGATTCTTTTAAGTTATTTACTTGCTTTCGAAAGGCTAATAAGAAAAACACCCTCGCTCACTACCACATCGTGTCTCCCTCGATCAATGGAGCTAACCAAACAACAACTCAAGCCTAGAAGTAAATATGTGGTCTTGGTCCGGTTAGGACCTCGATATCCGGGTAGGACTTCAAGGTCCAGGTTGAACCTCACATTATGACTCTGAGGTATGGTGTACAGCTCAGGGTTGGAGTGCCTCCGTAGGCATGCGATGGTATCTTGCATCATAACTAAGTTCCCAATACTTCTTCTAGCTTTTTTTCTCAACTCACATTGATACTCGGTCGACACGAGTGATAGTTTTCCCGTGAAGGTGTACAAGAGGAAAAGAACTCACAACTCTCTCAACACCCAACCTTCGTTATTCTCCAATATCGGTACATGTCGTCACTAGTCTCTTAGTGGAAAGTCATCACTAGGCAGATAGCGGAAAGTCAGCCATCTCTTACCCCATCACGAGGTCACAGCTTGGCGGAAAGGTAATTAAAGGATTCATCAGTGTCTACTAACCACTACCCCATCACCAGGTCGCAAACCTGGCGGAAAGGTAATAATGAAGTCATCAATGTCTACTGATGAAACTACAACTTAACTGGGCAATTGGTGAACTGTCACATGTCTACTGACCACTACCACATCACCAGGTCACAAGCCTGGCGGAAAGGTAACAACTACTGCGGTGAGGAAACCCCCGAAGGGATTCGTCTGTCTCGCCAATCCCAGTGGAAGTGTAGTCCAAGGGAAAGGCAGTGTTAGTACGACTACTACGCCACTAGAGGCAGGAAAGAGAAGATGTAAGCTTGTCGGACCCGACTTCCTCTCTCGTTGCTCAACTCCCGAAGGAGAAGAGCTAAGTAAAAACCAGACGAGCTCGTAACTAACTGCGGAGAGCCCCCAACCTAGGCTCTCTAATAAAAACCAACGGGTCAGCGGAATGGTCTAGACAATTCGTGGATCCCAAAGAAGCGTAAAAATCGAGCCGACTCGAAGAAAACACATACAGAAGATTGGGATCCTAGACCCATGCTCTCAGTGTCCGCTGCCCAAGCCTGAGCAACCTCATCTCCAGCTCAGGTGAGGGTCACCGTGCCCTTGCACAGTCGGAGTATAAACCTCCACGACTGGCCACATGTGACATCACCATTTCTTTTATTTTCATGTTTCACACTAAGTGTCTACGATTTCTGTGACTTATGGCACATCTACAAATTATCGGTCCTAGACCCGAACTTGTTCTATAAGAACCTCAATTGATCCAAGGTCAGGGATACAGACTTGTTATTAGTCTCTCTCTCATTTCTTACTGATGAACATGTTATCCTAGGATCATTGACTACCAGATTTGTCACATCTTTCATTCCTATATTTCCCAAGATTCACACACATACAAAGATCTGACTACTTGGATATTTTAAGGTCTTACGGTACCAGAAGTCAATTCACAGTTTGGAGGAGTTAGACTCCTTAGCCGACTTAGGATCAGATGACAAGTCCCATATACAGTCTTATTTTCATATGTGTAATTTGATATTTATATCACAGTCCATAGTTCATACAAATATCACACTAAAGCTCTTTATATTTATCAATGTGAGTGGGGGTTTAAAGTGTTTATCATGGACACAAGTAAGGAACAACTCAAAGTTGTTATAAGGGTGATAGCACTCCCAAGTTCAACATACAATTCAACCACAATGTCATGTGAGTGCACAGTCAATAGGCAAAGCTTATCCTCAGTGTGTTCTTAGTCCTAAAATTTAATATCAAGGGATTCCAATCCATATTTGTAATCATCAAACAAGACTAAGACACAACTCATATATGGTTTGAAGAGGATTTCTACGTAATCCAATTCATTCATATAACAACATTAAAAATTGCATGTGTGCACAGCTATATGCTCAGTAGTTCAAGCACCTATAAATTCTCAAGTTTCTCACACAATCTTATGGGGTTCACTATTCATGATTAAAGCATCATAATACTTTTAAAGTTCAACATTTTAAGGGTCATTACATGCCTCCAAAACATGCAACATTCAACAACAAAATCATGCGCAAGGTGCATAGTACAACAGAAACACTTCACAGTTCAAGGTACTTAAGTTCTTTTAAAACTCATCTAATTTTATGTGATTCATCTTCATATACTAAAGTATCAATTAATACATAAAATCCAGCAATAAGGGTTCATTGAGAGGTCATTACATGCCTCAACACATGCAGCATTCAGCAACTAAATTATGCGCATAATATACAGTATAACAGAAAACACTTCACAGTTCAAGGCCCAAATCCCCTCAATTACTCATGCATTTTTAGGGCTTCAAATCACAACATCAACCATCATTAATCCATGTTTAAGTGACAGCAATCTCGTGGCTAAAACATACCCAAAATTCCAACATTTAACAGGAAAAACATGCATGTAAAACTGAATGTTCTCAGTGAACTATCAGTCCAAACCTTCCAATTAAATAACTCAAAAGTCATCTCCTCTATGATCAAGTCACCATGTAATCACCCATGATCAATATGATGAGAACTCAAGGATGTGTGGCTTTAAAAAAATACAAGGAAAGCATGTTAGAGAAGCAAACATGCATAGAGGCTAACTGAATTTTGCATACAACAGTCCATAATTCAGCAACCAATTCATCCTCAAAAACACTTCCAAACTCGAATAAAAAGCACGGATCGAATAATATTATATTCACCATTCATCCAATAATCAAGTCACATAGGTTTCCCATTTGATCATCTCATCGTCATGTATAAAAATGCATTCAAAGGATAAGATCATAGAATCTGAAACTTGTTGAACTGCAATATAACAGCAGTTAAAACACTCCCAAAATCATCTTCAAATCCATATCTAAGCCACGGATTAAAGGTCAATAGAATGTAGACAAGATCAACAATCAAAGATACTCGAAAGTAGCCCTTATATCATACAAAAATCATGCATCAACGCATGCAAATCACAAGAACACATATGAATTTCAGCTGCAGGTCCATATGAACAGCAGCCATAATCCCCCAAAATCATCATAAAAATCCAAAATTTGCACATGGATATAAAGCCAAAATGATGGAGGATCTAACAGCAATCAAATGCCAACAAAAGAGCTCAAGAATTTCCCCCAAACCATGCCAAACACTCGATTTTATCAAGCATACACAGATCTGGAAATCCCCAAAACTGTCCATCAAAAGCCACTCCAAAACCAAATCAAAGTCTAAAAAGGATCACAATCAAAACCTTGATATAGCAGCTCAACACAAGGCTCATAGGGTGGAGAAAATTCCATCTTAATGGCAGCAAAGAGGGTATAATTTGTACCTTAAACAGTGCTCAAGAACTGCTCAAGAACAGCAGCAGCTCAAACCCTCCAACTCCAATTTCGATCCAAGCTTGGTCTTGAATCCTACATGCAACACTTGATCTTTGTTCCTCTCCTTCCCAGCTTTAATTTGAGCCCAAGAAAATCGAATTTGGTGGAGAGATGAGGTAGAAAACTAAAGTAGAAGGTGGAGGTCCAAGAAGTTTTCGACCATGGAGAGGAGAGCTCCAAGTCTCAAGAGGAAGAAGAAGGATTTGGGATTAAGTGTGGCCGAGATTGGGGTTTAGTGGGTTTATATAGACCTTGGTTATTTTGCAACAAAACCCACTCAACTTTCTAATATTGCAAACAAGGCCCACCCATGAATAGTGATCCTTCTCTAATCACACTTAACCACTTAATCACATCTTGGCCACAAACCACTACTTAGTCACTTAATGACTTTCCAAATTCCATCAACTTCCATCCATAATCATTCATCATCTAGGATTTAGTTAGCCGTTAGAAATTAGAGATGATACAATCATAAAAACCTCAAAGAGAGTCTCGTCCTCGAGACTCCGCTTCTAAGTCGGGTTTGTCGGTCTGCCATAAAAATCTCAAAAGGTTTTTAACCCATAAAAACCTCAAAGAAGGTTTTTACCCAGAAAGTGAAATAGTTTGCCAAACAGAGAACTGATAAACTAAACTGAGAAAGTACCTGAGAAGAGTTGCGGGTATTTCTCGCGCATCGCTGCTTCGGTCTCCCATGTTGCCTCCTCAACACCCTGTTGGTGCCATAGGATCTTGACTAAGGGAATCTCCTTGTTCCGAAGCCTCCCGACCGCAAAATCAAGTATCTGCACTGGCTCCTCCTCGTATGTCAACTCTGGCTCTATGTCAAGGCTCTCATAGCTGATGATGTGCTGAGGATCGTGCACGTACTTCCTCAAGTTCGACACATGGAATACGTCGTGTATAGCCGCCAAACGTGGGGGAAGTGCCAGTCTATATGCAACTTTCCCAACACGTGAAAGTACCTCGAATGCACCAACAAAACGTGGCGCCAGCTTGCCACGAACTCCAAACCGTTGTATCCCCTTCATGGGCGATACACGTAGGAACATAAAGTCTCCAGCTTGAAACTCCAAGTGTCGGCGACGTCAATCTGCGTAGCTCTTCTGGCAACTCTGTGCTGTCAGGAGCTTCCTCTCACCAAGTCAACAACCCTCGCAGTCTCCTCCAAGAGATCCACGGTATACAATGCATGCTCGCCTACCTCGCGCCAACTGATTGGCGTAAGGCATCTCCGCCCGCAAAGAGCCTCGAATGACACCATGACGATGCTCGAATGATGGTTGTTGTTGTAAGTGAACTCAACAAGAGGTAAATGATCCTTCCAGGATCCCTTCCACTCTAGAGAACATGTGTGTAAAAGATCCTCCTAGGTCTGTATCGTACGCTCACTCTGTCCGTCCGTCTGAGGGTGATATGCTGAACTCATCTTCAGTTCGGTCTGTAATCCTGACATGAACTGCTGCCAGTAATGGGAAGTGAACCTCGAGTCTCTGTCAGACACTACCTCTTGGGGTATGCCATGTAATCTCGCAATGTGTTGTATGTACAATCTGGCCAACTGAGAAAGTGTATAAGTCATGCTGACAGGTATAAAATGTGTTGACTTCGTCAACCTATCAACAATGACCCAAATGGAATCGTGATATGTCGGTGTTCTTGGCAACCCCGTAACAAAGTCCATCGAAATGATCTCCCACTTCCACTCAGGAATGGGGAGAGGCTGCAGTAAACCAGGTGGTCGTCTGTACTCCACCTTCACCATCTGGCAAGTCAAACACCTGTTGACATGCCCATCTACGTCCCTCTTCATCCTGTCCCATGTCTGCAAAGATCGTGGTACATCTTCGTACTGCCGGGATGAATGGAAAGATACGAACAATGCGCCTCGTCAAGTATGCCTCTTCGTAGCTGCTCATCGTCGGGAACCACTACCCGACCTGCCTTCCATAGAATCGACTCTGAGACAACAAAGTCGTCAAACTCGTCCTTCATTGCCTGCATGTATCTGTCACGAATCCACGGGTCTGTCTGCTGACCTGCCACTATACGATCCCAGAGACTGTTGTATCTTGAAGGTACGGAAATGGGAGAAGACGCACTGTCTTGCGGATGCCAATCCGTCAGTGCTGCAAGTAAGTCCCGAGCGTATAGCCAATTCATCGTACCCTCCATGTGCGCTCTCCTGTTGAGGGCGTCTGCAACCACGTTTCCTTTACCGGGATAGTAAGAGATCGTGCAATCGTAGTCCTTCAGCAGCTCTAACCATCTGTGATGTCTCATGTTCATCTCCTTCTGATCAAATAGGTACTTCAGACTCCTGTGGTCTGTGAAGAGCTCAAAGTTAACCCCGTACAAGTAATGGCGCCAGATCTTCAGAGCGAAAACCACTGCCACCAACTCAAGATCGTGCGTGGGGTAATTTTTCTCATGTGGTCTCAATTGTCTCGAAGCATAGGCAATCACATGCCCCCTTTGCATCAGCACTGCTCCCAAACCATCACCTGACGCATCTGTGTAAACCGTGTAGTCCTGTGTACCTGACGGTAGAGCAAGAATCAGAGCTGTAGTAAGTCTCTCCTCCAGTGTCCTGAAGGCTTGCTCGCACGAACTATCCCAAACAAAAGGTACTCCCTTCTACGTCAAACGTGTCAAGGGTAGTACGATCCGCGAAAAGTTGCTGACAAAGCGTCGGTAATATCCTGCCAACCCAAGAAAACTATGGATTTGTATCACTGTCTTGGGATGCTCCCAAGACATCACTGCATCTATCTTCGCAGGGTCCACTGCGACTCCTGCTCTTGAGATGACGTGTCCCAAAAATGAGACCTGAGGTAGCCAAAACTCACACTTACTCAACTTGGCATACAGTCTATGCTCTCTCAAGGTACCAAGCACTGCTCTCAAGTCGTTCTCATGGTCCCATTCATTCTTCGAGTAAACCAGCACGTTATCTATGAACACCACGACAAACTTGTCCAAGTAAGGACGGAACACTATTCATCATGTCCATGAATGCTGCGGAGGCATTCGTCAGTCCGAATGGCATCACTACAAACTCGTAGTGGCCATACTGTGTTCGAAAGGCTGTCTTCGGGATGTCTGTCTCCTGAATCCTCAACTGATGGTAACCCGAGCGGAGGTCGATCTTCGAGAACACCGAAGATCCCTGATCAACCAGTCGTTGTGCTCTCAGCACTGAAATATACTCCATCCTGGAGTCCTGCAATGTCCCCTCAAAAGTGAACTCCGTCAAGCCGGGGATCCGAAAGACAGCAGTCGTCCTGTAACAGTCGACTAAGGCGTGATGTGTAGACAACTAATCCATGCCCAAAATCATGTCGAACTCATCAAGCTGTAGTAGAAGGCAGTCCGCAGTCATCTCGTGACCGCCTATGGACACTGGTAGCCCTCTAACTATCTCTGAAATCACGAATAACTGTCCGCCTAGCCCTCAGATGTGAAATGGAGGATCTACGTCCTTCGCGACTTTATCCAATGTAACTAGAAGCCTCACAACAAGAAATGAATGGGTAGCACCGGAATCAAACAACACGTGAAAAGGATGGCTCAAAACTGAAACCATACCTTTCACGACCGTGGCTGCGGACCGTGCCTACTCAGCTGTAACCGCGTGAATCTGTCCCTATCGCATAGATCCGGCACTGGATCCTGCTGCGCTCTGAGCTGGTCTCTGCTGACCTCTATACCGGGAGCTCCTCTCGGTAACTCTCGAACGCGGTGGAAGTGGAGGTGGTGGTGGTGTCTGTAGCTGTGGGCACTGGGACCTGATATGTCCCACCTGTGGGCACTAGTAGCACCTGATCGCCCTGCTCGGTGTAGAAGATGGACCGGCACTCTCTGCAGGTCTCGCGCTCTGTGCTCCAAACCTCTGCGACCCAGATGGTCGCGCTGCCTCAAAACCTCTACTGGCTAGTGTTCCTCCCAAAGTAGTTGTGGGGGTCGAGTGAACAATGCCAGAAGAAGCCATCCCTAGCGGACGAAAATGTCGTGCTGACCGTTGTGGTCGGAACTGCCGTCGAATAGGTCCAGACGACCTCTGTGGTACTGGTGGCGGTCTAAAAGTACTCCCAAAACATCTCTCACGGACGTCCTCAATCCGCTCTGCTGCGTCAGTACCCTCGGCGATGGTAGTCAATCTCAGCCCTGCCAACTTCTCCTGAACATCCTCCCTCATGCTACGAACAAACTTCTCCAGATTCTCCTCTGGAAAAGCAGCTGCAGAAGATGTGTGGCGTGACAACTCTGTGTAGCGCACAAAGTACTCTCGCGCTGTCATCCTGCCCTGTCTCAGCTCTGCAAACAACCTGCGTTGTGTCTCTCTCCACTTCCCTTAGAAGAAGTGGGCTCTGAAGTGTGTCTCAAAGGCTGTCCAAGTCGGCACACGTCCCATCTCAGACACAGTAGCATCCCACCAACGCTCTGCAAACCCAGTAAGTGAGAACTCAACAAAGGGTAACCACGACTCTGGTGGTGCCTGAATCATCTTGAACACCTTCGTCACCGTCCTGAGCCACTGCTCCACCTCGTCAGACGTACCCGTGCCCTGAAACCTGGGTACTCCAGCTCTCTGATAGGATGTGAAAACATCATGGTGTCTCGATGCAGTAGGAAGAACAAACTCTGTGACCTCTGCTTCTGCTATAGGCCCTTGGCCTATCTCAACTCCGTCGGCTGCTGACTCCCTCGGAATTTCTGCCTCAGAATCTGGTGAATCTCCTCAGAGAATAGATGCTCGGCTCTAGCGGACTCATCCCTGGATGGGTGGTATGAGAAGTCAAACAGCTCCTCCATCCCAGTCTGTCGATCTGCCAACTCAGTCTGTTGGGCAAGTATCTGATCCTGTCTCTGTCGCAGATCAGTAAGTGCAGCTAGTACCTGCGTCATCTCTCCTGGCTGATCATGAGCTGCTCGTGGTGCCATGCTAATCTCCCTGTATCGGATCATAGCATAGTTAAGCACACTTTAGTAAATAATCATTTGTACTATTTCTCCTCTTGGGATACTTATATGAATGAAATGTTCCGGTGCCTTGTGGTTACATAAATCTTATGAATGTCAAAAATTTTCCCATTTGGCTTCACGAGACGTCATAAGACTCTCGTTATTCTAAACTCAAGCTATTAAGTTATGCGAACGCGTGTATCGGGGTAACCTTTCTCTGATACCAAACCTTGTCATGACCTCCTCCCAAGGATCTTAGGTTACCCGTCAAACACGTCATTCGCCTACTTAATTAGATTAGAGTTAATTCGATATTACGAAAATCTGGGAAATTTTTCGCTTTATATCATGGCATTCACAAGATTTAATTTAGATAAGCAAGCAACCACGAGGAAACTAAAAGCAGAAGTGAACAGTGCACAAGAACTGAACAACAAGGAATCTATTCCTTTTCACTTCATTCATATAAACATGTTGGGTTTTCAAACACCCAATATACATATATATCCCAAAAATAAGGCTACAGAGGAGAGCACAACAAACAATTGTACAAATAAACTCCATTAGATATACCTGCTCTAAAAGTGTATCCTCCAAAAGAAACAACTGCAGCCCCAACTACGTCGGCTACTTGGTCGCCAGACCCTTGCCTGCCACAAGTAGAAAGGGGACAAGTAAGTATCTGTCAACAATTGTCAAGTACAAATTCTACACAATTCTACTAAGGAAAGTAGTAAGAAAAGACTAGAACAGCTAGAAAAACAGAAAGGTAAACTGTAGCGGACAAAAGAAGAACTAGCAAGTAAAAGTGGGTTAATTGATTCTTTTAAGTTATTTACTTGCTTTCGGAAGGCTAAAAAGAAGAACACACTCGCTCACTACCACACCGTGTCTCCCTCGATCAATGGAACTAACCAAACAACAACTCAAGCCTAGAAGTAAGTCTGTGGTCTTGGTCCGGTTAGGACCTCGATATCCGGGTAGGACTTCAAGGTCCAAGTTGAACCTAACACTATAACTCTGACGTATGGTGTACGCCTCAGGGTTGGGATGCCTCCGTAGGCATGCGATGGTATCTTGCATCCTAACTAAGTACCCAACACTTCTTCTAGCTTTTTTTTCTCAACTCACATTGATACTCGATCGAAACGAGTGATAGCTTTCTCGTGAAGGTGTACAAGAGGAAACGAACTCACAACTCTCTCAACACCAAACCCTTGTTAGTCTCTACTAACGGTACATGTCGTCACTAGTCTCTTAGTGGAAAGTCGTCACTAGGAAGATAGCGGAAAGTCACCTATCTCATACCCCATCACGAGGTCACAACCTGGCGGAAAGGTAATTAAAGGATTCACCAGTGTCTATTAATCACTACCCCATCACCATGTCGCAAACCTGGCGGAAAGGTAATAATGAAGTCATCAATGTCTACTGATGAAACTACAACTTAACTGGGCAATTGGTCTACTGTCACATGTATACTGACCACTACCCCATCACCTGGTCACAAGCCTGGCGGAAAGGTAACAACTACTACGGTGAGGAAACCCCCGAAGGGATTCGTCTATCTTGCCAATCCCAGTGGAAGTGTGGTCCAAGGGAAAGGCAGTGGTAGTACGACTACTACGCCACTAGAGGCAGGAAAGAGAAGAGGTAAGCCTGTTGGACCCGACTTCCTCTCTCGTTGCTCAACTCCTGAAGGAGAAGAGCTAAGTAAAAATCAGACAAGCTCGTAACCAACTGCGGAGATCCCCCAACCTAGACTCTCTAAGAAAAACCAACGGGTCAGCGGAATGGTCTAGACAACTCGTTGATCCCAAAGAAGCGTAAAAACCGAGCCGGCTCGAAGAAAACACGTACAGAAGACTGGGATCCTAGACCCATGCTCTCAGTGTCCGCTACCCAAGCCTGAGAGACCTCATCTCCTGCTCAAGTGAGGGTCACCGCACCCTCCCACAGTCGGAGTATAAACCTCCACGACTGGCCACATGTGACATCACCATTTCTTTTATTTTCATGTTTCACACTAAGTGTCTACGATTTATGTGACTTATGGCACATCTACAAATTATCGGTCCTAGACCCGAACTTGTTCTCTAAGAACTCAATTGATCCAAGGTCAGGGATACATACCTGTTATTAGTCTCTCTCTCATTTCTTACTGATGAACATCTTATCCTAGGATCATTGACTAATAGATTTGTCACATCTTTCTTTCCTATATTTCCCAAGATTCACACACATACAAGATCTGACTACTTAGAGATTTTAAGGTATTAAGGTACCAGAAGTCAATTCACAGTTTGCAGAAGTTAGACTCCTTAGCTGACTTAGGATCAGATGACAAGTCCCATATACAGTCTTATTTTCATATGTGTAATTTCATATTTATATCACAGTCCATAGTTCATACAAATATCACACTAAAGCTCTTTATATTTATCAATGTGAGGGGGGGGGGGGTTTAAAGTGTTTATCATGGACTCAAGTAAGGAACAACTCAAAGTTATTATAAGGTGATTGCACTCCCAAGTTCAACATACAATTCAACCACAGTGTCATGTGAGTGCACAGTCAATGGGCAAAGCTTATCCTCAGTGTGTTCTTAGTCCTAAAATTTAATATCAAGGGATTCCAATCCATATTTGTAATCATCAAACAAGACTAAGACACAACTCATATATGATTTGAAGAGGATTTCTACATAATCCAATTCATTCAATAACAACATTAGAAATTGCATGTGTGCACAGCTATATGCTCAGCAGTTCAAGCACCTATAAATTCTCAAGTTTCTCACACAATCTTTTGGGGTTCACTATTCATGATTAAAGCATCATAATACTTTAAAAGTTCAGCATTTTAAGGATCATTACATGCCTCCAAAACATGCAACATTCAGCAAATAAATCATGCGCATAGTGCATAGTATAACAGAAACACTTCACAGTTCAAGGTACTTAAGTTCTTTCAAAACTCATCCAATTTTATGTGATTCATCTTCATATACTAAAGTATCAATTAATCCTTAAAGTCCATAACAGAAAACACTTCACAGTTTAAGGCCCAAATCCCCTCAATTCCTCATGCATTTTAGGGCTTTAAATCACAACATCAACCATCATTAATCCATGTTTAAGTGACAGCAATTTCGTGGCTAAAACATACCCAAAATCCCAACATTAACAGGAAAAACATGCATGTAAAACTGAATGTTCTCAGTGAACTATCAGTCCAAACCATCCAATTAAATGACTCAAAAGTCATCTCCTCTATGGGATCAAGTCATGTAATCACCCATGATCAATATGATGAGAACTCAAGGACGTGGGGCTTTTAAAAAAAATACAAGGAAAGCATGTTAGAGAAGCAAACATGCATAGAGGCTGACTGAATTTTGCATACAACAATCCGTAATTCAGCAACCAATTCATCCTCAAAAACACTTCCAAACTCGAATCAAAAGCGTGGATTGAATGATATTATATTCACCATTCATCCAATAATCAAGTCACATAGGTTTCCCCTTGGATCATCCCATCATCATGTATAAAAATGCATTCAAAGGATAAGATCACAGAATTTGAAACTTGTTGAACTGCAATATAACAGCAGTTAAAACACTTCCAAAATCATCTTCAAATCCACATCTAAGCCATGGATTAAAGGTCAATAGAATGTAGACAAGATCAACAATCAAATATACTCGAAAGTGGCCCTTATATCATACAAAAATCATGCATCAACACATGCAAATCACAAGAGCATAGATCTGAATTTCAGCTGCAGGTCCATATGAACAGTAGCCATAATCCCCCAAAATCATCATAAAAATCCGAAATTTGCACATGGATATAAAGCCAAAATGATGGAGGATCTAACAACAATCAAATGCCAACAAAAGAGTCAAGAATTTCCCCCAAACCATGCCAAACACTCGGATTTATCAAGCATACACAGATCTGGAAATCCCCAAAACTGTCCATCAAAAGCCACTCCAAAACCAAATCAAAGTCCAAAAAGAATCACAATCAAAACCTTGATATAGCAGCTCAAACAAGGCTCATAGGGTGGAGAAAATTCCATCTTAATGACAGCAAAGAGGGGTATAATTTGTACCTTAAACAGTGCTCAAGAACTGCTCAAGAACAGCAGCAGCTCCAACCCTCCAACTCCAATTTCGATCCAAGCTTGGCCTTGGATCCTACATGCAATACTTGATCTTTGTTCCTCTCCTTCCCAGCTTTAATTTGAGCCCAAGAAAATCGAATTTGGTGGAGAGATGAGGTAGAAAACTAAAGTAGAAGGTGGAGGTCCAAGAAGTTTTCGGCCATGGAGAGGAGAGCTCCAAGTCTCAAGAGGAAGAAGAAGGATTTGGGATTAAGTGTGACCGAGATTGGGGTTTAGTGGGTTTATATAGACCTTGGTCATTTTGCAACGAAATCCACTCAACTTTCTAATATTGCAAACAAGGCCCACCCATGAATAGTGATCCTTCACTAATCACACTTAACCACTTAATCACATCTTGGTCACAAGCCACCACTTAGTCACTTAATGACTTTCCAAATTCCATCAACTTCCATCCATAATCATTCATCATCTAGGATTTAGTTAGCCTTTAGAAATTAGAGCTGTTACACAAGATGACGATCCCTCATTGTCACCACATGATTCGATGGCTGAACCTTTGGCTGCCACGTCCCCCGACGACGATAGACACTTCTTTAATGCGCCATTGCAATATATTTGAAGCACGCGATAGGCTTTGAACACGTCCTTGCGAGGTGACCGATATCTCCATACTAAAAGCATCACCTTGGATCCATCTATTTCTTCCGCTGACTACCTCTCGACACAACCGAGGACCTGTCAGCCTCGGTGCCAGCCTCGTCCTTCTCCACGTCCCTCCCAACCTCTCCGTCTTTCGTAGCACTCCTCCCACCATCTCCTGATCTATCCCTCCCCTCTCTCTCCCACTCACTCCCTCCTTCACCTTTCATCGCTCTCCCTCTCTCTCTCTCGCCCTCCTCGACGCTCCATCCCCCTCTATCTCAAAGAGAAATTTATATATGTAATTATTTTAAAACATACATATGCACCTGCTAAAAATGTATTGTGTGTATTATAATGAATTGGTATATACTACATCCTTCTCCTCCCCTCTCTCTCTCTCTCTCACTCTCCTCCCCTCCTCCCTCTACATCCCTCTCTCTCTCTCTCCCACTCTCCTCCCTCTCTCCCACTCTCCTCCCTCTACATCCCTCTCTCTTTCTCTCTCTCCCACTCTCCTCTCTCTCTCCCATTCTCCCACTCTCCACTCTCTCTCTCCCACTCTTCCTCTCTACATCCCACTCTCCCACTCTCCTCTACATCCCTCTCTCTCTCTCCCACTCTCCTCCCTCTCCTCCTCTCCTCCCCTCTCTCTGGCTTTCGCAACACTCCTCCCTCCATCGCCTGATCTAGCCCTCCTTCTCCCTCCTCTCTCTCCTACTCACTCTCTCCTTCACCTTTCCCCGTTCTCCCTCTCTCTCTCTCCCTCCTCGACGCTCCATCCCCCTCTATCTTAAAGAGAAATTTATATATGTAATTATTTTAAAATATACATATGCACATGCTAAAAATGTATTTGTGTGTATTATAATGAATTGGTACATATATTTATATCCGTCTACATCCTTACATTAAGAGTTATGTAATTTTACTTATATAAAAATATTACATATAATGAAAATACTACATATAATGGTACAATTTAACATTGTATCAATGGAAATGTATTTTTGTGATATGAAGAATTTTGTGAATGGAAATGTATTTTTGTGATATGAAGAATTTTTTTTGAAGCCAGAAAAGGGGGAGACGCTCAGAGGCGTTCACCCCATATATAATAAAAGGTGATATGAAGAATTTTGTAAGAACTTTTTTGTCAATAACAATTTTTGTTAGGAAATGTATTTGAAATCATAAGTTTACTGGGTATCTTTGTTAAATCTTTTCTAAACAAATATCAATAATTAAAATAATAAATAACACCAAAGAGATAATAGATATGTATAGTTCCTCAATAATTTCACCCCCAAATTAAAATTTCTGCCTTCGTGAGTGAGTACAAAAGAAATATCAGATAATGACGGATATGGGCGATTTTGGGTTGTATGACTTGCAAACCATTTATTTTTTTAAAACGAAATATACAAAGGTCTCCATGTAAAATAGCTGTAAACTTTTTTTTTGATAAGTAAGCTTTACTTAAAGGAAAAAGGTCTACAGAGACCCATCAGATAAAAAAAAAAGACTAATAAGAAAATTACAAACACGATTATACGATTCTAGTAGGGCACGAAGAGGAGGCAAAAATTTAATGTACCCTCGTTGTTCCAATAGCTGTAAACTTGCGGTGGACAGTGGACAGCAAATTCAAAATAGGAACGGTAATGTCATGTGTCGCCCTCGCTGTGTAATCTGCAAACGCATTCAAAGCACGCATATTTTGAAGATGTTGGGATCCGAGAAGAGGCAGCGGCTCGAGATCGGTGTCAGCACATCCTTCCTCGAAAGAAGAGAAAAAATGGCGGAAGTTGCCTAGAGTTGCACACACTCAAGCCCACGCTTGCCAACGTGGTTTCTTGCAGGGCTGCTGCATGCATGCATGTCTCTGTCATAGCTTGCTCTGGCTTAGGGCACGTGACGAGCCTGCCTTCTCTTTTACCATCCTATGCTATCGAGCGATTGGAACTAATTAGATGAGTCGTGCCTGTCAGGATCAAATGATTTTCTATTGCTTCGTGGTTGTAAACCCTCTTTCAATTACATAAGTTTGTGTTTTGGATGCTATGAAATTCAGGTTCCTTGTCATCTTTCTTTGAAATTGTACAATTCATCTCCTCCTCCAACTCAAGGGTCATTCTCCATCACCATTTCCATTTCTCACTCCCTCTCTAACTCCAACACCAGCTTTATCTTCATGTTTCTCCCCCCACAACTCCAATACTATCTACCACTCAACTCTACCTCCATTTCTAATCTCCCACTCCAATCCAAAACAACTCTATCTACCATTCAATAGCTGTATTCCATTTCTTCTAGTAAGCCGGTTCTACGAGGTTGGTTGAGGAATTGGGTGCTCGCAGAGTTTGCCAATGCCAACACCAGGTTGCTATCGTAGTCGGTTTAGTTCGCTTAGTAAAAACGAAAGGCAATTGCCCGTGCAAAGCACGTTCTCCATCCTGGTTTAGGGAAATCCAAACTGCGTATAGTATTTATTCTAACCCTTTGCCGTAAGGTTATGAATATAGAGTCAACGCCATGTCTTTGCTCAAAATTCTGCACTTTATTAGTAGACAACAAAGTATCTCATGTCAGCAGGTCTAAGTGTGGATCTTCCCTCCTGCAGATCGGTTAAAAGTTCATAGACGCCTCTTTCTTAGAAGCAACACATGCACGTCTGAGTACATCAAATAAAACATCTCTAAAAAGATCGTACATGTATTTAAAATCCAGAAGCTCCCTACGATGAACTGCACGATCCCTAAAAGTGTCTAACATGCCTTACGACAAATTGGGTGATGAATCCATGATTCTCACTCTTTATTCTTTTATTTTAGCTCTTTTTCTTGGCAAAACATCATATGAATACTTGTAAATACAATAACTTAGCAATTTGCATGCTTTTCTTAATATTGCATAATTAGCATATTTTTGGCTAAATAAAAGAATAAAGGACAAGAAATGGAATGATGTATTTAGAATAAATACATAGTGACCCAAAACTCAAGAGAAGGTCAAGCCTTGGTCTAATCGCAAAATAAAATAAGTAGAGAGAGATAGGGTTTACTATGTGTTGTACATATTACATATACTTGTATATATTATTTATATATTTATTTTTGATAAAATAAACTTATATTATTCTCTACACCATTGTATATAGTTTTATTAATAATATAAAAATAAAGAAAAAATCAAAAAAATAAAATAAAAAAATAAAATTCTCAATTACTTGTATACAATACACATGTATATGTTACATTCACTATTTATTATATACCCTTATTAATTTATAAAAATAAAATAAAAATTATTTCATACTCCTAAAATTTTGTTGTGAATAAATAAATATAAAATAAGGGTATTTCTGTAAAAATAATAAAACAAAAATACTTGTATATAATACATAGGTATAATATACATGTATATAACACTATACTTGTATATAATATATAGATATAATATACATGTATACAACACTATATATTGTATATATGTTATTTTATTTTTCATAAAAATAATTAAAAATCAAATAAAATGCTTTAAAAATAATAAACAAATTTTATTTTATACACTATTTAATTTAAATTCATTTACTAATTTTTATTGAATTTATTTTTTTAAAATATTCCTACTCTCTAATTGGTCCACTTGGGATCGTTGACCTCAATTAACCCTCCCTTCCAACCAGGTCAGACCTGATACTAGCTCGTTGGACCCTTTTCTCCATTTTTCCTCGCCCGACTCTGACCACCTGTCGTATTGATTTTTGGACCCGAGATTCCTCAGTCATCCGTGCCCCTCATGGATCCCTAGGAAGGTGCGGATCTTCTTAGGGTTGCGGGCATTCGCTCGATCTTTCCAGCCCTTGGAGATCCCTATAAATCTTCTCATCCGCCTCCACTACCAGGTAGTTCATTCCTCGCTACTTTTTGACCTCTAGCCACCTCCAATTGAGTGACGGCTGTCTGGAGTGACCCTTGGAGATCGGATTGGTGAAGATGCAACACAGCTCAAGCTTCATTTGCTGGACCTCCGATGCAAGTAGCCTCCCCTCCCGTTGCAGCGTGGTTGAGGCCATTACCCCGACACCCACCTTCGCATGAATATCAAGAACACGTTCCAAGCTTCAATATCACTGTTACACTTCGCACTACCCATTTCGATTCAATTTATTCCATTTTGCACCGACGTCGGTTCCCTCGCTCCGATCAGCTGGTCGGAGCCTCACTCCACTCATCTACCTATTCCGATTGATACACCTAATCATCGTCAATCTTCCACACAACCTAATCTCCCTTAATCTTGCTCGTAAGAATGAGATTAGGTCTGATCTCCTTCCTCCCCGTACGCCGGAGATCGCTCACTCGCATCCCTATCATCTTTCCTTTTTGTCTGATATAACTAGGATCGGAGCGTGGACCTGAGTCCCTTCACCCTTCTGTAGGCATTGGTTCATGCGAAGGAGCCATTTAGACCCCTCAGTTGCATCGGCAGAGCTGCTCTAGGACCCCCTTCACCGCCATGCTTATCCGGCTATTATCATCTTCATCGGAGCCCCCAGTCCGATGCACAGAGCTTCCACGAGGCTACCGGAGCTTCCAGATCTTCCATCAGGACGACAGATCTCTCGCCCGCTCGATCAAAGGTCGCCTAGGAGGTGTTCTTGCAGATCCATTCCCCGCCGTTGGATGATACCCCTTCTGTCAGATTCCATCGTAGCAACCCAACAGAGCAGCCTTTCAGCTGTTAGATCTGCCGCCCCCTGACGCATTTGACCGCACATCCCTGACATTTTCTGCACCGTCAGATCAATAATAGGAGGTGATCCACACCGTATGCCAACGCAGTCACCATGCACACCACGTGTCTTCGCAGGGGTATATTTCCCTTTTGACCTCGCACGTTTATGTTTTCCTATTTAGTCCATTAAATAAATACTGTAGTTGAGACACTTTGCAGTTTGGACCTTGTAATTTTAGTTATTTGCATTTTAATCCCTCTCAATTTGTAGTATGTGTACGCTCATGTGACTTTCAGGTTATTTGCACTTTATGCCATGTGTTTTTCTACTGTAATGAATGGAATGGAATGTTTTTATTATTTGCATAAATACCCCTGTAAGTCTGGATTATATGCGTCGCATATGTTTGTGGGATTTTGTAGTATTGATCCCTAAGCTTTTCGATTGTGTTATCATTTGGTCTGTAAACTTAATTTATTTGCACTTAGGTCCCTGTGAGTTATGCCTAATTACAAGTTGTAATTTGGACTTAATAAATAAATAATTAATTTGAAAGATTACCTAAAAATTACCATTAAATCTTGTTAGCGTGTAAGATTTATTGTGATTTTCTTGAATTAATTTCTTTGCATTTAATATTTCTAAAAAATGAAACCCCTTAAAAATTTCTTTATTTTCCCTAAAAAATTTATAAAAATTTGAAAATGCTTTAAAAATTCCAAAAAATTCTTGTTAGTGTTTTTTTGTGTGTTTTATTTACAGTATTAGTTTTTGAAAAAATTCACTCTAAAAACCCTAAAAAGTATAAAAACCTAAAATCTTATAAAAATCATATAAAAGTCAAGAAAAATCCAAAAATTGTAATTTCATTTCTTATTTGTAGGGTTTTATTTTTATTTTCTCATAAAATCACTATCCAGGGTTTTAGGGCATTGTAAATATGTTTAACTTGCAATTTAGTCATGGTTGTGCACTGTTTGTCTTGTTCAGCTTTATTTGATTTTTATAAAACTCCAAAAACATCTGAAAATCCCAGCAAACTACTAAAAATATTTCAAAACCTCAAAATTTTTATCATAATTTTTTGAGTATTTCTAGCCTTAAAAGAAAAATCCAAAACGATTGCTGTGTTCTTTGCTCTTGTTTTTGCTAAAATTATTTTCTTATAAAAAACTAAAAAAATTGCATCCCTTGACTGTTTCACCATCCCTTGACTGTCTTTTGATGCATCTTTCGCACCCACTTTATTTCCCTTCACCTCTTCTACATCCCACACACCTCCACCCCCTCGATCTCACTCATGTCGAGGAATCCGCTTTTCTCCTATGCAACAGTGCCGGATAGCACCACTGCACCTCACCCTACAACATTTCACCATGATAGGACCCCAAAACCCCTCTTCTATGTGTTAAGCATTTTTGCAAGTTATGGAGGCCTAAAGGCCCCTTGCGGGTCGATTTTTGGTTCAATCGAAGTACCTAGACTCCTAGAGCTTCCCCAACCTCTGAGAAATCCTTTGGTTATTCTCGGACTGATTTGACACCTCCAGCAACTCTGGGATGCCTTAGGGAAGCTTAGAAGCCTTGTTGTCGCGCCAAATACCGCCGGAGTCACTTGGGAAAAGAATCGAAGCTCGCTCCTCAGGCGATCTTCCTTGTTCTTCCTCCAAGATCCTCTTCCATATGAACAAGCATCCTCTCTAGGTCTCCTAGGTGCAATTGGATTGAATGCCTAGTAATAATCAGATCTCCAGCTAAGATCTAATATCAGCCATCATCAAAGAAGCATCATCCGCTGTCGAGCGCACGCCACGTGTTAAGTGAACGGATCTCGACTGTCCGCTCGTGCTTATAGGGGGTATTTCCCCCTCTCTTTGTATTTTATTTTTAGTACATAAATTATTGTATGTAGTGTAAAAACTTTTGATTTTATAAGTAGACTCCTTTACTCTTTGTATTTGTACTTGGATCCCTTGCCACGTCACCTCGTGTACCCATACACGTGAGGTGGTAAGATTTTTTTGGAATAAATTTCAAAAAAATTTAAAATATTTGCATGTATGCCTTACCGTGTTTTGTAAATTACATTCATATCCCTTCATGTATTGTATGATTTAAATATTCATGAGAAAATAATGCATATGCCTCTAACCGTCTTATATTGGTTCATGATTGTATTTTTTTATTTTTATTTGCATTTCAGTCTATGTAAGTCCTGTATTTTTATTTATTGTTTTTCTTACATTAAAAATAACATTTTGCATCTAAAATATGTAGGAATTTTATTTTTAAGTGCCTGCTATATCATCAAATCACATATATTTTTTGGCATGACAAATGAAAATATTTTCCTGTATTTAAAATTCAAAAATGGTTCATTTATTTCCTGTTGTATTAGAAAATCCATAAAAATTAGAAAAATATTGTGAAAAAATCTAAAAAATTAAGGGATGTATATTATTGTATTTTGCACCTACAAGCCAAAAATCACTAAAAGATACAAAAGGAAAAAGTAAAAAAAATGCAAACACTTTCTAACACTAATGAATTATATAAAAATCATTAAAAATCCAAAACATTCATTTTCTTATTATGTATCTTTTTTATTATATTTATTAAATACTAAAATTAGTTTTGGAAAATTTTGAGTTATTTAGTTATTTATGAAATAAAAAACAATTCGACTATCTATTATTGCTCACTGTTTTCTCATTTGTATCCAATTAAAAATACAAAATAGTAAAAAATAAGATAGAAATCACAAAATAGAGTAAAATATTAGAAATGGTAAAAAGAATTTATTTTGCACATTTTGAGTATTTATAGGTATATTTATTTATATACTAAACTATATTGTATAATTATACATATATTTACTTATTTATATAATTATTAGTATTATTATTACTATAAATACCAAACAATATTTTCAATGCCCTAAAACATAAAACAGACAATACCTAAGGTATTTTTTTGATTTTTCCCTATTATATATTATCTATTATATTATCTATAAATAGTCATATATATTACCTATTTCATTAAAAAGAAAATTAAAAAATATAAAATATAAAGTATAATAATTTTAAAATTCAAAACAAAAAATAAAAGTAAAATTCCAATTATTTAAATAATAAAAACCCCACTAAAATAAAAAACCCCTTTAAAATACAGAAATACATTGATCGTCTTTTTAGTCGATTTGTGCGACGTATACCCCTTGATTCTTTGACCTCTACACATACTTACACCTATACACACTATTTGTAGAATAACAAATTTTTTTACTCCACTTTTTATTTTGCATTACTTGATCTATATTGTGTGTTAATTATTTTTAGATTTGGGATTCGTGAGCGGTCGCCTCAGTGACAATGTAGGTATCGCCTTGCATAGACCACACTAAACCCTCACAAAATCCTAGCTTCAACATATGCCAATAACACATGTTAGTCTTCATCGACCTCCTCGACAATATGTCCTCTCCATCGTCATCAGATAATCGCCCCCATTCAACCATATAAAGTTGTGAATGATGCTTGTGTCTCTAACCAAATCCCTTTGAATGTCAAACCCATACGATGGCATAGCTCGCACGCAGTGGAACCTATTCTTCGATACTCCAAAGGTGTACTCCACTACATTATGCAAACTAGCATACCAATGATTAAATAAGTCCCTATGATTTCCATACTGACAACTACGTGCCCACCAGGAAGAAAGATGATATATGGAACCTTTTTATGGTGCAATGAATGTGTCTATATTGGAGTAACCACAACCAACCAAATATTTGCAGCCCTCAGGGACAACAAAATAACAACTCTCGACAGAATCATGAAGAATAGTCATATCCACACATGAACCCTCCCAACTGGTAATGACGTATGTGAAGCATAGATTGAAGTCAATAATGCCCATGACATTCTTAGTTGGAATAGTTTCCTACATCTATATTCTCCTTGTAGCTCGAGATCAATGTGAGCTGGAATGTAAGTCCCATCTATAGGTCATATCAGTCCTTGTGCCATAGAGGGAAATATGAGAAATGAATATGTTACTAGAGGAAAAATAAACTTGGTACTTTATTTTGAAGTAAGGGTAGTATTGAGGGTCTACAGTGATTTTCTCCGGAGTCATGAGCAGAGCCAATTGGATATATTGCTGCTCCAATGTCAATATCATCGCATGAACATTTTTTTGTGGCATGATATGGTCTCTACACTATGATGGAAGGATTCTTGGATGACTCTATTGGAATGGGCGTTGTGAATGCATACAGGAAGACACACATCTGCTCGTCCACATCCATATGTCTTTGTGTTAAGCCATGTTTAGATAGGACATGAACACATCTTCTCAGCATGGGTTGTCTCATTCGAAAATTCTGAAATGCTCTATCGTCATGACCAGTAAGCATCTCCTTAATCCAATCTCGATCGATGAGAGATTGCATAGGTAAGGGACATGAAACTCGTCTAGCTGTTGAGTCCCACTCCTCTATGGAAATAGTACCTACTACTCCAATGCAAGCTATGATGACATGATCCCTTACATCCTCAAATAGATTGTAGCTACGCAATACCATCCCTAAAAAGGACCTATGACATTTCAAAAATTTCCATAAGCAATCTAACTATTGCTATGTTTTTTTTGTAGAGTAAGTGATGATTGTTGTTATCCATTAAATTAATATATAAGTGTGTCATAACTACATAGATAAACAAGAAGTGCAACTAAGCACATGACAACAAGCTGCTAGAAAACATTGTTAAATAAAGCATGTCATAAGTACATAGATAAATGATGAATCCATGATTCATCTTCTCTATTCTTTCATTTTGACTAAAATTATTGGTAAAATAAATTTAAATATTCATTAATTCTCACTAATTAACATTCTAACCATACTTGTTAATATTATATAGTTAATACTTATTTTATCTAAATAAAAATAATAAAGAGAAAAATAAAAATAAAAGAAAAGAAGGATGTACATATGTAATATATACAGACTAATTTTGACCTCGAGACCATGTCAATATTGACATGGTTGTCAAAATAAATAAGTAGGCGAGATAAGGATCCTAATTTATGAAAATATCAGAAAATTTAGATCAACAAATGTACATAAACACATTTTTCACCCTGTATAAATTTCACATATTTTATTTCTCATCAAGATCACTTCAAATTAAAATATTTTCCTCGTGAACATTGTTTATAATAATATATATTAATTTATAAAAATATTAGAAAAATTATTTAATTTATAAATAATAAATTATGATGAACATAAAAAGTCGTAAAAGCTGACTTCTAAGGTTCATAATTATTTATAGAAAACTCCAAATTGACCAAACTCGCTTTTAAACTTTGTTTTATAACTAATACTATTTATAAAAGTATCAAAAAATATTAGAGTAAAACATGTGAGTTTTGGCATTTGGACCCATTTGTATATATGTAATATGTATATAGATCTTCTTTATTTTCTAATTAATTATTCCTAATCTCGTTCAACTTAATTCTTCTTCTAATGTGTTTATAAAAATCAGTAAAAAATAAAAATATAATTTATTGATAAATGCTAATAAATCTCAAAGTCACGAAGCTGTGACCCTAAACTTCCGGACCTCATAACTCGGCCATATGGACCCCAATCAGACGCACTCACTTTTAAGATCGTTTTGTAGAATTATCTATCAAATGAATCTGATTTCACTAAAATCGGAATTAATATGAAAAAAGTAGGTTTTGAGACCCTATTGGTATAAAATGTACAATGCATCTTAATTTTATTTTATCTAATGGAGATCATTTCTTATATTTTTATACATCATTAATATTTTATTATTAAAATTAATAATTAACAGATGCAACTCATTACATGGCAACATTCTGCAAGAAAATATAGGTAAATGATGTGACCTTTAATGTTCACATGATCTAATGGGAGATACCTCTTGTATAAAGCATCCCATAGCTGCATAGATTAACATAACTTGTAACTACTTTCCTACATGCATTAATGTAATATGTAAAGCATGTCATAGTTGCATAGATAAATGACATATGGAACGCATCACCTGATAACTTCCTTCAAGAAAACATATTTAAATAACATCAGGTGCATTGTCTACCTCCTAACCTAAATCCAACCTGCAACACTCATATGTCGTAAAGGGACATATACCATAATATTCCATGTAACTGGTTTCCTGCACGCCATAAGTTAACAAGTAAAGAAGTTTTCATGAATGAATCGATAAAGAATGCAATCATCGGACACAACGTCTTGCAAGAGGACACAGTCAATTAATCCGATATGCAATGCTTGTAATAGAATGTGATAAAATGTAACAAATATAGTCATCAAGTGAAATTATCCTACGAAATTAAAACCCGGGTAATTGCAATTTGTTCAAAATGCTTGATTTCAAGGTCCAGCCTGAAGGCGCTTATTTCTCTGCATGCTGCGTTAGCCCATTTGTCAGGGTCATGTATCGCTTCAGAAATTCTTTTTGCCAGATTGCTCAGAAACTTCTACAACATTTCCTAACTCATTGCATTAATGGACCCTCCACTCGTTGATTTTTAGCTTCATGTACGCCCTCCACCACCGTTTCTCTTCTGAGATGATGATTTAGGAGTCATCTCATCACTATCATCCAAATACTCTAATGGTTCTGGCACACTCATCAAGGTTTTCGTCGAAATTCATCTCCCTCTGGCTCACTGGTTGGAGTGAACTTGCTGCCCCCATTGGTTGCTTGTCCCTTGCCGGTCGCGAGGAGGTTGCATGCACTCCTGTAGTGATGTCCTTTATCATGAACCTCTGAATTTCTCCAAAGTAAATGAAGGACTTATTGCAATATTTATCTTGAACCTATTTTTGAAACTTGAATTAGACTTGAAAGTTTGATAATGTCAATATAATTTAAACTGAAAGATTAACTCAAACCAAGCACTATCTGATGGGGGAAGATGCTTGATGTAGATGCAATCCCATCCCTAGTCGGACATGTTGCGGATGTATAAATATGAGGCGTAGTCCTTCGTCATGTTTTTCTATCGATATCGGAGTTGTATCTTCATATAGCTACGGTATCTTAATTCGTTGAACCTCCTTACAAATAGAGTGTCATCCGGGGACTGTGAAGTTGCTTCTAGTCCACGAATTCTCGTGCTCTAACATAGCATCAAAAAAATCTTATCCGATGTAGAATTCCAATGTGCATTGTGTGCCGCTCTAGTTATTGGGACTTCAGATGGCATTTCCATCACTCACTCGTTATTTCCCATCTTCGCAGACATGTCTCTTGGACTTGTCAGGAAACAATTTTCTCAGTACCAATGATGGGGAAAACAAATTTCTCAGTTATTGGGAGCTTGGTGTCAAGGAAGAACACATAAATGAAGCATGACATAATTGGAATTATAGTAAAATAAGTGTAAACAACGAGTTCAATCATTTCATTCCATCTTAACATGAAAGGTCACAACAAATTATGGTTAATTAGTGAATCAGAGATGTAACGAGCAAGCATACTTTAACCCACCAAACCAAAAGTCTTTCACATCTTTACACCATCCATCAAATAAGCCAGCATATTGATCTTATAATTAAAACTAACTAAACCACAACAAATATTAAAGTAAACATCATTCTAGAGCCAAGCAACATTACGATTTAATTATTCAAATTTTGGAGAACAGAGAGACAATCTGCATTGATTGCCCACACCCTGAACTGCAACTCATGACATGTATCAGGAGCTATTTTGATAAGAAGATCGCGAGTGATTAATAGAACTTCAAATAACATCCCATTGTACAGTTAGATCCCATATTTAATTTTATAATGAACCAGACTTTGACTAAGCAAAATAACATCAATTGTCATATGTATTTAAGGTACATGGTTTGTCAACTCAAGACTTAACCCTTCTACAATGTGTCTCTATACTCCGTTATTCGTAACCTATACAAGTTGATTTCCAACCAATATAGTATCATGTAGAAATAATTTTCATGTGCGTGCATCTGTAAGGTTGAACACATCAAGTTAACAATGACTCAGGCCGGATTATATGGCCCAACACAAACTCAGAAAATTTCTACCTCCTAACCTATTTCATTTTACATGTAACCCTATTACATAAAACATAAGTCTGGAAGTAAGAGATGAGCATAAGTAAGTAATCTGATACTCAAGTCAGTGAGAGTAACAAGCCACATTTGAGCCACTGTTTTTTGGGAAGACGATTTGAGGAAGAAGAAAGTCCCTTTTTTCGCATGAGATCAAGCCCTTCTTGAAAACCTTGTGTGGGTCAAACTCAACAGGTCCCATAAACCTCTGTCGGGCATTTACGTCCCTCGATCGAAGAACTCCAACCCAACGCGAGAGCTCACCAACCCGTTCCAACCCACCAACCAAACCCGGAATGGCCCGACCCACCCCCTCTCAACCCACCAACCAAATGATCCCTTAACTACTGTAATATTTGTAATTATAACACGATCTTTATAACTTATGCCGCAACCCTTGTAATCATACTAAATCTTACTCCAGAACCCTTAAATGGGGGGATTTGTGTTAAATAGTCCATGATTTATTTGGTTCATAATGTAATTACAAAGATTATAGGGAATAGGGGCATTTATGTTAAATAGACCATGATTTATTTGGTTCATAATGTACTTACAAAGATTAGAGGTGTTACTGCGTAACTGGATAAGATTTTAAGGGTAATGGTGTACAAATCCCTAAATGATAAAAACAAAAATCATCACAGACGAGATTATAATCCTGACCATCATCACCATCGATTACATAACCTTCATATCAATCCCTATACCATTTGGAAAATTTCAAAGCATCGCATAGAATAAACGACATTGACCCTCCACTTTTGCATTTATAAAACCATTGGTCAATCTTGGTTAACCTGGTCTAGTTCACTGGTTGGATACGATTTATTATTTCTTTTTTTTATATTTCAATGAAACTGGTTTAATTGATCGAACAGAATCGATTCCTAGTCCAACCGATCAACCGATATTCTGATCTGTTTTTTTCAACCATGTCATCTAGTGTAGCAGCTGCGAACAATATACGTTGCATGTGACACAAGCCTGTCTGGGGTTCTGTTGGGCCCAGCCCATTTAATGGACCAAATAAGCCCAATAACAGCCATGGAATTTAGTTGATCAAATTTTCTATAGGGCTTTCCCCTGCTGCTAAATTGGAACAAATACATATAAAAGTACTGTTTTACATTAATTTAATGTTTTACATGACGCCAAAGATAAAACTGCCATCCAAATATACAACCAATATAATGATGGATTTAGATACCCTTCTCATCAATCCACTTATGGAAAAGAAAACAAAGTTGACAAGTGGATCGTGCACGGTATTTCTAGTAAACCACGGATATAGCTTAACCATACAAATCAAACACAATTGTGTAGAAGAATTTTAACGTCGAAAATCTACAACATGAGACAAAATCATGATGTCGATCACAACCTAGAACAAGCACTATAATCAAATTGGACTCATGTGATGGGTGTGACATTTCATCAAGCAATGGACAAAAGTAGACATAAAAAACTACCACCAAGATGGCGATTTTTATGCTTTCAAACTATATAAAAAATACCAGAAAGTAACATTCGCCACTTCCTCTAAAACTTTGTTGCACTATCTTTTAACATTCTTTCTTTTATCACTCTCTCCGTTTCTCTCTTGTGTTATGAGAACTTGTGGAGTGACAGGAGCATCCATTATTTCTATTTAAAGAATAAAGAGAGAATCTAGGAATCATGATAGTCATTGATCAATCTCTAATTAGGGATTGGAAATAAAAATATTTGGATGTTGTCAATCAAATCTCCATTAGGATCATAATTGGCCCAAACGTCATTAAGCTCCTATATGGGGGAGAATATTATCTAATGATCCCCCTTTCACTGACAATATTGGAATGCTATAAACCTACAATTGAGCAACATCTTTCAAACTCCACAAGCAATAAAGTTTTCATCATCTTATCAGCATTACTATCATCTTTGTGATCTCATCACGGACAACTTGTTTCTGTTCTACCACATCTTGTATCAATGTGTCTAACATCAATGTTTTTTGAACTTGCACGAGAGTAGAATTCTTGTCAAGGTGAATTGCAAACTATCTGTCACAATAAGGGGATATCATTGTCATGAATAAAATGAAGTTTCCCACACGAAATTCTTCATACATTTATAAATTCTTTAGTTTCTTTTAGTAGTAAGAAATTCCACCTTTATAATATACCAATATCGTAAACTTTGACAACCTTGATTTATATGAAACAACACCGCGTGCATATGTCACTTGTCTACTATAAACATCACTTGTCATATAAGAGTCTATTTAGCTCATAAGAAATATCTTCTTTACTCCAAAACAAAATATGTGTTGATAGTACCATGGGGATATCTTAATATCGATTTAGGTGTATTCCAATGTTCTTTGTTCTATATTTGACATAACCTATTGACAACTCCAATCGAATGAATAATATCCAGTCTAATACATACTATAGCAAATATCGTATTGCATAAGGCGTGAAGGCTTAAGGAATCATCTCTATATTTTGATTATACGTGGTGCTTAACTTGTAGTGTCCTTTTATAATGGTACTTACCTTCCTAGCTTCAGCCATGTGGAACCTCCAAAGTAGTTTACTAATGTAATTATCTTGAGATAGTCAAAGTCTCTCGAGTTTGAGATGTCTTCACACCTTAAGTTTAATTTGCAAATCTCAATTCCTTCGTAAAAAAGGACTTTCTCAGTAATGAACATGTCATTAACATAAATCAATAAATGATAAAATCATCGCTTGATAATTTCTTGTCTTCAGATAAGAGGTTCATGTTGAGGAATTTACCATTTGTGAAACTAGAATACGATCTTCCATCTTAAATGTGACAAGGCATCGGGCCATTATGGTTTCTCCATCAAACTTCTATTAAGACTTATGGAACGTAATACAATATGTGATCATATATCGATGGATGCTAAAGACATCATCAACTCGATAAATTAAAGTATAATCTATCTGATCCCCAAAAAATCATGTCATGTGCATCAAAACATTCAGTCGACCTACTACACGCATCAACAGTGATGGATTAATTATATGTGAGGCTATTGCTAATAGATTCAGGACATATAATGGATCGTTATATCTCTAAAAACATGTGTGATTGTGTGGCATTTATAAGCGAGATTATTGCTGACTATAGAATGCATAAGATTGATGGCTTGGTTATGAAAATTTGATTCCAAAAAGCTTTTGACTCCATTAATTTCAGCTTTCTTCTTAAGATACTGAGGTCTCACGGTTTCAAGGCATGAATTCAGTTTTTGGATCGAGAAAGAGATTTTTACACCCATAACCCTAAGTAATTTCGTAATTACAATCATAACTCCGTGTAATCTTGAATTACACAGAGGACACTTAATAGTACTTAACACTTACGTCCATAACCTCATCTTAACTTTCATCCAATTTTTTGTTAACTATGATGATCCCTCCCCCCAGCCATCCCCTTATCGACCTCCTCCCCTTCCTCCTCCAGTGCACCGCCATCCCCCTGCTGAGCTCCTCCTCCTCCCCTACATCGACCAACGCCCATCTCCCTCCTCCTCCCCTTCTTCCCCCCTCCGAGCCCGTCCTCCTCCCGTGGAAACCCCCCCCCCCCCCCCCCCGTGGAGGCTCCCTGCATCACCCCAACCCACCCCCTGGAAGGTTCCCCTCCACACCCCCCCCACCGACTTGCTCCTCCTCCCATGGAAACACCCCGGAAGATCCCCTCCTCCCCCCCCCCCCTTCTTCCCCCCGCCGAGCTCGTCCTCCTCCCACTCCTGGAAGGCACCTCCCTCATCGTCAACTTGCTCCTCCTCCGCTGGAAGGTCCCTCCCATGCCGTTGACATGTTCCTCCTCCCCTGGAAGCCCCCCCCCCCATCACCCATGTGGATGCCCTACCCTCGCCCCTTCCTTCTCCACACTTCACCGCACCTCCACTGTCATTCACACCGTCCTTGCAGGTTCTTGTGTTGTTGTTGTTATGGATCGATGTGCTTCTTTATCGACCACATCATCTTCTCATCAACCTCCTCCATGATCATGTCGTCTTCTTCGATTGCTTGACAATGATCCTCCGCTTCCAATGCATCCTGTTGGGTTTGCTTGCACACAACATCCTGGAAGTTTTCGTCTTCCTCGCGTTGCTCATCATTGTGCTCCTCCTCTCCTCGCAACAGAGCAGGAGCAAGGGGAGGACGAGGAGTAAATCCTAGGTTGTGGAACATATTCTCAATGTTACAAGAGGAAGAGTGGCGACCTTGGCGATGATCGTCCTGATCAGGGAGGAGGTGGAGGGTGACATGAAAGTTTGGAGGAGGAGGGCGGAGGCGGAGGGGCACGAGGGAAGAGGAAGGTGGAGGGGAGGAGGTGGAGGGCAGCAGGGGGCTTGTAGGAAGAGGGCGGAGGGGCGGGAGGGAGGGGGAGTGCGACGTGCATGGAGAAGAAAGGGGGAGGGTTTAGGGATTTTTTATTTTTTTATGTATGGGATTTTTAATAGAAGGTGGATTAGACCATGGGTTAGATTAACCCACTGAAAGTGTTGGGTTAACGGGAAAACTAACGGAGGGTTATGGGTGTGAGATGGAATGACTATGTATGGTTTTTCATGTAAGTCACAACTATGTGGGGATATAATTGTTATTACGAAATTACTCAAGATTATGAGTGTAAAAATCCAATCTAAAAATTGTTGATTATAATCAAACTATTGATCAAAAGAAAAAAAATCAAGACTCACCTTTATAGGCCTTCAAAGGGATCGAAGGCGGCCCTCTTTTTCCACTCCCTTTCAATCTTGTCATGTTCATTATCCAAGAAATTCTAAAAATGCTTAAAGTAGTGCCATGATCAAAGAATATTATATGGTCCGTGCTGATATCGAAATCTTCAGCTTATAATATGCAGATGATGTTCTTATTTTCATTTGAAAGAGTTGTCTATTTACAACTCCTTCGTCCATTTGAAGATATTCTCTAGTATTACATTCATAAAGTTTAATCACTCAAAGTTCTCTCTAAATAGAGCCATATCGAACTCGGGTCTCATCAACAAAAAATGATGGCATGTCTGCTATCTTGGGCAAGGCATGCACTACAAAAATCTGCTTGTTAAAAATCATTGAATAATGCATCCAAAAGAGTGGAATCTCTCAGAGGTATTCACCTCCCTATTTCTTGTACAATCATTATGGTTAATGCAGTTATAACACCTCTAATCACTCACACATGCCACCTCTCTCTCTCTCTCTCTCTCTCTCTCTCTCTCTATATATATATATATATATATATATATATATATATATATATATATCTCATTCCATTTGTGATTAAGAAGTTCGACACTATTTCGGACTTCTTTTCTATGTAATAGTAAGTAGGGTAAATTACCAAGAAGGATCTCAACTATATGTTGACTCCCCATAGAGGACTCATTTTTCAAGTATAATAAAGAGAGGGCTGATCTTTTTTTTGTCTCAAATATAGACCTCCGTAAGTATCAATGACTTTTATATGACGACGTTAAACACTGAAGTTAAAAATTCAAGCCATTATTTGTTATGTTTGAAAATTGAGACCCCTAATTGGGAATCGAGGTATAACGGATGCCAATTTTTGTAATTTACCCTAGAAAATATGGAAAAATCAAACTGCATCTTGAATCATGGATTTCGATATGCCGACAAAAAGATATGGTTGTCGGGGGTGATGAATATCAAAGAGTTTGACATAACAATTCTTGTGAAGAATCTGAAGTGTGTTGTGAATTACCAAGGATACATCAAGACCCTTGTGGGCATTTTTTATTCATTCCCAGCCAATATCGACTTTGCAATAACTTCTCCTTAAAAGCCTCCTCGCCTTCCTCAAGGTCTGGTTGAATGCTGCAGAAGTTCTTAGGGTGGGGATCCATTATGACAAAGATGATAGTTGTCACTCAAAAATTCGTCATGAGGAGGATCGAGCATCCATTGGCTTACAAGTTTGCCAAAATATAAATCACAAGATTTCTATTTTTGATGGTTCATTCTCCCTTCTTTTTTCGGGGGCAAGAAATGTTCAAATTAGCTCATGCACCCACAAATTATGCTCGATGGAATTTATCGATTGAACTATCTGAATCTAGTGCAACGCCATGAGACCACCATGTATTATCTTCTTCGCCTGTGATGAATCACTAATCAGCTATTCTAATAATCATTCATTGTAATATGGTATTCTGGAAAAGTCCAGGGAAGAACTCAAGGGTGCAATATATTCATTTATTTAATTATGATCTAAATAACTAGGTTAAGTGAAATCTAATGCGTATCAAGCTCAAGGATGCACAATAATATGAATTCATGACTTTCTAAGAGTTTTATATGCAATTTATACACTTGATGCTAACAAAATGAATACAATACAACACAATACAACACACAATAAACTAAGACACACTACAAGCTTTCGAATTAATTTTTAATTATGAACACTAATGTAAGCAAATAATTAGTCTAATTTATTAATCAATATAGCATTCTAAATATAATTTGATTAAGTGATAAGGCGTAATCATTAAGCAATTAATCAATAGAGTGTGATCTAAATTCAATAGATCAATTTCAATATCAAACTTTATATTGAATGACATATTAGGTTGCAATTAATACAATTAATTAAGATAGAATGAAGTAGTGATCATAAATCAAGCAATTGTATGTGAAGTATTTCTTTGATTTTTATGTACAAAGATTATTGTCACAATATAAAACCATTATATTGTAGTAAAGGGGCTCGACATGGCTTTAAAACAAGACCAATTTCGTTGAATTTGGAATATGAGGTTCAGGATATTAACTAATCTTTCTAGGGGTTTTTATTTTGCTATCGTTCACTATTTTTCATCTCCATTTTAATTTCGGATATTAAGTTTATCCATGTTTTAAAATATTTTTTACTTTAAAACTCTTTAAAAATTAGGAAAAATTTCTGAAAAATCATAAAATGATAAAAAATTATCTAAAATCTAAAAATATTTTTTCCTTTATTTTGACTATTTTCACTTATATTTATATATACTATAACGTCTCTTATATATATACTCTATATATAGCTTTATATATATTTTAAAAGAAAAAGAAAATATAACAAAATACAAAATCTAAAAAGAAAATACAAAATCAAAAAATTAATAATCAAAATATAAAAATATAAAAATTTAAAAAATAACACAAAACATTATAAAATTAAAAAACCCACAAAAAATGCTATTGAGAGATAAAGTGTGCCTTGATTTCTTATCTTGCCTTCTCCGTTCCCCTACTTTCTGTATTCGACCCCTACTTGCTTGCTATAATACATTCTTAGTAGGGTATAATAAATTTTAACTCTTGCTCGTAATTTCTTTATTATTTGTAATGGGTTAATTGTTGAATAATGAGAGGATTCGAGTAGTCGTTTCAACGACAGTGAGCATGATTTGTTAGGCCATTATTTAGCGACTCCCATCTTCTTCGCTTTTCACCCACACACCTCCATCTCACCAGATCCATTGTGGATATGGATTTGGGTGCTCAACCACCAACATTCAGCCGGAGTACCTCCGCTACACTCCACCGACTGCCTATTTGCTTGCCAATGGATTGAGGCAGTTTGCCTTCGACCCTAGTTGCTTCTTGTACAAGTCCTTGAGCCCAACGCCCAGCTGGGGCAATTCTGTTGTTCGTTGGTAGCTCCTCCAACCTCATAGGTAAATTTTGGTGATCCTCGGACCTCTTTGAAGTTTCCAACAGCTAGAGGATGTCGCCAGGAAGCTTTTGGGGCATGCTACAACAGTAGAGGACGTCGGGAAGGGGAGATATCGCTGGAGGAAGCTCGCATCGGTGGAGCTTCTTCTCTGTTTGTCAACATCCCCTCTCCACCGTCTGAGCATAAGACCACAAGGTATGCTACAACCTCGTATGCTATGTCACGAGGCTTATCTAAAGTACGTCTGGTTGGGGAGATCAAGGAAGGGATACTACTCCTTGCTCCACAGATTTCGGCCAAAAGATGTAGACAAACGGTGGATCTGTCTCCCGACTTCAACCAATCAACATAGCTCTTTTGATTCCACACGGATTACATATCCAACTACATGCAGTTAATGCATTCTTTGACATTAGCATCCATTTGCAGCACATGGATATCTGTAGGATCCATAGCTAGGGCATCATATATAACAACTAAGAATGAGTTAGCCGACCTTAGCGCATTGTTAACATTCGCATTTGTGAGAGCCCCAGCTTTAAAGGGGGTTACCCACCACGTGCTTCAGCCAAGCTGCCTCCACGACATCGGCATATTCTTCGCAGGGCATCCAATAGTCGAAGAATTGAAATGGTCTAGCACGCGAGACCATAACTTTAAATTACGGTGCTGTGCGTAACATGTTAAAATGAACAGTCCAAAGTAGAAACATGAGCTTGTTGACCTTGAAGGATATTGAGTATCCTTAAGTGCATCACGGAAGCGTGTCGATCGCATCGTATGCAATCGGAGCAACTAGTCGTACTAGATGCTAAATGCAGCGGAAATTAAAATTTTAACTTTAAAGATGAAACCACATGATCACGAGAACACTTCTCGGATCGTTTCATCAAACCACAAAGTACAAGGAATACCTCTTGAAGTGTGGTTGTGATCGCGAGATCCCAAAGTAGAGATCCTCCTATCTTAAGTCCGATCCACGAAGAACGCACTTGCGGGCGCGATGATGAGTCACGTTCCTTCCCGCAATCCTCGATGAAGATCCAAGCGATGGCTCCCCCGATTTCGTCAAACGAAATCCGTCGTCTTCCTTTAGAGTAAGAAACTCCAAATAAGATGGAGATCCACGAGTCGTCGAAGAAGAAGCCGAGAGTCTCTCCTTTCTCAACACAAAGTGGACGGCCACTTAATGGAGAAGAGAAAGAGAGAGAGGGCGAGAATGAGAAAGAGAGAGAGAGAGAGAGAGAGAGAGAGTTGTCACCTTGTACAACTCTTAATGATGTACAATGGAAGGCTACCCTAGCCCTCTATTTATATTAGTTTAGGATCCAATGGATCTCAATCCATGGGACACATGGATCCAAGGGCTATGCTTGGTCCATGATAAATCAATGGCTATGATTTGTTGTTGGTTAAAACCAACAACATCAATTTAAATATTAATTAACTAAGAGATAATATGATAAATGAAATGGAGCTAACCATCCTCCTAAAAAAGGGGGGGCGTCACCCATGAACCATTCATGGGTGACGCCACCTATGAAGGTGGTTAGTTGCTCCATTTTATTTATCTTATTATTCCTTAATTAATTACAATAAATATTCACCAAAATAATTCCAAATTAATTTGTGAATATTTCAATCATGCCATTGAATATTATGTGAATCATATTCACAACCCAAACTAATTTGTAAATTGCATTTCCAATTAATTAACAAATGTGAATCCAAGTCACACTATTAATTAACAAATGATATTTACATAAATTCTCTCTCTTATATATACATATTATAAATCATATTTATAATACACATATATCATGGATAGTATTATCCACATTCTCTTAATCCTTGATAATTAAATCCCATTTAATTATCTTAGATAATTATTTTCACAATATGAATTATATTCATATTATGCTTGATAATTAAATCTCATTTAATCATCAAGTCCTTGCTTGGATATACATTTCATCAAATGAATTATTCTTGAACCCTTTCAAGAATAATGTGCTTTCTCCGCAGATACTTGGAGATAAGGACAGGGCGATTGTATTGTTCCACGTATAGTGACTTGGATATTGAGATCTTATCTCAAATCCAGATCTTACGAACCTCCCACAGATGCTTGATTAAATCAAGACCGCAAATCCAATCTTCTCATTGAATCTGAATCTCATTCAGACCAATGTCCAACACTTGGACTAAGATCAGATTGCTTCTCTACTGGAAGGAGTCACTAAAATCCAGACCTGTTTCATCACTCCCTCGGAATGGAAGCGTCATGGATATACAATCGTTTATGATCACATCACCCTTCAGGTATTCCCAATACCTGTACATCCTGCATACTGGAAGACCCATGGTCAACCCGAAGATCAAGATCTATTTTTCACTGTCTTCTTCAGGGTTTGATCACCAAGTTTCTCATTTGATCATTGGGATTTGGTATCGATCATATACTTTCCAAAAGCATATATCATACCTAGGTCTTGATCATATACTTTCCAAAAGTATATATCAAACCTACAAATTCAGTCAAGCTTCCAAAGCGAGACGACCGTGCACGGAATTTGATTCTTCCCAATATCTCATGAGTGAGCTCATGTCTTCCGGTTCAGTAGTGAACCTGTATGATCCCTTTGAGAGATCGTATTACTCATATGCCCTTATATGCACACCAGCTCGCCGGTGTATAGACCTTGGTTAGGTCATCAACCTATTGGTCTGCCAAATGTACATACTCAGACATATAGCAATACATCTGTCTCCGGTCAGAGGATGCGTGCCTATGCTGTGACAGCATTCAACATAGGACTTTGGTTATCTCGATCTCGTTAAGTCAACTCTTTGACCTAACTAATCTGACGCCTCCGAATCTCTATTCCTATGCAGAGGATCTGCATCAAGAGGTCGGTCAGATATCAACCTATGTGAGAAAGGATTGCCATCTCCTACTCAGGCTGGAGATCACATCTTAACAATCATTTAACGGTGCTTGATGAGTCCTCAATCTAACTCTTTAGATATTCATCCAAGCACTAGCCTCTATGATTCAATTATTGAATCAACAGCTGTATGATCATTAAGATAGCCATGGTACATAACCCTAATTGTACAGAGGGACCTATTATGCAAATTATTTATTCTTCATTTCAGATCAGGGAATGATATTTGCAATAACATTTATTGCATAATGGCTCGCCGTGGGCTCACATGTCCAACAATCTCCCACTAGCCCAAAGAGCCATTAATGGTCTAATCATTTAAACTCACACTCATGTGACAATCATGGGCCATTTAGAAATAGCTAGGTAAGCTGATCAGTCACTCTGTTCCCAAAAGACTATGCCAAGTCCTTTTACGGTACTTGCATATCCCTAGGTAACAGTGCTCGCATCCAATGCGAATGTTGCATCTAATGCAACCTATACTCAATCTAGTCAAAGCAGATATAGTGTCCTTGACACTATTTCTCAATAACTATTATAACCAGTATTTCCATAATCCTTATCAGAATACCCTTATTCCTGGAGATCACTATCTCTCAAGGTATCCACAATTAAGACCTTTTAGATCTCTATCTATAAAGTCTTAATTTCTCGAAGATAAGACTTAGAGATCACTATCTCTAAAGCCTTGTCATCTTTGAAGATATTGTTATTACTGCAATCAAGTGTTCTTTCTCCATAGTAGGATTAGTAACAGTTTACCACTCCCACTGCATGGCAGATATCTGGCTTTTGTACACATCTAGTATACACTTAGCTTCTCGTAACTGATGCACAAGTGCAAGTAGTTTTAGCATTCACTTCCTCAACTCTTTGAGGTGCTATCCCTTTTGATAGGTCAGTACCAAATCTCAAGGGAAGGAAGCCTTTCTTGGAATTTCCAAGAATGGAATATGTCCAAGGTATACTACAAATGTGACAGTCCTAATATCCTCTTTTCTTTGCTTCTGAACAACTTCAGAATTAAGATCTAAGAGGTATTCTTGAGATCATATCTCAAGGTATGGGATAGCCAGTCTATAAAACACTTATTATCATCCTTATATCATTCCAAATGATTAGGATATTATCTACGTTTAGCACGATGAACACAATGGCACTCCCACTAAGATTCACATGGTACATCAAGATTCTATTTGAAATCATAACATTTATAATTTCATCAAATCTTATGTTCCAACTTCAAGAAGCTTATTTGAGTCCACAGATGGATTTCTTTAGCTTTCATACCTTACTTTCCCCAAACATGAAGCCCTGGGGCTACTTCATGTGAATATCCTCAGAGAGGTATTCTTTAGAGGAATGCAATCTTGACTTACATCTCGAAGATGCAATAGTCAAGTTGTGTAGCTAAGGTTAGCAATATGATGATTTTAAGCATGGTTACCGAAGAGCAAGTCTCATTGCAAGCAATGTCTTCTCTTTCGATGTGTAGCTTATGGCTACGAACCGAGCTTTGAAGGTCTCTACCTTTTCATCAGGTTCCCTCTTCTCTTGAAGATCCATTTACACCTTAATGGGTCTAACCCTTATAGGTGGTTCCTCGAGGGTCCATATACAACACTTGTATATGAAGTCTACTTTAGACTTTATTGCTAATATCCATCATTCCATGTCATGATCCTTAGGAGCTTCATCACATGAAGTCCGATCATTGTCAGACTTGGCTGACACATGGAATACATCCTCAAACTCATTTGAAGAGGTATTAATGTTTCATCTTTAATTGTCCTTTTAGTTTCCGATTTCAGGAGTCTCATTATCTTCTCAAGATTAAATGAGTTCCTTTACTTCATTTTCATCTTGATTCTCAAGATTCTCAATCCTCCAAGAATCACATTCTCAGAGATGAGATCTTTTAAGAATCTCAAGGTCATAAAGTAGGTATCCAATACCATACTTTATTTTCCTAATGGAGTAGCACTCTCAAGTGCTAGATTCCAGCTTACATCCATGGAACCTTATTAAGGATATATATTGTAGTCTCTACCACACATATATACCAGGAAACTAAGAGGATAATTATGCTAAAATTCATCATTGATCAAATCATGTCACACATGATCCAATTGTATCTCCCTACAACTCTATTGAGTTCAGGTTTATCAGGAGGAGTGAGATAGAAATGATATTCATATCTCTATAAGGTATTCTTTGAATTTTTTTATCTAATAGGTACAAGCTACCTAGGTTAGATCAAATTCATTTCATCTTTCTTCAAACTTTGGTTCTAAACCAAAATTGTGAAATCTTTGACATTTCAAAGGTTTCTCAGGTGAAGAGAAGAAATCTCATATCATACATAATCATCAATAGATATCACATATCCATAATGTTTACTATGATATAGATGATCTACATACATCAATATGTATGAGATCTTGAATACCTCGACATCTAATACCATTCCCAGAGAAGAGTGTATTGGACATTTTACTTTGAATACAATATTCATAAGTATGTAAGATTTGAAATTTTAGACATTCTAAAGTTTCATATCTTACTAGTCTATTGATCACATCAGCAGACATATGTCCAAGACTTGATGCCAGATCATTGTCAAATGATCTTCATCCTCCTATTGATCTTATAAGGTTTGATTTTCAGTATTAGAAATCTTAATGAACCATTCATTAATTTTCTAATTTTGTGGAGTCCACTAGATGTTAGATTACTATCTGAAATATTTCCATCATAACTCTTTATGATAGTTCTATCTCAGAATTCATGTTTATTTCCAACATTTAGAAACAAACAATGGGGTATTCTAATATCTAGGTCATAGAGACATTCTCTAAGACTAAGGGCTCTCCCACTGAGAATATGAAGTCCATCTATCCAATAGAGATTGTTGTCACAACTACATCAATATCCATGTAGATGACTTTTAAACCTTAAGATCAAATTTCTAATCTTCTAATATATACATGCAACCAATTGCAAATGTTTTTAGAAGATTGGGATACAATTGTTAGACTTTATCTTATGAAATAAGAAAGTCAGAGTCAATGATTATATGTAGATTATTCTGATGCTCTATCTGAGTCCTTCACTAAGGATTTTAGACAGATTTGATAGTCATACTATCAACACATCAACTTATTGCAGTATTGGCATTCATCCAACTCTTTGGATGTCATATGGAAGTCACAGAAGTAGGTCAACTCTTTGACTTTCCTTCTTACTCGGGTTCGACCCATGCTTCCACTGCGCTCTCTTCATCTATACACAACCATTGTTCAAGACAAAGAATCTCTTATGTTGAATTCAAAGGATTTCAATACAAGAGCATTTCAACATTTATACATGCTTCATTAAATTCATTCAAAATGATTATTGTGAAGCTTCATGAATGACTTGAGTATAGATAGTAGAATGATGACACTCATCATATCTACATTCATCTTAACTCTTGGAGACTTAGGTTCAGGTAGGTATTCAAACATTTTGAATACATCATCTCTTTCGAGCCACCATTCTGCATAATGCAGAGAACCATGTCATTCATGATTAAATGTCTAGAGCACATTTGTATGCCAAAATATCTTCTTCTATTTTATAAGGATTATTCGACAATTACGATCACCATCGACATGTCACTTCCAAAGTACACTCGATGAAAGATCAAGACTATAGAGACATACAAACCCTAAGGCGATGTCTTATTGTCTTACATAATTGTCATTCCTCATTATGTCGAGGAAACTTGCACGTTGCAACCACATACATTATGTGTGCAATTGCAAGTACAATATCTGGATCATGAGTCCAATCCATGATATTTTACTGGTTATTATTGAGTATAACATTGAGTGGGTTTAATGAAGGATTATTTGAAATAAGAAATTTGCATAAGGGTATATATATAATATATACATGTTTTACTTTGATTTAGGAATTTTTATATCAAAGTTGTCTTGCCTTGTCAACACTGAAAGTTCATTCCCTTAATCACTTTCAATGTAAGAGATATTCTTACCATTATATCTCTAGCAAGATCTGGGATCTCCTTTCCTATCTTTGTCGCATCCCAATAATATGAGAACTTACGACTCCAATAAAAAGAAGCGGGAACTCATTCCGCATTGCAAGTCCAACTTGCATTCCCAATTCGGTCTTTAACACCCGGGCCCACCACCCCTAAGATGATGTTGACCCGTTGCTAATTGAACCAACCGTCAACAGGATTAGAACTCGCTATGCGCAATCCAATATCGCCCCAATAATATGAGGACTCGATATTGGGGTCACTACGCATACGGCCTTACTCTTTCGAGAAGCAAAGAGCCCGATCCAGATGCGCTTGCATATAGGATCTGTCACTTCGGACAGGCGTCTCCTACATACAATCCCTGGCGACGGAACCCTTCGCCTTGACGGGAGACCATGGATGTCACTTATGTGATCCTCCACCTCATATTCAAATTATAATTAATTATCGTGAATCATATTCACATAATTAATTCTTTCAAGGGAAATACACATCTATTCAAAATAGAGTGTTTATTGGATATAATTAATTTAATCACATTAAATTAATCATCAATCCAATCATCAATCAACAAACATGTCTTTTACTTGAATAGTAGGTATTATCTCAAAATACGTATTATTCGAATTTTAATAATTAGAAAAATACACATTGTCTGTCTCCAGTATTATACAGTCCCTACCCGCTGTCATGGCCAGTACCGACGAGAGTGGGACGGACCACATACGTTGCAACCTGCGACCCCAATGCTCTCCGACTAGGCACCACATCCGCCTCGGGAAAGGATAATACCAGATAGACCATCATGTACTTTGAGATGTTCATCGGTTTTTCAACCGAAATTATACCATATAATATAAATCAAAACATTTTTGATTATAAGGAGATTTGCTAGACAAATCCCCAATCCTATTCAAGCAAAAGGGTTTTCATGTAAAAGTTGTCCTACAATAATTGTAGGATAAACTATAGTTTTCATGAAGGCAATGTTTGTTGATAAACCAATGATCAAGATCTAATATCTCATCATTGTGGTTTAGGCAAGTGTCATTCAATGAAATAATTATCTCTTTAAATATTTCACAAATATTTATCACTAATTATTCCAGAAAATTAACAATTAATTTTCATCATGATAATTGAATGACATATCACAAGGTTCAAAAAATGTTAATTTCCAGCAGTGACCCCCAATCACTAAAATTAACTTATCTTGATCAATTTAAATCCAAAAAATGCAAACTCAGTTTCCAAAGATTGCTTATTTGATTTATTAAAGAACCCAAGTGATAATTCACGCATTTCAAGGCGGATTAAAACCGTAATTATCTCATTAATCACGTTCAAATCCGCAGTTCCCGCAACAGTGAATATAGTCATATTCAAAAAGCCATATCTTGAGCAAATGAAGTCCAAATTTAGTAAACTCAAGTCCTATGGTTTCCTTGTTTAATGGGGAATAAAATCCAATTGAAAATTTCGTGTTTAAACATTTTAAACAGTACAGAAAAATTCAATTAGACAGAGGTGCGAAAATTGAAATGCAGTAAAAATTTCGCAACCCTTTCAAGAACCAAATCGTCTAAGGTGTATGGATCATATCCAAAACCTTATTCGACCTATGGCTCTGATACCACTTGAAGGATATTGAGTATCCTTAAGTGCATCACGGAAGCGTGTCGATCGCATCGTATGCAATCGGAGCAACTAGTCGTACTAGATGCTAAATGCAGCGGAAATTAAAATTTTAACTTTAAAGATGAAACCACATGATCACGAGAACACTTCTCGGATCGTTTCATCAAACCACAAAGTACAAGGAATACCTCTTGAAGTGTGGTTGTGATCGCGAGATCCCAAAGTAGAGATCCTCCTATCTTAAGTCCGATCCACGAAGAACGCACTTGCGGGCGCGATGATGAGTCACGTTCCTTCCCGCAATCCTCGATGAAGATCCAAGCGATGGCTCCCCCGATTTCGTCAAACGAAATCCGTCGTCTTCCTTTAGAGTAAGAAACTCCAAATAAGATGGAGATCCACGAGTCGTCGAAGAAGAAGCCGAGAGTCTCTCCTTTCTCAACACAAAGTGGACGGCCACTTAATGGAGAAGAGAAAGAGAGAGAGGGCGAGAATAAGAAAGAGAGAGAGAGAGAGAGAGAGAGAGAGAGTTGTCACCTTGTACAACTCTTAATGATGTACAATGGAAGGCTACCCTAGCCCTCTATTTATATTAGTTTAGGATCCAATGGATCTCAATCCATGGGACACATGGATCCAAGGGCTATGCTTGGTCCATGATAAATCAATGGCTATGATTTGTTGTTGGTTAAAACCAACAACATCAATTTAAATATTAATTAACTAAGAGATAATATGATAAATGAAATGGAGCTAACCATCCTCCTAAAAAAGGGGGGGGCGTCACCCATGAACCATTCATGGGTGACACCACCTATGAAGGTGGTTAGTTGCTCCATTTTATTTATCTTATTATTCCTTAATTAATTATAATAAATATTCACCAAAATAATTCCAAATTAATTTGTGAATATTTCAATCATGCCATTGAATATTATGTGAATCATATTCACAACCCAAACTAATTTGTAAATTGCATTTCCAATTAATTAACAAATGTGAATCCAAGTCACACTATTAATTAACAAATGCTATTTACATAAATTCTCTCTCTTATATATACATATTATAAATCATATTTATAATACACATATATCATGGATAGTATTATCCACATTCTCTTAATCCTTGATAATTAAATCCCATTTAATTATCTTAGATAATTATTTTCACAATATGAATTATATTCATATTATGCTTGATAATTAAATCTCATTTAATCATCAAGTCCTTGCTTGGATATACATTTCATCAAATGAATTATTCTTGAACCCTTTCAAGAATAATGTGCTTTCTCCGCAGATACTTGGAGATAAGGACAGGGCGATTGTATTGTTCCACGTATAGTGACTTGGATATTGAGATCTTATCTCAAATCCAGATCTTACGAACCTCCCACAGATGCTTGATTAAATCAAGACCGCAAATCCAATCTTCTCATTGAATCTGAATCTCATTCAGACCAATGTCCAACACTTGGACTAAGATCAGATTGCTTCTCTACTGGAAGGAGTCACTAAAATCCAGACCTGTTTCATCACTCCCTCGGAATGGAAGCGTCATGGATATACAATCGTTTATGATCACATCACCCTTCAGGTATTCCCAATACCTGTACATCCTGCATACTGGAAGACCCATGGTCAACCCGAAGATCAAGATCTATTTTTCACTGTCTTCTTCAGGGTTTGATCACCAAGTTTCTCATTTGATCATTGGGATTTGGTATCGATCATATACTTTCCAAAAGCATATATCATACCTAGGTCTTGATCATATACTTTCCAAAAGTATATATCAAACCTACAAATTCAGTCAAGCTTCCAAAGCGAGACGACCGTGCACGGAATTTGATTCTTCCCAATATCTCATGAGTGATCTCATGTCTTCCGGTTCAGTAGTGAACCTGTATGATCCCTTTGAGAGATCGTATTACTCATATGCCCTTATATGCACACCAGCTCGCCGGTGTATAGACCTTGGTTAGGTCATCAACCTATTGGTCTGCCAAATGTACATACTCAGACATATAGCAATACATCTGTCTCCGATCAGAGGATGCGTGCCTATGCTGTGACAGCATTCAACATAGGACTTTGGTTACCTCGATCTCGTTAAGTCAACTCTTTGACCTAACTAATCTGACACCTCCGAATCTCTATTCCTATGCAGAGGACCTGCATCAAGAGGTCGGTCAGATATCAACCTATGTGAGAAAGGATTGCCATCTCCTACTCAGGCTGGAGATCACATCTTAACAATCATTTAACGGTGCTTGATGAGTCCTCAATCTAACTCTTTAGATATTCATCCAAGCACCAGCCTCTATGATTCAATTATTGAATCAACAGCTGTATGATCATTAAGATAGCCATGGTACATAACCCTAATTGTACAGAGGGACCTATTATGCAAATTATTTATTCTTCATTTCAGATCAGGGAATGATATTTGCAATAACATTTATTGCATAATGGCTCGCCGTGGGCTCACATGTCCAACAGACCTTCCAACTCACATTTAATCCGAAAGCATTGCAAAGTTCATTAATTAAGAAGAAAGGACTTCCAATGAGAAAGGGGAGTAAAAGGAGAAAATATGGTCTAACCTTCGACAGATCAAATCGTCTGCAAATGTCATTACTGCTACCTACCCAAAAGGACCTAAGCATCCTCGTGATTCTCCCATGCATCCCTTTCTCACGTAATGGCCCGCATTAAATTCCTTTATTATCAACTCTTTTATAACTCGTAAAATTACATTATAAAATACTCATTCAAGTTGCATCTGGTGGTAAGGACTATCAAACAAAAATTTTATATTCAAAATATTAATTTAGATTATTTTAAAATCGTGTTAAGTTTAGAACAAAATAAGTGGAAATTCGAGCAGCAGAAATATATTCTACGGAAGGGTAAATTAAGGCGAAAATTCTACTTTCCTCCCACCCTGGTGGTGAGGTGAGTTGGTTTAAGGAATAAAGAGGAAAGTACCGTGAATAAAAATATATAATCAAGATATGACTGATTTATTTTGAAATAGCTTATATCAAATAAAGTTTTCTCATTCCAAATAAGCAGAATTAGGGTTGGGTTTCGGGTCGGGTTATGTTTGAGTTTGCTCGGTCCAAGCTCCTTTAAGTATATGAGTTAATGGGTTAGGCTTAGATCCATTTTGTTTTCAATTTCTAAGCTCAAGTCCAGACCCGGTCCAAGCAAAATGGATCAGGTACAAGTCAAGCCGACCCAATTTAACACATATATACACCAATATCATATGTTTTGTTCTTACATTTATTTAATTGTTTCTTATGCATGTGTGCATGTTTTATACTTTAAGAACGCTAACTAATTCCTAAATTTGATATTAGTTGTTTGTTGGAAATAGAAATGTGGTAAAAAAAATACGATGACTTAAACCACCATTCAATTCACCGTTACATATTCTATTGTAGATGCGGGCACTATGACTCAATGCAGATTGATTACTTACAGTTTTATATGTGCTCTAACATTTGAAGACAAAGATTCCATTCTTACATATTAATGTAATAATGTCCGCAATCCATGCTAATGGATATAATTATTAATGGGTTTAAGCATTTATTCTACACTCGAATAAGGATATGAAAGTTAGAATATGATATTTTGAACGAACAAGAATATTGTGGATATAATTATATCATATAGATCGGAGTATCGGGCATGCGGGTTTGAGCATTCTCAAGTCCAAACACGGTCTGACAATCAACATGAACTCATTTTGAAGCTCATGGCCCTTTCACTAAATTTCGAGTTTGAATTTGAATCGGATTATACATGTCGGATTTTGAGCATGATCGGACGAGCCAGCACAATGCCCAACCCTAACTCAAAGTGCATCCAAACAAATTCTTATTTTTTAGAGGCATCCACTAAGTTTTAATATTCTACTCTGGATTGGGAGAAAAGAAACAAGGGGAAAAATCTACAGCTGCACAAAAGATCAAAAAAGGAAAAATAGAATGTTCAACTCTACGTATTGGCGAGAAAGACACCAGAACTATACAAATACTTCCACGTCGATCTGAGTTTCATTTTCATACCATAAAATTATAAATTAACGAAGCAACCCAAAGGTTACTACTGCCTGCCATTCTTCTCTCCGGTCGGATCCTTCGCCTGCATCTCTCCATTAAGTACGAATCTGAGCTTTAGTTAAGAAGAAGAGAGAAATAGTAACTCTCCATCATCGTCATCATGATCTTCAAATTCCAATGGTAAAACTCTTCAAGTACAAATCCGTCAAAGCTGGAAGAGGAGGGGAATCAGAGCACACAGATATCCACAAGGACAAGATAATCTTAAGCAACAGGATCCTTGATGCGGTGGAGATCCTCCAGCCAACGGAAGATTCTGCTGCTCCTCCGGCAAGATACCCCACCCTGACCCCTCGCCTCCACCTTCTTCTTCTTCTCCGGTTCTAGCACATCCCCAACGGAGCAGCTGCAGGAGAAACTCCTCCGGAGTCCAAGCATCCCCACTGCCTTCCTCCCATTCTCTCCCCTGCCCCTTCTCCTCCTCAGATCCACTATCTCTATCTCGGGCGCCCTCGCCACCCCGAACAGACCAACAGAACCCCCCGTGCTCCTCCTCGCAACGACACAGCTGCTCGTCTTCTTTGTCTGAATCCCGGGTTTGGGGCTTGGGTGCGCGTAGAAGTTGGAGGAGATGGATAGGCGGCGTTGGTCGCTGCCAGTGCTCGTAGACGAGTCCGTGGAATGACTGCGGCTGATACTCTGGCTGCTGCTGGTGGTCGTGGTGGCAAAAGACGAGCATCTGTCAAGGGACTCTGATCTTGATCCCAAGGGGAGAAGCTGACCCATGAAGAAGAGTTCGTCTGCCGCGCACATCTTGTCGGCGAAGGCCTTGAACTCGAATTCTTTTCCTCCTCCTGCTTCTTCTTCTTCTTCGGGCTGTTGATTCGAGCCATTTGACGGGTTGGAGGAGGAAATGTGGGAGGAGATGGGGAGGTCGGATAGAGATAACGTGTCCTCCTCCTCTTCTTCTTGTTGGTGGCAGTGTTCTTCTTGACGTTGGTTTTGAGTTGCCATTGTAAGAGGGTGGTGCTTATCTGTATAAGAGTTGGGTGGTTGTTGTATAAATAGGTAGAGAGAGAGAGAGCCAAGTGGGGATAATTTGCAAGGAGGAGGAGCAATGGAGAGACTTACCCTCATCAGCAAGTTGTTGTTTAGCAGAGACATTCCTACTGTCGCTGCTTGCTTGTGGGCCGGCCATTGTTGAACTTTCTCTGCACATGGAATGGAAGAAAGAAACAAACGAGAAGGGAAGGGAATCAGCGGGGCTTCAAGGCAGAGAGATGCTGTTATTAACATGCAGTGATCTCCTTTTTTGGAATATAGGATTTTTCTTCATTGCCCTTAAATTAAACGGCGGTGTTTGCTGCGTGAATGGAGGAGTTCATTTAAACCACAACTAATTCACAGGGACTGTGAAAAACTGGACAAAACGTCAGGGGTATCTCTGCAGATTTGGATTGTTTTTTCGCACTGGAAAGTTGAAGTTTCCAACGTGAATTAGATGATATCTGTGTGATTTTTCCTTCCTACTTGCCAACTGTTAAGGAGGGGCAGGTTAGGGAGTTATCTTTGTGGAAAAGTTGGATGGTTGTAGTTGGGCAAGTAGGAGATGTCTCGGTAATTAAAGGTCTTAAAAGCTACAGATGAAGTTTTTGTACCAACTTCATTGGTCAAAAGTTTGATGGTTAGGAGGGTTGGAATGGTGAATTTGATGTGAGAAACGAGCCCTAAGACTCGCTCTACATCGAGCCCTCACAATGGCCTTGCCATCTTTAGCCCTCCTTTGTCAACTACCCAGGTGATCGCACCCCATTCAAATATAATTAAAACTACGCATTCTAGATTGAAGTCAGAAGTCTGTCTTAATCCCCCTCCAGTGAGAAATGACTCATCACCCTCTATAAGAGCACCCTCTTGGGTCTTTTGAGGTAGTGTGACTCCCGCACATTGACACTCTCCTCCTTTGACATATAAGGCTGAGGACATACATACATGATCGTAGGCATCTACTACTACCCTAAAAGTTGCGTGTGGATTCATCTTTCCTTATAAGTTGTTTAGATGTAGTCAGTGTCGTTCATGACATTTTGTGGGCCATGGACAAAAGAAAAAAATGGGCCCTTATAAACAATTTCGATGAAGAATGTGCCCTTGTATAAATCAATCAAATTTTAGACTTTAGCATTGAGTTGTTCACTGAAATTCAATTCTATAAGGAGCTCATTTTGTATGACTTGACTCATCAAAAATATCAATTACATAAGGGCATATTTTTCAACGAGTGGTTTCATCGATAAACTTGATTCGACCAGGGTTCATTTTTCGGTATGTTTTTTATTAAAAATTTGATTCTACAAGATCTCATTAGGACATATACTATTTTTTCTAAAACTAAAGGCTGGATACATGTAAAAATGAGCTCCTAAAATTGATATATCATGGACCATTGCACTCGCAAGCTAGCATTAGGAACAACCATGGATGTAGTTTATGTTGCAAGCCATAAGTTGCTTGATCGTTCAATGTTGGCTTGGAAAATTAAGAATGAAGAGTTAGGAGAATATATGCACCTTTCACTTGTAATCTCTATTTGATGGGAAGCCTTGGACATGGCAGTTAGAGTGCTTGCCTTTCATAATTTTAACATCCCAAAATAATCCCTCATCTACTACTCACAAGGTGTGAGAATGGGTTATAAGAGTCCAGAATTATTATTTGCAAACTTAGGCTTGAGAATTTTGGATGGTTGTCATTGGACCTAGGTCCTGAAAGCAACAAGTTGGCAAGATTAATCTTCCTTGATAAGTGTATTGGGACCCAAACCTAAGATATTACAAATGGTATTCGAGCAAGTTCTCAGTGAGTGAAAGAGATAATGGAGTCACCCTTACAAAGAGATATGAGGAAAATACTACAGAGATCACACAGTCATCTCTGCTAATGGGAATAAGTGATATGCCTAATCACAACCAGAACGTTATGAATATAGTAGAGGATATAATAACATGCCAAAACATTAGTTTCACATCTAAAATTCAAGAAGTGTGAGATGGGTTATAAGGGCGGGTAATTACTACTTGACAACATGAGCTTACGTATTTTGGATGGTTGCCAATGGGTCCTCAAGGGTCCGAAACAAACAAGATGTTAGGGTCAGCTTTCTTCGATAACAGTATGAATATTTAAGAACAAAATATTACAATGGCATTACAGGGAATTCCCTCAAATAATAAAAAGGGCTAACTGAGTTTACTTAAGCCTAGAGCGTGCAAACACCACTATTACTTGGAACAATTAATTTACCATATCACAATGTTGTGGTTGTCAATGACTCTATTTGAGCATGAATACAACAAGTTGGTTGGGTCGACTACCCAGGATGTTACATTTATGGTCATGTATCCCTATCTACAAAGTGGGGTAGGTGTAAATATAAAAGGAATGAAAGATGATTGAAGTTCAAGTAACGAAAAACATCAAGGGACAAACTAACATATTGTTGACTAAAGAATCAAAACGAAATTAATAGTCAACTTCAAAATGATGGGGACTACTACTTGACAACTTGATTTTAAGCATTTTAGGTGGTTGTTAGGGGATTCAATTGAACATGAACCCAACAAGTTGTCAGGGCATGTTTTCCTTGATAACGATACGAAGACATAAGTTTGGGATGTTACAAATACAGGTTCCCTTGATAGCGGAAAAGTCTATATGAGAGGTAGAGCCATCTTAGAAAGAGATAGAAGTAAAGGCTACCCGAAGAATACAACCATTACTTTCAACGAGAACAAGTGATGTGTCATGTTGCAACGCAGATGTTATGAATATAAGTGAAGGAGGTTGTAAGACCCCAACTCCCAAACATAGTGCCACATCGGAAGCTCACAAAGTTTGAGAGATATGTTTTAAGCACTTTGGGTGGTTGTCAACGGTACCAACTAAGCTTGTACCCAACATGTTGCCAGGGGCAGTTTTCCTCGATAACGGACCAGTGAACTAAGGCTGGGACTTTACAAATAGTATCAGATCTAATTTCCTTCTGATAGTAGAAAGGGCTACCCGAGAGGTGGATCCACCCTTAAAAAGATATAGGAAGAAGAACTACCCAGAGTGTGCATTAATCACTATCATTGGAGAATAAGTAATGGGTCATATCGCAACCAGGACGTTGTGGATATAAGCGGGGAGGTTGTAACACCTCATCCCCTAAACATAGTTCCATATCGGAAACTAACAAAGTGTGAGAGTGTGTTATAAATGGTGGGGATTACTACTTGATAACTTGAGCTTAAGCATTTATGGTGATTGTCAATAGAACCAACTAAGATTGTACCCAGCAAGTTGTTAACGATAGTTTTCCTCAATAACATACCGATGAACTAAGATTTCGACGCTACAAATAATATCAGAGCCAATTTCTCTCTGATAGTGGAAAGGAGTACCCGAGAGGTAGAGCGACCCTCTAAAAAGAAATGGGAGGTAAATGCCACACACAGTGTGCAATAACCATTGTCACTGGGAATAAGTAGTGGGTCATGCCGCAATGTGGATGTCGCAAATATAAGTGGGAGAGGTGGTAAAACCCCAACCGCCAAATATAGTTCCACATCAGAAACTTATAAAGTGTGGGTGTGGGTTATAAGTAGTGATGATTAATACTTATAAACTTGGGCGCAAGCATTGGGTGATTGTCAACGGATTCAATTAGGCTCGAACCCAACAAATTATCAAGATCGATTTTTCTCGATAATTGTCTGAGGACATAAGCCTAGGACGTTATAGAACAAATAAGGAAAAACATAAAGGGATAAAATAACATATTGTTGACTAAAACATGATGAATCTCAAATTCATCATCATTATCTTTGTTAATTAATCATTTATCTTAAATAAATCAATTAACAAAACAATCAAATAATTTAATTTAATATTTAACATCTTGTGAATAATTAAGATTAATTATTGTATATTAAGTAGAACATAATATATGTATTTAAGATTCCTTTTATTTTTTGTATTTCTCATTATTTAAAATCCTATAAAAATTAGTGTAATAATATTTATAATATATTATATAGTATTCACTATTTTCAAATAGCCAAAATAATAATAAAATAAACAAAAGAAGTATGTTTATTCATTAAAAATACTCACATAAATATTATGTTTGTATATATTATGTATTTTAACTTTGAGTTCTACAAGATAATTATACATCTTGAAAAGATACACAATTTCATGTTGAACACTTTTAATTTGACCATTAAAATTTTCTATATTTCAATCATTTTTAGATTTATACCATTGCAATTAACCCTAATAGGAACTACAACGATTTATTTTTTGGATTTTTATCACAAGTACCCTTCTTAACTTCTACAATACCAAGGCCCCTTGGAATATTAGTTGTGTCCCTATATTCTTACAAAATTTACAATTTTATCCTTTTGTACTATCCGTTATACCCCTACTTTACTTTAATGGAAGGGCAGATCTGTGATATTTGCAAGAAGGTAGTTTACAACTAATATTCTAAAAAAGGAGGGGTAAAACTGATATTGTAGAAGTAAAAAGGGGAAAAGTGGTCAAAGCCCTTTTTTCTATTCATTGTTTATGCTCTCATATAGAAAAAGAGTTAGCAGTGATGAACTATATTAGATTTATTTTAGGTGCTTCATCAATGTCGGATCCATCCACTTGCACCTTCAGTTAAAAGCCTTATAACTACTCGTAAATACATGTTGATAAAATATTATATATATATATATATATTCCATGGAATACTTTTTTAGTACTTAAATATATTATAAGAAGAAAATTAATGGAAATAACCAAGGCAAAATGTATATATGAAAAAATACATACCGATAGAAAAAAGCAAATTATGTGATTATAAGTAATTTTTTGACTCATATCTCAAAGAATAAGTAAGAGCCATTTGGTTGGCTAAATATAAAGTAGAAAAAATAAAGAAAATCTAAGAACTAGTAATATATTGTACAAGCACAACTCACCATATTCAAATTAATAGCTATTTTCCACTCAATGTTACTTGAACATACCAATCAAAAAATAAAAGAAATGAGATAATTAAGTATCATGTATTTATGTTTAACTTGGGGAAGTCCAATGTCGACCTTAGGGTGGAAATTACAAGATGTAAATCATTGATAAGCAATAAGCAAGTAGGACGTCCACAATTGTATTTTTAATGTTTTAAGTTTTCATGCAAAGGAGATTAGAGATGTTGTTCTAGGTAGGCACAATTGATGTGTAAGGATCTTGTAAAATTATATCCGAGGCTATATTAAACTTCCAAAAATTGGACAAAGCTCTGTTTGGGTTCAGGATAAATAAATTTATACAAAACATTTTTGAAGTAATTTTGAAAACCTAAGTAAACATTTATTTATTATGAAAATATGACTTAATGAAGAAATTAATGTCTTAAATACATAGAAATATATAAATCAGATAATTGTTAAATTTGGTATAATTTCTAAGTATCTAATTCTACACAAAAATATATTTTTTTGGATTCTAATATTTTCAATGCAATTTGTAGATATCAACTTATTTTTGGGTTTTTATTTAATTTATAATCTACATACACTAAAATTGAAAATTGTTGAGTAGTACGTGAAATGCAACAAAATATATCTAGTATATATTTTTTCATAATGTTTTATTAAAAATTAATTTATTATGAACTATTAAGTTATCAGAGCTCATTTGCAACCGTAATGACAACAACAAGAAGAAGAATAAGAAGATGAGAAGTATTTTCCCATATTTAGTAAGGTCATCTACATAGATCGTTTGCCTCCATTCCAATCTATCTTGGTCCATTCCTAGACTTAGACCCAAATAACAAGGATCCCTTCGAATAGTCTCATTCCAATACTTCTTGGGATTCCTTTCCCTCTCTTAACCGACTCAACATCCCAAATCTCACATCAGGGACGAAGCCAGAAAATTCTACTTAGGGGGCCAAATTATTGAGACCACACATACATATATGCATACACATATATAGGTAGATACATTATATACATAAAATTTATCTATGTTATTATTTATCATTTTAAATATTAATATTTATTTACAAGGAATTTTTACAAAAATACCTTTATAAACATATGATTTCACATAAATATCCAAACAAACATTATATAAACAAAAATCACCTTACAAAATTCTTCAAATTACAAAAAATTTAATTAATACGATGCTAAGTAGTATCTTTAAATCTAGTATTTTTAAAAAGTAAAATTATGACACACTTTAATGTAGGGATGCAAAGGGATATAAATATATATAAATGTACATATTCCTTATAATATATTTTGACAGGCGTTTATGTATCAGTATTAAAATGAATACATATATAAGTGTAACTTGTGTATCCATATACATTTTTGTCTATATTATCATATTTTTGATATAGTTGTAGATTTATTTTAATTACATATAACAATTTGTCTAACTTTTCTGTATATTTGATATAGTTTTTATGATATATATATATATATATTTGTATCATAATAAGCTATTCAATTCATATATATATATATATGCTAAGTTATAAAGTATTTGTGATTGTATTCTTATTCAATCCATATTCATTTTATATCTATACCCAAATTTTAAGATACAATAACACATTATTCATATTTGTTGATATCTACTTGACATCCACACTCATGTATTAAAACAAATTTGGATATGATAACATTTATAGGCTTGTCCATAACTAATAATTATATATTTATTTGAGTATCTTTTGCATAGTATAATTACTCATTATAGTATAGATTTTGATGATTATTTTAATTATCTAGTATTTTTAACGTGTTTATTTATATTCAAAATAAAAGTTCATAAAAAGATATAAAGGTTGACATGCGTACAATATGTAAATGCTAATAGTTAATTATACATCTTTAATAAGATAAATGATACACTACAATGAAATGTGTGTATGTGTATATTTTCTAATCTATTAATATTTCATTAGATGTTAAATATATAAATATGAGTATTATTAGAAAATAGTTTTTATGCAAAATTTAGAGACGAATGTCATATCTATTACTAAATCATTAACGAAGTTCAATATAGCAATGCTTATTCATCATATTTTTCAGAATTTAACTAATAGACAATAGTTAAATTGTGATGATTAAGCGTCACTATATACCAACGGATATTACATTCTTTCCAAATTTCAAATATAAAAAATCCCATTAAATATTATTCATCATTATATATTAAATAAAATACAATATAATGATGAATTAAAAAATCTCTACATCCTTATTTTGTTCTTGTAATTATGTATAGAGGAATGCAAATTTACAGATACATATACGGATATAGGTATTACCGAATCCTTATCTGTTTTCTAATACCAACACGGATACGGACATTGACGGATAATAAAATTATCTTACTATATCCTTAAAAATGGATACGGATGTAAAACAGATACTGATCGCATACAAGTAATGTTAGAAATACTATATAGAATTGATTTAAATATATGTGAATTGGATGGAAAACACATGATATAAATGTACTAAATGTCTTTGTATCATAAAAATTATACAAATATGATAAAAGAAGATGTAGAATTATGCTATATGGTTAAAAATAAATCGATGGCTATATTTATATATGAAAACGGATATACGTATACGGATAAGATATTTGTGGATATCATAACGATATCAATATCTGTATCCATTTTAAACGGATAAGGATGTGAAAAAATATGTATAAAACGGATATGGTGGCGAATCGGATATGGATATATCCGTAACTGTTTGCATCCCGATATGTATAACATGTAGTTCCTGTAAAACATACACGTGTTAATAATTAAATTATCGTATTCAGATCATATTATTGGTTTTTTTATTGAGAAATGAGGGTGGAAGAATTATATTCAACTTATAAATGGGAGATGGGGGGCATTTTATACAACTTATTGCCATTTATATTTAACTGATGTATTTAAATCATGAAATATAACAATGATATAATATACAATCATTACTTATTGGGAGATAGGGGGCATAGCCCCCTCCTACCCCCCTTTGTCTCTGTCAATGTCTACATCTTCAAACTATTGCATCGACCTACAACCTCCTTTGCAACTAAACCATCTTAAGAGGATCATCATCTTATCCTTATCGAAGCTACATCAACTTTCCTTCTAATCCACATCATTTTGAATCCAATATGTCTGTGTATGACCACACATCCACCTTAGAATTTTCATTTCTTCTACTGTCATTCTATGCATATGTCTATGATTCACAGACCAACATTCATACCCACAGAGCATACCAGGTCTCACAGCTGATTTTCAAAGAAATTTTCTTATCACAAAGAATAGTAGAGGCTTCTCTCTACTTCAACCAACCTACATTTATTTTATGTGTGACATCTCCATTGATTTTCCCATCACGTTGCAAAATAGATCCCAAGTATTTAAAATAATCTTTATTCGGAATGTTATCGTCTTCAATCTTCACCTCGATTCCCTCACTATCAGTCCATCAAATATGTGCTCCATATATTCAGTCTAGCCCTACTTGTACGAAAATCTTAGTCTCTAAGGCATGCCTCCAAACCTCAAATTTCTTGCTTATTCCATCTCTAGCCTCATTAATCAATAAGATCATTGGAGAACAACATACACAAATGTATCTCATCCTGAATGCGACTAGTCAACTCGTTCATAATTAAAGTAAAAGGGAATGGACTCAAAGCTAAATTTTGATGCAGACCAATATTGATAACAAAATAGTTAGTCTTCCCAGAGTAGATTCTTACGCAAGATGACGCCCCGTCATACATATCCTTCAGGAAAATATTAAAATTCAATAATTTTACAATCTAAGTTTTCACACATACATTACACTATAGGGAATAAAGAGGCACTTCAATTTCTATAAAGCAACACCAATTATATGAAATAAATTTCATAACAAAAGATCTAATTATTTAAGGAACATGATACACTATTTTTAAGAGAATTTTGTATATATTGTAGAGCATGTAATGAGATAGAAAATATATTTATTTATACTTGTCTAGTTTTATATGGGGAAAGTTTGGCTACCAAATATATTATTGTAAATCTACTAAGAACAAGTAATTATGGAAGAATGTACACAAGATAGAGAATTAGCTGCACTACAATATGTTTTTTTGTGTATTAAAATTAACCATAGAATAAGGTCCGAAATTCAATGCAAAAATTGAGGTCTCAATAAAACGAATCGAATTTCATATAAAATGTGGAAATGATTGAAATGAAAATAAATAAAGGCAAGTAAAAGGCAAACAATTTTCATAGTTTGCATGCCTTCTTAGTTGTAGATGGGAACCAACATGTAATAGTATTGAAAATCAATAGTGAATATTAGATTCTCTACAATAATCCCAAATGTCAAAGTGGAAGATGTGCCATGTTGCATGACACTTCTTGGACCTAATTGTGTCGATACCCAAACCTCCAAATTCCTTCAGGAACTGATGACAATGTGATGAATGTTGAAGGAGATCCGTGCCTAATTTACAATCCAATATATGGAATAAAAGGCAAATAAAAGAGCAAGAAAAAGAAGAAAGAATAACCAAGTACAAACTAAATAAAAGAAACACCAAATGGGATCTTGGCCTATGAATGAGGATATAGAATCCTCTATCACCACACGGTAGGTCAACCTGAATTGGAGCTCCACATGTGTGGGTGCATGTGGTGTGTCAGCCTACATTGGAGCTCTACATGTGTGGGTGCATGTGGTGTAAGGAGGGTGCTCCTTGGATCGTACTCATACCTTTAAGTGATGTTATCACCTATGGTCTACCTCCTCTCTTCATCTGTGTAATGGAAGAATGAATGCATTTAGTCCTTTCTATGACAACGAGCTTCAATATAGTATTTGGTGCTTGTAGACTAATCACATACAGAGCTTGCTAAAAGGAAAAGTGTCTTTTAGGAGATTCATCCCTGAAATAAATGCATAGGCACTTGAGGAAGGGATCTGAGATTCTATTCCATTATGACATACCTACAGTGTCATTTTTGTTTATAATAACATGTACATAGAACTCTTGGTAATGAAATTATATGGGTCTTTTCAAGTATGATTTGGTAATGATATAGGTGTCAATTGAAGGGAGTAAAACTTAGGTGAGATCACAGGTCAATAAGGCTACGATTTGATCTAGGAGTTTTGAGGAGAGATGGAGTGTGGTGATCATGGGAAGGCTATCAAGGTGGGATGATGACCACATCCCCCATGTCTTGGGAATGATGCTGGAGGTTGGGGACGACACGGGTGGCACATGCCACCACCTTACAATCGGAAAAATATATCACTTGAATGAATTTCAAAAAAAAGCATAACACAAATGTTGCAGGGAATTAAGTTTCCTACACTTTTAATGTAAACACCACAACCTGGAGCTCCTCTTCTTCGTCGGCCCTCTAGGATCTTATTGATGGATTCTAGAGCCATGTGAGACCTCTAGCCGCGATAGGGGACCATCAACAAGCTCTAAAACACTTTTACAGCCTCGAGGACCAACCAAGAATAGAGATACATCAAATCGAAGCCCAAAAGAACATGAGTTCTTCCGTATTCTTCCAGGGCACCTCGTAGCCGTTCGATCCATCGCTAACTCCAGATCAGACCCCAGTCGTTGGATGCTTCACCTAGAAGCCACATGATCAACGTCTGAGATCTAATCTCCACCCTTCAGTTGCGAACAAGTACTAGCCATTGTATTTGCGCCATGGGATGAGTGCATCACACATCACCATCAGCATGCCTGCAGGAGTCAGTAATTTTGCCGTACCTCCATCCATTTTTGTATTTTATATTTAGCCCATAAACTTTCATTTATAACGTTAAATATTTTAGATATTTTGCAGTTTTGCCCCTGCACGTTTCTTATTTGCACTTAGGTCTAATCCATATCACCTCACATACCCAAGTGTGTGAGGGGACTTGATATTTTGCATATGGGGCCTGGGATATTTTGTATTTACTTCGAGTCCATATTTTCACAATATTAGTGTAATGTTTTCAGGAAATTTTTCATTTGGACCCATGCACTTTGTTGTAATTACAAACTACCCCTATGGGTATTGTTTATTGGATATATTTGGGGAAATTGCTCTCTTGCCCCTGTACTTACTTATTTGTTCAAAAATAGTACCAGGATTTTAAATATCTACATAAATACCTCGGATATGTTGCATTTTCTTTTTGTTGCTTTTTTTGTTAAAAATAGTTCTAGACCTTTAAAAATTCATAGAAAATCACCATTGATACCTATTACCTTAATCTATCACATATATTTTTATTTAGGTATTTTAGGTTTATTTTATATTATGAAAAATCAGAAATCAGGTAATTTTTTATTGTCAACTTAGAAAAAATACAAAAAATAGAAACAAAAATCACTAAAAATTAAAAAGCTCCAAAATACTTATAAAAATTCTTAAAAATTCTAGAAAATCCCAAAACTAATTGTTTAAGTTTCTATATTTAGTTTATTATGTCTAACATAGAATAAAAATAGTTTTAGAAATTTTTGAGCTATTCTGATATTTTTAAATTCCAAAAAAAATTAGCATTTTTACTCTAGTCACAATTTTACAATATTACTTCAAAAATACAAAAAATAGTAAAAATTACAAGAAAATTTCCAAAAATAGATAAAAAAAATTTAAAATACAAAAGTATTTTATGTGAGAAATTTTGATCCTTTATATTCCTATTTATAAATACATTACCTTATATTATTTTATATACCTACATTATATATCAAAAAAAGAGAATTTAAAAATCAGAAAATTATAATAGAAAATACAAAATTATAAAAATAAAATCTAAAAAATTATAAAAATAAAAATCCAAAAAACTAAATAATTAAAAACTCGCAAAATCTCAGAGCCAAAAGCCACTATCTACTATCAGCGCGGCCAGAACAAGTCCTCCCCCTTGCGACCGAAATCTAAAATCCCTAAAAACCCCAAAACACTTGTTGTCTTTTTCAGTCATTTTTTGGTGTATATCCCTTATTCTCCCTATGTTCGACATCCTACTTGTACTTGACCACTATACACATTTATTTATAGCAATTATAATAAATTTTGATTCACACTTACTTGCATTGCTTTCTCTATTCATTGTGTGGGTTGATTGTTGATCGATCTCGACTTTAGTGATTGGTCGCCTCAGCGACATTTTATCTTCGCTTCTTGTGGAATATTTTCAGACCCTTGCCAAAGTCGAGTTCATCACTAGGTAAAAAATCATAGTTAAAATCTTACTATTATTCTCATTAAAATACGTACTTATATTTGTATAAAAGTAAAAGTGGCATATGGTAATCAATAATTTGAGTATTCATTTTTTATATTTTCTTATATTAAATATATACCAATGAACATGTTATTCATAGTAAAACTATCTTTTTGTTTTGATAATTTGCAACAAATATCATATTCGTTGCTTAAGTTTCATTTAGCAACGATTTTTATCCGTAGACTTTTTCGACAAAAAAAATACATTTGTTGTTGCTAAGTTAGAAGAAAAAATAACCGTTGTTATGTAATTTGCCATTAACAATAAAAAACAAATAGGGTTTTCGTTGCTTTAAGTCAAATTTGTGGTACCATTATACAACTTTATAAAGGCACATATATTTTCTAAATTTGAGGAGTAGCCGTAAAAGTACAAATGAATTGTCTGGTGATCCAAATAACAAGCCTACAGTTTAATAAACGTTTTGGATCGATTACTGAATATTCGGGACAATCATAATATATTTTCATAATCAGACAAGTTTGGATCCCTATTGTAGGGGCTGTAAGTCTTAGTCTGTTAGATTCAATCGGACGGGACTGGAAACCACATTGTTTCTATTATAGCTCTCTGGTCGTCGGCATGTAATATATTCCACCGCAACGGGTATTATGCATCGATACGGGGTATGAACAACCACTACAAGAAAAATGAGTTGTAGTCACGAAATGTGATGGAAATTTGTGGTCACGATAATTCTGTGGCCACTAATTTCTCATAGCTACAATCCGTGGTCAAAATCTTCATACAAGAGTTGTGTCTACGACAAGTTCTGTGGTCACTTCTAGTGATCACGATATATTCATGGCTAGAGAACTCTCGCGACGAAACTTGTAGGTACGGTTACTAGCCACGACGTATTGTGGCCAGAGCCCAATTCTGTGGTAACAAACCTCACATCCGTAGGCATAATTCTTTACCGACAACTTGTTTACCGTGAAGTGAACCGGGTTATACCTTTTGAATCTATTCCCCGAACCTGGACGTCAACTGCTTGCTACGGAACAGGCGTACACATATTCACTAATCTCCCATCAGGTGCAGGAGATCCAATTGAGCTTACTTGCAGTCAAGGTCTGCAACCATTGAATCAACTGTGGAGGTGAATCCGCAACAGATCCTTCTCACCTACAGAAAGCAACACCGGCAAGAGAGGCATAAAAGGGGGAGGAACCTCGTGGACAGAAGAAGTATAAGATGTTGAGGTCACATGAGAAGAGATAAAGGAGAACATTTGCTTGTTGGCACGCAGGTGGAGTTAGCAGTGGCACCATATTCTATGTTCCGATGCTTTACTAAAGTTGGAGAGCGATCCAAAGTGCCCTCTCCATATTGTAGGCAGAGGAGGGGATCGATGGACCCACCGGAATCCAAAGAACATGAGGGGAATAGACTCGATAACCCTACTGGTGGTCTCTTCTTGCTGTCGGTTGGAGAGGAAAAGGTGTCTGCTAAGCTGTCGTTGTATAGCCCCATTCTTTGTTTCTGTCAGGAGGAGCATGCCAACGTATGTCTGCTTTGGATCTCGTTGCCTTTGCGATTGCATGTGTGTATATACTACTGTTTTCCTTGTTTCTGCCAAATGCTGGAAATGTATATTGTTTATTATCTTAGATATAACTGGATCGATGATCCCAAACTCAACTCTCATTTGGTATGGACGTTAAACCATGCAAAACTTAGAGAGGTATACATTAATTTACAATATTGGTTCCATTCATATTCATTGCAATGTAAAGGGTCACATATATCTCGGTCCATCTCTTCTGTATATTTTTTTAAGTTATCTACAACTGGACATTCAAGTTTCCAATGCATCTTGATTGGTTGAGTGCTTACGGTGGGGAATGATACATGTACAAATGCTATTTTTTATTACAATTTAATAAGAGCATTGGGGTGACCAAATATTGTACTCTAGATAATTCAAGAACTAATAGAGAGACTCTGGTGTGAGCAAGTGGAGCACGAACATTGCCGAATCGTTATAAATTCTTGTCTTGTGCGATAGTGTGTGCTTTTCTTCTCGGATTGATTCTCTATTTGTGTTATGCTTGATAACGACACATCTTTCTTTTTCTTTATTCTATTATGTCAGGTCTATCGGGGAACTGAATTGAAGATTTCGCACGCTCCTCGCCTACAGAGAGGAAGAACCCCATGTTCGAACCTCGAACATCTATCTATGTAGATGATCCCCATCAGGTCCACAACCCCATTCCCCATGAACCCCCAATGCGGATCCATTCCCAACTAATACTATCAGTGCCATGATTTGAAGATCAACCTCTACGCAGATGACAAAAGAATCAAAGATTTAAATCAAGAAGTTCCATGGATCGAACTTCATGTTCTGGAAGATACAGATTGAAGATGTTCTATCTGAAATAAGATCTCTATCTTCTGGTCAAAGAGAAGAATCTAGACCATGAAGGATAAAGAGTGGATGGTCCTAGTCTGAAAGGCTCTAGGAATGATAAAGCTCAACCTTTCTCCATCTGTGGCTTCAAATATAGCAAAGGGGACGAGGACAATTAATCTTTTCAAAATCCTTGAAAAAATGTAAAAAAATCCATCCACATCAAATAAGGTATATTTGATGAAGAAGCTTTTCAAATTAATCTAAAGATTGGAGAGAACTTTGTGGTAGCTTTAAAGTTTGAAAAGATCTTATTTAATGATGAGGTAAAATCCCTTCTACTTCTTTCGAGTTTACTTAGCAGTTGGAGTGTGTTAGTTGTAGCGCTTAACAATTCCCTCCGGTTCTATGAAGTTGAAGTTAGATTATGTTGCTGGTCTTCTTGTAGGAGAAGATGCATAGTAGAGGATACTATGGAAAAGATCTCTCATTAAGTTCCGCCTTAAATATAGAAGGGAGTTATAAGAAGAGCTACATAAATCAATATCACTCTACTAAAAGCCACAGAAAGGAAAATCTTGTTGGACATATGATCCCACAATAAGCCATTATGTAATAAAAGTTATTACAGATCATTCCTTAATCTGAAATGAAGAATAATTAATTTGCATAATAGGTTTCTAATTTCAATTAGTACCATGGCCATCTTGATATCATATAGTTATTGGTCTAAAGGTTGGATCATAGAGGCTAGTGTAGGGTAGAATAATCTAAAGAGTTAGATTGAGGATTCAACCATATCATAAAGTGATTATCACGAATAGATCTCCAGCTCGAGAAGGAGATGGCAATCCTTACTCTAAAGGTTGACATCCGCCCAATCGCTTGATATAGGTCCTCTGCATAGGAACAGAGATTTGGCAGTGTTGTACGAGTTAAGTCAAAGAGTTGACTTAGAGAGATTGAGATATCCAAGACTTATATCTTAAGTTGTCACAATATATGCATGCATCCTCTGATCATAGACAAATGTGTTACTATATGTCTAGTATGTACATTAGGAAGACGGTTATGTTGATGACCTAATCAAGGTCTATACATCGATGATCTGGTACGCATATGACGGCATATGAGTAATGTGATCTCTCAAAGGAATCGTACAGGTTCATTACTGAAGCAGAAGACAAGATCTCACTCATGAGATATTGGAATAAACCAAATTCCAACATTGGTCGTCTTGTGCTGGAAATAAGACAGGATTTGAAGGTAAGATACCAATGACCAAATGGGAAACTTACCGATAAAACCATGAAGGAGATAGTCCAAAATGGGATCAAAACTTCAGGTTGAATCATTGTCTTCTAGTATGTAAGATGTAAGGGTATTAGGAATACTCAATGATGGTGTGATCTTAATAGATTGTATAACCATGCAACTTCCATTTTGAGAGAGAGTGATGAAATATGTTTTGATTTTAGTGACTCCACTTAGTAGACTAGTTATCCAATCTTACTTCAAATTTTGGACATTAATGTAAATATGGTTCGGATGCAATGAGAAATTTGGATATTATGTCTGATTTGATTAGATATCTTTGAGAGATCTTCTAGATCTGGATGTGATATTATGTCTTACTATCATAGTCATTATACATGGAATATATAGTCGACATGTCCCTATCTCCAAGTATATCGGGAGAAGGCACATTATTCTTGAAAAAGTTTAAGAATTGTTACATTAGCAACAATATCTAAGCATTGGAAATAAAGAGAAATAATGGTAATTAAATTAGATTTAACTATCATAAGTAATGTGAATATGGTTCACATTATTTAGTCGTGTGAAGATACATCTTAGATAAATAAGTTAGATTTAATTATCATAGATAAAATTAGTGTGGATAATAAATCTACAATAATTATCGATAATGTGGATATGATCTACAATATCATAGAGAGAATTAATTATGAATACGGTTTACAATTTAAATGATAATGTGAATTTGACTCACATTGAGCAATTAAATGTAATATGATTTACATTAGTATTGCATGGATGAATATGATTCATAAATACCAATAGTCTGTTTGTAATTATCATAAATAATATACAATATATTTGGTTGTATTTTCTTGATAAGATAATTCTATGAATAAAGATCAAATAGAATAAGAATACATTAAAGGATACTGGGGAGAGAAAATCTCTCGACAATCTCATAATAAGTGTATGACCCAATGAGGAAGGAGGCTATCTCTTTTCCTCATTTTTGGAAGGAGAATTTTTACTTTCCTCTTTATTTATGAGAAAATGATTTATTTTGATATTAAATTTTGGAGCATGAATTAATGATTGATTTATTAATTCAAATTCTATTATACTTGGATCACAAGTATAATCTTTTAATCTCAACCATTTATCGTAATTAGGAGTGCATCTCAATCATCTATTATTCTATAAAAGAGAGACCAACCCTAGCTCTTTCTAAGAAATGCAATTGTTGCAAGCAACATCTCTCTCTCTCTTGCACCACACGTCTACTCTCTGTCCCCAAACCCTAGTAGTCACCCCTTACCCTAAGTTTGTGGACATTACGATCATCGTCGCATTGTCGTCGTGTTGCCGGACTGATTGCTTATGGATCTTCATCTTCTTTGATGCTCCTACCCTTGAATAAGATGTCAGATTTCATGAGATGAAATTAGGATATTCTTTTGTCAGATCGTCGTTTCGGATTGTGGAAATCGTGTGCCCCATCCACATGCCCACAAGCGCTCCCTAGTCATATCGGACTTGAGACAGGAGACCTCTTCCTTTAGAGTCTTTGAATTTGTGGTCACGCTTCAAGAGGTAAACCTTACACTTGTGTGATCATTTGATGAAATGTCATGGGAATTATTCCCATGCTATGTTGTTTTATCAATTTTTTTTAATTTCACTACTATTACAACTAGTTGACAAGTCTTGTTTTTGTTATATACAATCTGACTCTCACACTTTCATGATGCATGAGGCACTATCATCTTCCGTCAGATCCAAATCAAGATATTCAAAGTTAGTGGTCTATTGGAAATGCAATAAAAAGATGCATTACACAATACAGTGCAAGGTCCTAAGAAAGTTGAAAGAATAAAATGACAAAGGTAGAAACATTGTAAATCTTACCATTTATCAGGATAGATTTGCCTTGATATATGTTGTAGATGCTCGAAGTGAATCCTATATTGTGGATGCATGTGCTTCATTTCATACACACTCCATGAAAGGATGTCCTCCAAAATTATCTAAAATGTGATTTTAGAAAGATGTACTAGGAGATGATGAATGACGCAGCATAACAGGAAAGGGAGACATTGACATCTCCCAACCCGTGTGTGGCATATTGATATTGAATAATGGTAGACATGTACCCACTCAAACAAGGAATCTCATATCTGTCAGATAATTATCAGAAAGTGGTGTGATGACATCATTAGATATATGTTCATGGAAGATGTCCAAGAGACTATTTATTCTGTCTTGAGGTAAAAAGAACGAACCACGTATATTGCATCATGCTCATATTATATGATTGTTCTTTCATCCCCTAGGTATGATGTTATCACTTGGCATAGATGAATTGGTCAGATGAATCAACAACAAATGAATATTATGCAGAAGTAGGGAAAGCTAATAGTATTGCAGACTATTTATCTATGCACTATGAAGACTTTGTTATGGGAACAAATAAGAAAGTCAATTTCATAAAGAATTCAAGAATATTGAAGATTGAAAGACTAGAGCTAATTCATATAGATGCTTGTGGATCATCTCTGCAAGGACCATCACTTGGTGGGTCTCATTATTTCATTACTTTCATTAATGATGCAAATAAAAAGTTGTGGATTTATTTTATCAAACATAAATATGATATATTTGAGACTTAAAGATGTAGAAATCTTTTCAGAATGAGACATGTTTAAACTTGAAAGGTTTTAAGTCTGACAATCGGGGAGAATATTACAGTGAGGAGTTGAATCCTACTACACCAAGAAGAACATCAGAAGTTTGAAAACAATCCCAAGAATGCATTTAATCAATCGAGGTCTATTTGTTGCATTAGATATGAAACATCTAGAAGAAGCATAGACATACAAGGAGATAACACTTTCTCATTTACTTATCTTTGGATGCACAAATTATGCACATTGAAGAGGAAAACATATTAAAGCCTGACCTAAAAGGAATGATGTACATTTTTGTTGGGTATGCTATAATAACTAGAGATATAGACATTCAGATTTGGAGAAAAAGAAGGTAGTTAAAAGAATTGATGTTATATTTCATGAGCATTTCTTATAAATGATGGACTGGTATAAGAAAAAATAATCGAAGAACTGCAATGATGGAGTTTAATGAAACTGGTGAACGAATAAAATCTCATGTAAATAGTGAGAATGTGCAACTACAGAGTAATCAGCAAACTTCAGTGTTATGAAATCCTAGAAAATCAACAAACTCACTACAAGGAATTCACTTTCCATGAATTACTTAATGCTAATTGATAATGGTGAGCTGGGATGCTGAAGTGCTACAAGGTGAGATAAAGAAACAATGAGAGTTAGCCATTGAAGATGAGATGGAGTCCCTCACAAGCAACAAGACATGATACTAAGTCCCACTATCGAAGAGAAAGAAGGCGATGTGAAACAAGTGGGAATACATGGTGAAGGAGGAAGTTGATGGTACCCTTATATAAAAAGCTCGATTAGTGGGTGTATTGTGTGGAGAAGAAATTTCAGCGGTCATTTTCATAGAGAATTTTACACTTGTTGTAAAGGTCTCAACCATCAAAGTAGTATTGAACATTATTGTCCCTTAAAATCAAAGAAGGAATATGATCTTGAAGTGGGTGTTGTCACTTATTAGCTATCACCTGGTAAAGGTCAAAGTAGAGACTCACAACTATATCTAGGAAGATATGGGTGGGAATGTGGTGGTGGCAATGGTTTTGATGATGGGAGGTTAATGTTCTCTTGACTTGCGAAGGAGGTTAGGGATATGAGTTACTTGGTCAAAGAGGGAAACGATGGTTGCGGAGATGGCATCAAGGAAAAGAGGATGGAGATAGGGCACAGATGGTTGGACTTGACCGAGGAAGGCGAAGGACACAGAAAGCATCTTGGATTTTCGATCGATCGAGATTGAACGACCAAGAGGGTACTACATAGAGGGGTGAAAGGGAGTAAGTGATAGAGGGTCAAAAGGAGTAAGGGGAAAAGAACGGGGTCGTTGGATTTTGGCTTGATCCAATGGCAAAGATGAGGGGCATTTAAAAAGGGTGGGGAGAAAAAAGCTGTTAGGTCTGAAAACATCCAATGGTTGAGAGGAGATGCTGTTAGAAAGGGGGGAGCACATGGCACCTCCAAAAGATGCCATATAGCACATCCGGATTATGTAAAAAGTAAAATCAATAAAAAAATATAAATAGATTAGAAAAGAACATCAAAATAAACAATTTTCTTCATGAAAGTTATTCGTCTCGATGAGATATATGCTTTTTTGTAAAGGGATCAAAATCAAAAGGCATAATCAATTTAAAATAGTATTCTTGATGGTATTTATGTACATATAATACCCTTATTTTAGGTTTTGCAATTTTCTTTTGTGAGTTTTAATTGAAGAAAAAAATTAAAAGAAAATAAAAAAAATGCTAGGAGAATATTTACACAATGATCTAAATTTTTTGGATTAAAAAATAAATAGAGTAAATAAAAACTTATGTATAGACTGTATGTATAAACTGTATAAACTCAGGACCCTCCATTTTTTATTTTGACTTAAATATCAGATCAATTTGATTTAGAGATAATAACCACCTAAGTATTTGACTAGTGTCTCAGACACTAAACCACACCGAGAATCTATCTAAACTCGTTTGGATCAATGTCTGTGTCATTTAGAACTAAGATTTAATCCAATGAAATTTCATTCTACTTGTTTCTAGGAGGATCCAATAAAATCTATCATATTTCATCGTGTTCCCTTAGAATGGAAGAAACATGATATAAAATATATTATGATCACAAAAATCTTGAGTATTCCCACTACTCGTGCTATTTTTTTATTTTAGAAGGCCTAAATAACCAAAAGTATGTGTTTTTATATTTATCCATCTCCTTCTAACGTTAAGAAGAAGATATCTTAATTGAGCATATGGAAACAATATCAATCATATGCTTTCTGATGAAGTACATTCATATTCTCCATTTGTATCATGTTTGTCAAATAAGATGACTACAAATGAAATTTGTTGTTACCAAAATATCTCATGAGTGAGATTTTCCTGTTCTTATATGCACACTAGATCAGTAATATATAGAACTTATCAAACTACCAACCTAGTGGCATGCCAAATGTACACAATCAGATATACATATGCATATATGTCTCCAATCCAGTGACGGAGACAAGGGGGGGCGGGTGGGTGCTTAGCCCCCCCAAGTCTCAAGGAATGTCTCAATTATATGTTTTGAATAAGAAAAAGTATAACTATTAAGATGTTGTATACATTGGATCTTAATTTTTTAAATACAAACTAATTTCAACATGTATAAACATATCTATAAAGTAAGATTACTAAAATAATCATCAAAATATATTATGGGTTATATGTGGCTACCTCCGCCCTATTTTTCATCATAAAAATTTATTTTTTATTGGGATTTTACCCGGCAGACCCTATAATCTTTTCCAATTACCTCTACGACCTTTGAAACATCGTAATTCTTTCCCCGACCCCGTAAACTTGTTAACCTTTACCCTGCAGACCCTGTGGTTATCCCCCATCCATTTGACCGTTAAAACTAACCAGATTCTGTCATCTTCCTTTACATTATACCCATTTTATTTATCAAATTTACCATAAGTGCCACTCCCTCACCCACGTCACCCCTGCCGTCGAGCCTGCTCGAAGCCCCCCCCCCCCTCCCCCGGCACCGTCGCCCATGTTCGAAGCACCTCCGACCACCTGCCCGAAGCCCCCCTCCCCACCCCGTCGGTGGCCGGACCTCCCCTGCACCCACGTAGGCCACCTGCGGCTACCTACCCTGCACCCATCTGCCCCCGACCTCCCCTGCACCCACGCACGGGCCACCTGTGCCCAACCGTCGCTCACTGCTCCCCCTGTCGCCATCGCCGCTGCTCCCTGACCCCCCTGCCGAGGCGGTCCTGGAGCTCGTAGAATTGGATGGCGACAGAGAGGCGGACCCGGCGGTCGCGGAGGCCCTTGGAGGTGAGGACCTTGCTGTGGCGATCCTTCCCGTAGGGGGACCTGGAGACCCTGCAGATCCTGGAGGATGGGTTCAGCCACGCCAAAACCCTCGCCTTTGCATCACCTTCCATCTCCGTCGTGGCTCCTCTACCTCAATCCCGGGGCCTCCATGGGCGAAGGTGGCGCCTGTGTGGGTTAACTCCTTTGCATCACCATCCATCTCCGCCGCCGCTCACTGCCCCCCCCCTCCCATAGTTGCCCCCTTGTGCCTCCCAAGCTCATTGCTTTTTTCTATTCTTTTTTTTATTATTTTGTCTAATCCTAACCGTTGGATGGTAAATTGGTTAGGTTAACTCAAGACTAACCCAAGTAATTGACTCAAATATAGTTAAAATTGACGGCAGGGTTTGTTGGGTAAGACGGAGCAAGTTTACGAGGTCGGGGGAGGAATTATGATGTTTCAAAGGTCATAGAGGTAATTGGAAAAGATTATAGGGTCTACCGGGTAAAAATCCCTTTTTAATTTGAAAAATACGCTATGTATGTTCATACATATATCCCTCCTCTATGCTATTCGAATTTCGTCAGATAGTGTTGATTTAAAAAATCCTGCGACCGTTAAAAAATGCATGTCGTGATGGAGGCTGTAGGAGTCTCTGTTTCTGACGAAATTCGAATTGCATCTAGGAGGGATATAGCCATTAATATATACATATATATGGAGTAGTATTTTTCAAAAAAAATAAAAATAAATAAAAAATAGGGTGGAGGCAGCCATGTTGGGTACCCTAGGCCCAGGGGGTAGCCACATTTTTTCCATATATTATATAAAGAGTAATCCAGAAGGTACCCAAAGGGTTTTAAATAAGGGAAAATGGGGTTGCCCCCTAGGAGGAACTAACTTGGCTCCCCCACCCCACTTTTCCCATTTTTTTAAATTCCTCCGTAGATGTTCATCACTATGTCCCTATTGCCATTCAAATTTCGTTTCAAACAGAGATGCATACGACCTCCATCCAGATAGTCATGTTTTAATGGTTGCAGATTATTGAAATAGACCCCAACTGAATGGAGGCCATAGGAGTCTCTGTTTCTAAAGAAACTTGAATGTCATAATATCGCGATGTAGTTATAAAAATCTACGAAGGTATTTTTCAAAAAAATAAAAAATATGAAAAATATTCAATTAATTTAATACACATAAGGAAGATGCAACGATAATATATATTAAAATTTTATCTCAAAGAACGGAACCCATTCTTAAAATTTATTCTGATACCTTTTGTTTTTTCTTTAATTTTGTAGCATTTGGAGATAAGATTTTAGATCCAAAACTAACTGAAATTGTGATTGATTTATTGATTAATTATTTGGAAATGTTTTAACATATAGGTGAGTGTTATGGTCCCAATGTTATTATGGAGGATGAAAGCGTAATCAAACAACAGGTTCACAAAGAGCTTACATGATGAGCTCATAATGGCAAAATGATAGGAGCAAATCAATGGTGAGTTTGTCAAGATTAATGTGGAGGAAAAGACAAGTCATATAAAGATAAGCTTGCAGTAATTGCATGAAGCTTTAGCACTAGGTTAATGACGGTAATGGAGCATGAGGAAAAGTTTATTAGAATGCATGATGAGAATAAGGTATTTAAAAGAATAAATGGTTAAGAAAGAGTGCATATATGGAAAATAATTTTTTGTTTTAAAAAAGTTAGATTTGAATTACACAGTATCCGAAAAGTATTCCTATGAAATGAAGAATTTTGTAGAATTAAAATTATTTTAATACAAAAATTGTAAGGATGATGGTGTATAATCGCAATTTTATAAGTGTATTTATGCACAACCACTTTAAAATTTGAGAACCAAATTCTTTGCAGTCATTTATAATAAGTTATATGATCTTTGAATCCAAAGAATGGTCCGTTGGTAGTATAATGTGCCTATACCTTAAAGGACCTTAGTTCAAATCCCAAGGGGATGCCCCGGACCCCGAAATTACCGAACCTACTATTACAAAAAGATATATGATTTTTGAAATCCAATAAATATTGGCAGTGAAAATGATATATGATGATAATGAGACCCAAATAAATAATATCTCAGCCCCCCTCAACAGATATTTCTAGCTTCGTCCCTGCTCCAATCAAAGCATGATTTCACAACTTGTGATAGTTAATATACTAGATTACATGCGTCACAATCTCATTAAGTTGACTCTAAAACTTGACTTGACTAATTAGACAATTCTGAATCTTTATTTCTATTCAAATAATTTGATTACATAGATGATTGTTATCTCTTATAAACCCATAGATCACATTGTTGGATAATATTATGTGATATTAGACGGGTGCATGATTTAACTCTCTAAGTCAACCCCTACACATATGCTATTGTGATCTAACTCTCTAGATAACTATTTATATGATATCTAAAGTGGCCAAGATATACAATTCCAATCATACAATGAAACATGATCAATCATTCCACATAATAAACTTTATTTATAACAGACAATAATATGATTACAGTAATGAAATTTAGTGGATTAACGTTCAGACCAAGCTACTATCTTCAGATTTTACTTAGACTTGTTCAATTGTCAAAATCATTCAGAAAAATGCTTATGCGGGAAATATTTTTGTAAAACTATTTTCTGATGTCTAACTTTTATGGAATTTTTCAAAAAGTTTTGCAAATTTTTACGGAATTTTAATTTTATCTCTAATTTTTAGGATTTTTTTGAATTTTACAATTTTTATAAAGTTTGTTGAAAAACAAAAGAGTTAGTGAATTCACAAGGAATCTGCACATAGAATTTTTTATCATGTATATATAAGTTTTTATACAATTTATACTGGATTTTATACAATATGCACATGTTTTATTTAAATAATTTTGTGAGGATATTATCTACATGATTTTCAAAATAATTTAAAAATAATTTTGCGAGCATTTGTCAAATATTTTGAAAACTTATTTTGCAACTAATTTTACAAAGAATTTTCAAAAACATTTTACAAATAACTTTTAAAAACTTATCACAAACATTTATAAAGAGCTTATTTTTTAAATGTTTGAAAACATTTTATAAGGATTTTTCGAAGGTTTTTTAAAAGATTTTTCAAAATATTTTACAACCATTTTCTAAATCATTTTGTACAATAGTATCAAACCAAATTTTTTTACAAATACTTTTTCAAAAATATTTATACATATTTACAAGAGTGTATTCTTTACAGTTGATTTATTCATGTACCCATACCCAATGTAGTATATTTGTCATATTATTGAATAATAGGAAAGTATGAGTTATTGCTAATGTATATACGCACATACACAACCTCCCTATACTTAGCTCAGACTATGGCCTCATAGTGATCAAAGAGCGATAAAGGAAGACATAACTTGTGCTAAGTATAGAAAAGTCTGTACTTCAACAATCGAAAACAAAAAATGAGAAGTCAATTGCCTCCCCCTTCCATACTTAGAATTAACTAATCCTAAGCATATCAGACTGCACACAAAGTAGGGATGATCAAGGATTTGAATCCACAGAAATCAATAGCTCGACTTGTCTCCCCCTATACTTACTAAGAACAAAATATCAACAAGTTGAGAGATAAGCAAGGTGTCAAAGAATGAACACTCAAATCACTCATCCACGTATACATAGGATCTAGTCATCCTAAGTATAACATTTCTTGCAAGAGGTGAATGAGCAAAAATGAGAATGAAATAAATGAAAAAGAAATGAACAGAAGAAAGTAATATTATTTTTGAAGCTCATATGTCCAATCCTTCTTTTTCATAGAGCTCTTCTTGAAATACCACTTGAATCAAATCAAATGGACATGAATGTGCCATATTCTAAATATGTCTTCAGCAATTGTTTGTTGATCATAAATGGTTGTGCATCAGAAAAAATCCTGATATGGCTATACTACCATTGTCTTGCATATTTCTTACTAAAAATGATCTTTTCCATTTGCTCTTCAATTTTCCTGGAAATAACTTCAACTTTGCATCAAACAACCACACCTTTTGAGCGGGGTTGCAAAAGTCTTTCTTCTGATATGCATATCGTGGCATCTTTTGACTTTCACTTTGTGCATAAGGTTGTTGTCATACGCATAGTCTCTGAATTCGAACAATCTATTCAGATCAACTTTTTGGTTCTAGTCGATTTTCTCTAAATGCAAGTTACAAACATTAATTGCCCATAAAGATTTGTGAATGAATTCTACGAACAAATGGCATGGCTTACCATATACCAAGCTATAGGGAGGCATGCCTAGGGAGACTTGTATGTTGTACAAAAGCACATAAAACTGAGTCAAGAAATTGTGACCAGTTCTTCCTATCAGGTAGTATAAGTTTTTGGAGAATCGTCTTGATCTCTCGATTTGAAATCTCAGCTGCCACTAGTCTATGGGTGGTAAGGAGATGCGACACAATGTTCAATGTCATATTCCTTAACTAACTTCTTTATTGATAAAATAGCTTCCCCCATCTAATATGATAATCATCAGAATCCTGAACTACTAAATAATATTATCTTTGAGAAAGCGACACAATGTACTGCTATCTGCAGATCGAGTGGGGATAGCCTCCTCCCAACTTGTGGCATAATCTATGGTGAATAGGATGTACTCAAATCCCTGACTGTTAGGAAATGGTCCCATGAGGTCGACATCCCATGCATCAAATATCTGATATCTGAATATACTTTAGAGGCATAGTATGTTGCAATCCATCTTCTGGTAGTTAGTACAACTTTTCACAAACTCATTATCATCCTTGAAAAGAGTCAGCCACCAAGGGTCGCATTGAAGAACTTTTGATGTCGTACGCTTCTCAGAATGGTAATTTCCAAATTCTAGCATGTGATAGTGCTTTAAGATACTTGTGTACTTCTCTTTAGGAATGCACCTTCTCCATATGCAATCTACGCCCTCACAAAATAAGTACGACTCCTCCCACTGGTAAAAATGGATCTCATACAAGAATTTGTGAACTTATAGTTTCAACCAATCTTGCACTGGGAAAGTTTCAGTTATTGGTATAATGTCATGCTCAGGAGTATCTGATGCAATGATTCTGGAAAGATGATGTACCTCAATATTTTTGATGACAGGCTTATCACGTTTTTCTAAATCAAACTCGTGAAGTAGAAGGATCCACTAATATAATCGTGACTTAAAATCCTTATTACTATGTAAGTATCGGATGAAAGAATGATCAGCGTAAATAATAACTTTAAATCTAAGTAGATGAGATATGAACTTTTCCAGTACAAACACGACTGCTAGTAATTCTTTCTTTACAACTTTTTAAATTTTCTGACTACCTCTTTTATATAAACTAAATGGCCTTTCTTTCTCATGACGGCCTTACTGGTCCACTCATCGGCGGCTGATCGTTTGATTGGATGGTTGGTCATTGTGGATCGATATTTGCCAGATTACCCGAGGTGCGTACTTACATCTCCAGAATCAGGATCCTGTGAAGGCACTCCCTGAGGGTTGAAGGGTGCTGTCAGCTTGTGTTCTTTTCACATCATATTTCTTTCTATTTTGATATAGCTTAATTAATAATGGTGTTATCGCTAATATGCCAAAGAAAGAAAAAGGTGCATCTTCTTTTGTTAAATACATGTACAATACACATGTTCAGTATCGGTATACTGAAATCGTGCAGGTGTCGTTTTTACTTTCGCAGTTACTTTTGCTCCTTTTAAGATTAATTTTTACTTGCTGGGGTTTTCCTCTTCTTGTGTAGTATCTTTTGTGCAAAGAGAAACTGCTGATGGCAAAGCAAAGGAGGAGTGGATGATGATGCCCTCTCGTCTCGTGGCTTTAGAGTGAGCAATCTCATGATATCGAGTTGTTTTATTTTATTAAAAGCAGCAGATCAGATCAGATTGCATGCATTTGCCTCTGAAAAGGTACCTCTCTGCTGTGGTGAAGTGCAAACCTCCCGGACTTTTGTTCTTATATCGAAATGTTCTTTTCAAACTTTCCATGATCACGTTTTTTTATGAACAAAAGTCAATTTTTGAACCATCTTTAGTGGACGGTGATTAACAATGATATAAATAGTACTACCTCCCTTCAGACTTTCGTTCAACCCCACTAACAAATTACTCGATATTTTTGACCTCTTTGAGGTACTTCCACAAACGGGAATTTTTTGGATAGGAGTTCCAAGAGGTTAAATATCAAGTCCTTACCAACAAGAATTAGAAAGAAATCTTGTTCTTTGGTAGACAGGTCGAGATTTGATGTAGATTTTCTCGTATGGCGTAGGGTTGAGGTGAGACGACACTCTCTTACCCTATTATTCTTGGGAATGATCTAATCAAGGATATCCAAGAAGACATGATTTAGAAAGAAAACACAGACAAGGATATATAGTGGTTCAATAATGTTCTCCTCTTTCATATAAGCACCCTTATACCGCAATGGTAGGGTTAGAATTTACATGGAAGGTTATAAGAAATGCCAATATACCTTTGATTCAACATATATGTCATCAATCAGTCTTCATAAAAGAAAATTTAATAAATATTGGGATTAGGATTTATTATAAAAAATAAAACTATTATATTCCACACAAAATTTTAAAAGGAGATTTGATAATAAAACAACTAATTTGATGATATCTCATTAAAATCACTACCGATTGTTATAATCAATTCGAGAAGTTTGTGTTAGTTCTCCAAGATTTATTAAGGTTTTGATAATGAAGGTTGATTATTCTCTATTTTAGCAATATAGTTTTTATTGCTCGATGAGATAGATGTTCATGTTCAAGCAGAAGTTGATTCAAGACTACAAAGAGATTTTGAGCTTACAACATCTATGCTGATGAAATGCTTATCAAATTATGAACCATATGAAGTTGTTTACTAGAAAACACTCTACAGATTACTTTTATTTCTTATGACTTTTCTAAAAGAGCCTAAATTAAATTCCACATAATTTATAAAAAAGTTATGCTTGACTAAGACATAAATCTACTCGACTGATGTCTGATCAATCGAGTTACGATTATTGATCCATCAAAAAGTTGGGGTCAAAATCAATTTAGTCAATTATCCTACCAATCGACTAATCTCATAGAGTTGACTATCATTGTATCACCAATTAACTTAACACATTTGGGAAGTTACTAACATTTGCTAATCATTTGGGCAATTCACCAACATTCATCGACCATGTCCAACTAGTCGATTGATCATTTTTAGATGACTGAAATGTGTTTTATATCTTCATTTAGGAAGACAACTCTTGATGAAAAGAGACGTTAATACTCGACTAAATCACTGGTTTTTGTTACTAGAAAAGAAGGACCACTCCTGAATGTACACTTTCTAAATAATTCAAAGCTCTCATTCTTCCCATTCTCATACACTAGAAGTGAAGCTCTCAATAAAAACTTAGGGCATGTTTGGTTGCAGGGTTGGGCAGGGTTGGCCCAACCCTGGTTACTATTCACAAGGGTACTTCCTCCTCACAGATTACTATTCACCCATCCCAATCCAGCCCAACCCCAACCCTGCCCAACCCTGCAACCAAACATGCCCTTAGTCTTCAAGTTCTAAGTAAATATTGTAAGCTTTACTTCAACTTTGATCATCAAGAGCTTGTTTGTAATTGCTTTTGATTTTCTGAGCATCTCACTAGGAAGCCGATTCTATTTAAATAAGTCAATGTTAAATTAGCTACATACTAATCATGCACTTCTAGATTATTTTTCATAACTTCTATAATAGTGATCTAAGGTGTATTCCTTCCAGGTAAAGGTAAAATACTTTCTTGACTGTGTTCAGGTAAAGGTAAAATATATACTTTCTTGAGTGTGTTCAAGAAAAGAGTAAGGCATGTACATGGGTTTGTGATATGACTGGTTTTGAAAGTAGCAAAATGAAAGGAAATAATTAGTAGATACGTCAAAATAATAAAGGAAAATTTTAGAGTGAGGTTATAAGTCATTCTTTTCATCTAACAAGTTTTCATGTAAAAAAATTGTATTCATGTAATATAGAATTTTGTAATATGAATGTTTTTATGTGCACAATCAATTCCCTCTTTTTGTAGTCCATTTTCATAGTAGATTCATTTTTTTCATACATAAAAATAGAAAAAGAAAAGAGCAAGTGAGTAATGAGCTTTGTATCTGTTCTTCTTCATTATTTTTCTTCTATAAAGATCATGAGAGCGAACAGATGTCCCTGTAAGTAAAAATGCTTGAGAACTTCTATGACGAAGGCCTCCGTCCAGGCATTGAGTGGGGAAGCCTGAATGTGGGACGGGAGACCCTGAGGAGACGATGGGACGCTGAAAGAGGAGGTTGCATGGAAAGGTAGGCAGGGAAGGGTGCTGGGAAGGAGAGATGGGAGTGGTCGCTAGGCGAGGGGAGGTCGCTGGGCGGGGGTAAGGTCGCAATATGGGGGAAGGGCGGGGGGAGGGTCGCAGGGCGGAGGGAGGTCGCTGGGCGAGGGGGCACTGGGCGGGGGCAAGGGCGATGGGCGCTAGGGGAGGGGCGAGGGCGTTGGGCGAGGGGCGTTGGGCTCTGGGAGAGGGTTGCTGGGCGAGGGGGGTGCTGAGGTTTCTTCATTCCTGGGGGAGACCTTCAAGGGCGATGTCATCGGGATTTATCCTGGGCTAGTTCTTACGTGAGGGCTCTCAGCGGGAGACATTGGTGAACTCATAGCTAGTGGGGGAGATATGAAAACGTCGTGGTCCATGGAAGAGGCCACGATTCACTAATGGAGAGTAGACGAGGAAAATTCGCCTGAGGGGTACCTTTGGAATCTTATTCCACGGGACCCCCAAGCGAATATATATTTTGTTAACTACCCCAAGAAAGCCGTAACTTGAGGTCACTGCTTCCATAGTAGGGAGCCATCACTTGAAGTCACAGCTCCCCACTGAAGGAAGCCGTGACCTCAAGTCACGGCTTTCTCTGCTTCCAGGACAGACAAGTCCCCACCCATGGTGGTGGGGACTTGTCTACATAGCACATACACAAACACATACATAAAACATAATATATATACATTGATCCAAAGAAGAGATACATAGAACATAAGAAGGTTTTCATTCCATATACATTCAATATACATTGTGATACAAATAAGAAGGTCTTCACTAATTGACAAATACATTACATACGTTTCTTTGTACGAAACACTCTAAGTTTAGGTGGCCTTTCGTCAGATTCCTGCAGTAGCGCCTCAGGCTGCAGTTGGCTTGAGGGCATGATCTGGCTAGCTTCATCAATCTGTGAGATCATAGATCCATCGAGTGCCCTCACGTCATCCATATGAAGTACTGGAAGTGGAGAGCAATTGTGAAGGGTCGGCGTCAGAAGGACCCCTCTCTTTCACCGGAGCGGCTGGTGTGGATAGGCTACTAGGGATGCAATGGTCCTGGAACGGAGTCTGAAAATCATCAGCAGTAGATGCTCCGACTTGTCGCCTCGGACCACCTCCAGCTCTTGATCTTTCGCGTCCTCGTCCATGTCCTCATCCACGACCTCGGTCAATAGGTGTTAGTTCCTCGAAAATCCCTTTTTCATATCCTTCAGTTCCTCATCATCATCTGCCCCATCTCTAAACTGTCTCTCGATGGCTTCCAGTAGTCGCCGCTCAGAATCAACCGCCAAAAATACCACATGTTCTGGATCATCCTTTACTAGATGGATGTCTCCAAACCTCGATACCTGCAAATGAGACATACTCAAGTCATATTCCATCTATGTTGAAAATGAAATGTTAATGTAACTATTACTCACAATAAAGTCCATCATGCACCCGTGTCTACCAATAAACCGTCTGGTGATACGGTTATACCAACTCATGTACTCATCGGTCACCCCATCTCCTCCTGGCACTATGGATACCGTCTCCACAATATAATCTCTTGTGTGCTCCCACATCCCCAAGAAGTTGGCGTGGAATTGGATCTAATCGACGTTGATCTTCCCTCGCAGATCTATCGAGTGGAGCTTTGGACATGTGTTGCATGGGTGATGATTACGTGATATGTTGTGATAATATGCTCAAATTATGTGGAATAAAATATCAATTCCTAGGTTACAAACTCTAAATTCACATAATATATGTCTACATTATTCCATGCACATAAACGTATAAAATCATCAATAAATCAAGGAAACATCTGATAAAATATTATCATCATTGATCAAATTTATCAGAGAGAAATTGAGTAGACTCATATAGCACTAATTTAATCAACATATTGACTTGGCTCTACCAAAACATCTCTTACATTTTGTTGGAAAGAAAAGGGGAGGGGAGTTAATGTAAAACTTCCATTCATTATTCCCATGTGTCGTGAGCCCCATCCCATGCACGCTCTTAAATTTATCTCTCCCCTTCCCAAGCACACTTGCCGTCCACACCTCATCCTTCCCCACGTAAAAATTAATTCTTCATGCACTAATAATGATCTTTTGTCTTTATTTGTATGGGATGTCTCCCTTTATTTGCAAGAAAATTCCATCTATAAAAGGAGGCACTCATGCACATACCTCTCTCTTCCATTCTCTCTCTCAACTTATGCACACTCTCCCCCTCACGCCATTCTCTTCTCACGCCATTCTCCTCTCTCTCTCTCTCGTTTTTCTCTCTTGTTTCCATCTCCCTCTCTCTCATTTTTCTCATGAAGGTACAAGGATAGCATCAACATTACGCCTCCAACGCGCGTCCTCCCCATCTCCTCCAGCCCGTTGCTGTGCACAGCAGCTAACTCCCTCGCGTGCACGGCTGTGCATCCAGTGACTTCTCTCGTCTGCGGTTGTGCACCACTCTAGATGTGCACCACTCTAGTTGTGCACCACCTGTTGTGCGACCACTATCCTTGCGCGGTCTCCTCCTCGCGGTTCACTCCAGCTGTGCACCTTCACGGCAGCTCCAGCTCGCAACCACCACGCACCGGCATTCGTCCAGCAACCGGCATACACGCAACCAACTCTAGTGTGTTATCTTCTAGCGACTAGCAACATCCTGTCACGTGTGCGACGATAATTTTTTGTGCGGTGTTCCTTTCCCCATATAGTAGCTCGCGCGTCCGTGACAGTCGTCGTCGACGTCGTCATATGGATAGAGAAGCATTTCCTTTCTTATTTTTATATCTCTCATGCATTTTCTTATATTAGTTGCTCTTGTTTAAGATGAAAAAACTTGTTTGGTAATGTCTTTTATTTACTATAGTTTATTTCCAATATGCATTACAACTCTCAAATATTTTATTACATCTTGAAATGTTGCAAGTAATCTTCAATTCATCCTTACTAAGTTGCGAGTTAAACATCATTCCTTCACTTAGTTGCACTCACATCCATATTTGGTCAATTTAAGCTTTTGGAAATACTTTCTCCGTAGATCTAATTTTCCATCATCTGTCTTTCGTCGCAAAGGATCTAAAATTTGCATCGAGTTTGAAAGAAGAACAAAAATTACAAGTTTGTTTAGTCCCTATGGATACGAAGCTCTACTTGCACTATACATCTTGTGTATTTCTGTTATGCTTGTGGTTGTAACTTTATTTGTTTGACTACGGTTTTCGTGGGATAACAACGACATGATTAAATCATCATTTTAAACCGCGTAAAATCGTATCAACATTTTGGCGCCATTGCCGAGGACTAGGCAACATTTGCAAATTTTTTTCTTTACTTTCAACTTGTTTTCAATATTCTAATCCGTGCAATTTTCTTATTTCAGGTACTTGAACCTCGAAAAAGAAAAAAATGAAGAATCCATGCATTTTTTTTTGCAAACTTGTAACTTGTTCTTAGTAAAAAAAATCCCCCCTCCCTCTCGGAAAAGCTCGCCATCAACAGGACAAAATAATATGGATTAGCGCCAGAAGTGTACGCACTGTGAGCTTTCTTTTTTACTTAGGCATTCTAAGATTTATATTTCGTGCATGTGTTTATGCATCGAATTAAACTGAAAAAAATTAAAAAAGAGTTCTTGATTGCATCATCTCTGTGGTCTTCTTCCTCTGATAATCTAATTTAAAGACCACCAAAATCGTGCTTGATCGTATTAAAAAGATAAGCTTGAAAAATCACTGCAGTGATCCTAGCGAAAGCGGACAAAAATTTGAATGCTTGTTTGATGCACATGGTGAATGACACAAAACTCGCAAGCACATAGAACCCCAGGATAGAGACAAAAATCCCTGGAGCTACGTGGGATTGCAGCGAGAAATCGTAACTCCTCGACGCGTTGGGCACAGGTTCTTGTGAGAAGAACAGATCATTGATCTGAGTACCGCACTATGGACCCACCATCCGGATTAGGACATCGATTTCTCACAACCTTCCACACCCACCTCTTCACTAAGGACTCTTAATTCTCTGATAACGTTTGTTGAATCACTAAATTAAAATCGAAAATATAACCGCTTCCGCGGCAACTTTTGTGTGGAGTTGGTGAATCAACAAATTGTTTTGTGTTAATCTACTGTATACTTGTCTATAATTGAGAATCTTTATTCATGGAAAAAATTCAAGTTATGCTCAATGAGATGCACGAAAAAACGAGGCTGAATCGGGCTATTGCATCGAATTATTTGGAGGATAGGAAACGATCTTCTCGACCCATTGATCCACCTATTTTATTACCGATTGAGCGTGAGATTGATGAAATGATACATCTAATGCAAAAATATCAAGAAAATAAGGAACACAAAAAGAATGGGTCATCTGATCAAACGTCAAAACCACCCTATGATGACCCTATATTAGAGGAATTTCTTGCATTACCTTCTCCTACATGCCCTTCCTTTGTCTCTTGCAAACCACTTTCACACGCAGAACACTCATCCATTTTGAATATTGGACTAATCTCTAATTCTTTAAGAAATCACTCAATCTCCTTACCCCTATCAACGACCCATGAAAGTGACTCTCAACATACTCTTCATGAATTAGTTATTTAAATCCAACAAAACCAGGGAGCACTTCTGGATGAGTGTAATAAGATGCATAAGAATGTCAGTAAACAATTTTTGGAAATTCGTGTTCACTTGATGAATAGGCCAAATAGTTTGACGGATGAATGCAATATATCTCAACAATATTTTGAGAAACACCAAGAAAAGAAAATTGAGGATTTCAGACACTCAAGGGAAGAAGAAAAATGGGTCCCAATATCAGTGAGCCAAACAAAGATATTTCCTTTTGATGAACTAGATGTGAGATTATAGAAGATGATTTTATTGATGAAATAGTGCCATCTCCATGTCTCCTCAAACCCAGATTGGCGAAATTTTATGATATCCTCATCTTTGCTCCTGTGTCAGATCATATATTAATTGATATGCCCAATGATTTAATAGATGAATGTTGTCTCTTGGAAAGACTCGAAAACTTTGAGCATGAAACTTCATTTTGTGATCTTGAGGTGCGTCTTATGGAATATGACTCTATGGATGAAATTGAGGAGGAATGTGATGACTCTATGGATGAAATTGAGGAGGAATGTGATATAATTTCGGGATTCGTGAATCATATTGATCAGAATAATTTTGGAGAGTATAATAAGGACATTTTTGAAATTGAGATGATGCCCCTAGTACAACTCGATCACGACCCACTCTTGATGGATACATGTATCAATGATGGCATCGATCTTTACTTAGACTATTCTTTAGGTTATGAACCTCAGCCTACTAATGATATCGATTGGTCTGAGATAATAGTTGAATTTTAGGATATTACTGGTATTGACTCTAGCAAAGAAATCGAAGAAGTTTTGATGTTTGATGTTAATTCTGAATGTGATATTACGATTAATGAAAAAAGTCCAAACTTAGAGTTTGAATATGAGGACATAGTAGACAATGAATTGACTTTTTCATGCACCGAGACTCTCTTCCAATCAATACATGATTATATGTTGAAGATCTCTTATGATGATCCTTCAAAGATGAGATTTCCAACTTTATTGCCTTTACCATTAAGAAAGAAGATCCACTCAATTCGGTTGATGACTATAAAAATACATCTTCTACTACTGAGTCAGAATCTGATCAGAATGATTTTTTATTCTCCGATCCTTTTTGAAATGAAACCGAGGAACTACTCAAAACATTCGAAGACAATCATCTAATCATTTATGTGACACAGCCTTTGCAAAATCCGACCTCTATTGTCATACCTCCTAATTCAATAGCCAACACTCTCCTGCTCCTGACCTTTGAATACCCAAATCATATTTCTAGGAGAGAATCATCTTTGTGGCTCAAGAAGAGAACTGAAATGAAATTCACAATAGATGCCACCGAGGATAGACATGATGATTATTTGAGGGAAAATGATGATTTATCACAATATACAGAGGACCTCATGGAGGAATCAATTCTTGATCATGTAGAGCTCGACTTCAATACATCATATCTTGTCCATGAGCCCTTCACCAGTCCACCCATCTCCCTCCCATCACATCCAATCCAAGATCAAACTGATTCATCTCTCATTCTGATTCATCGACGAATTAATATCTTCCCTGTATTAATTAGAGGACACATTTATCAAATTCATCAACCGCACTCTCACATCTGGATCAGGATATCCGTATCATATCAAGAGTTTCATTTGGGTTTTCTGAATACATCTTCTTCACTCACACGCAACACTGGATACTCTTGATAAGTTGAATCGTCGAGTCGGGACTTTAAACCAACAACATTTTGTGGGTCCACACCCATAGATATCTTTTCCTTTCTTTGTATCCTTCTCTTTACTGCATTGCATTAGATAAGTATGAGAGTCCCCCTCCACACTTCACAAAAAAAACCAAAAATACTTTTCACAATCACTCACCCCTTCTGATCCTCCTTTCATACCTTGTTTTCACCATGAGGACATGGTCTCTGATAAGTATGGAGGGGGTATGTCTGCATAGTTTTCAAAATTGCATACTTTTCAAAAAAATCTTCTTCAATTTTTTTTCAAAAAATCCCCTTAAAATATTTTCAAAAGGCGAGAAAACTACCAAAAATACATCCTTCCTAGTTTTATCTTATCTTTTGGGAATCAGCTCTTCATTGCATAGATCATATATTGAAGCTGAGTTGACCCTAATCCACTTAATTCCATCAGAATTTCACTAGACATGAGCTTTTAAGCTTTCTTCAGGTCCATGTGGACTTTATTCTCTCAGTTCCACTAACTATACTGGTGAATGAACTTCTGTATCTAACTAGATCACCTGAGCAACTAGTAGCAATCTTAAACTCTTCAGTGGATATTAAGGAACTGCACATTACACTTAGCTTGATTGAGTTTATTTTACGAGATACAGTTACAATCTAGCTGAGATGAGGAGTTGTCCTCTTGGTTGTGCCAATGCCTGAACCTTATCTATAGTCAGTGAAGGAACTTGACTCAGAGGCAACATGATCTCTCTAGTCTAAGTATGCCAGCAAATAAACCAGTATCGTGCCTCCAAAGTCAATATTAAGTCGATACTATCTTTTGATGCCAAACTCAAAACAAAAACACCACAAAAAGGCATATCATAATACAAATGTCAAAAACCACCAATCATGCAAAGATGTGCGAAGCAAAAGCAATGAAAGCACCGAATAACCCTTCTCCACCAAAAAGCCGTGGTAGCAGCCCAATGATGCTACCTAAATTCTTAAAAAAAGCCCGAAGATGCCCAGGTTTATGCTCTGCAAAAGGAAAGAAATGAGAGCAACGGACCAAAGCAGTCTACGAAAACCTGAAAGTTAAGTCCCATTTTCCAAAGAATTATGACCTATTTTTTTATGCTGACATACTTGGGTGAAAAGAGAATATGTCTGAGTTCAGGTGAGGACTGAGGCTATATGAGTAGGGAATCATCCAGTACCTCGATAGATAGTGTTGTTAGCTCGTTCTCTTGACTCACGAAAGCTAAACTATCACTAACACTGTTAATATCTATTCAAAGTCAAAGAGAATACTTGTTTCTTAGGGATGAACTGACCTGATCAACCTTCTAAAACCATGTCTGATTTTGTTGGAACTGAGAGGATGTTGAAACTACAAAGCTCAAGTCAAGTTGATGAAGTTTGTGTATTTGTGTGGTTAGGATCTGAAAACTCAAGACTTTGTGGGTATGTCTGCTGTAAACCCTCACCCAACCTATCTTGGCTATTTTCCCTATCTTTCATTATTACTTATCTATTTCTTGCTCGGGACTAGCAAGATTTAAATATGAGGGTGTGATGATTACATGATATATTGTGATAATAGGCTCAAATTATGTGGAATACAATATCAATTCCTAGGTTACAAACTATAAATTCACATAATATATGTCTACATTATTCCATGCACATAAGCGTATAAAATCATCAATAAATCAGGGAAACATCTGATAAAATATTATCATCATTAATCAGATTTATCAGAGAGAAATTGAATACACTCATAGAGCACTAATTTAATCAACATATTGACTTGGCTCTACAAAAACATCTCTAACATTTTGTTGGAAAGAAAAAGGGAGGGGAGTTAATGTAAAACTTCCATTCATTATTCTCATGTGCCATGAGCCCCATCCCATGCACACTCTTAAATTTATCTCTCCCCTTCCCAAGCACACTAGCTGTCCACATCTCATCCTTCCCCATGCAAAAATTAATTCTTCATGCACTAATAATGATCTTTTGTCTTTACTTGCATGGATGTCTCCCTTTATTTACAAGAAAAATCCATCTATAAAAGGAGGCACTCACGCACATACCTCTCTCTCCCATTCTCTCTCTCTCAACTCACGCACACTCTCCCCCTCATGCCATTCTCTTCTCACGCCATTCCCCTCTCTCTCGTTTTTCTCTCTTGTTTCCATCTCCCTCTCTCTCATTTTTCTCATGCATGTACAAGGATAGCATCAACAGTACGCCACCAATGCATGTCCTCCCCATCTCCTCCAGCCCGTTGCTGTGCACAGTAGCTAACTCCCTCGCGTGCACAGCTGTGCATCCAGTGACTTCTCTTGTGTGTGGCTGTGCACCTCTCTAGCTGTGCACCACTCTAGTTGTGCACCACCTGCTGTGCGGCCACTATCCTCACGCGGTCTCCTCCTCGCGGTTCACTCCAGCTATGCACCTTCACGGCAGCTCCAGCTTGCAGCCACCGCGTACTGGCATTCGTCCAGCAACTGCTATACACGCAACCAACTCTAGCGTGTTATCTTCTAGCGACCAGCAACATCCCGTCACTCATGTGACGACAATTTTTTGTGCGGTGTTCCTCTCCCCATATAGCAGCTCGCACGTCCCTGATAGTCGTCGTCACTGTCACCATCTGGATAGAGAAGCATTTCCTTTCTTATTTTTATATCTCTCATGCATTTTGTTATATTAGTTGCTATTGTTTAAGATGGAAAAACTTGTTTGGTAATGTCTTTTATTTACTATAGTTTATTTCTAATATGCATTAGAACTCTCAAAATTTTATTACATCTTGAAATGTTGCAAGTAATCCTCAATTCATCTTTACTAAGTTGCGAGTTAAACCTCATTCCTTCACTTAGTTGCACTCACATCCATATTTGGTCAATCTAAGCTTTTGTAAATACTTTTTACGTAGATCGCAATTTTCCATCATCTGACTTTCGTCGCAAAGGATCTAAAATTTGTATCGAGTTTGAAAGATGAACAAAAATTACAAGTTTGTTTAGTCCCTGCAGATACGAACCTCTACTTGCACTATACATATCAGTCACCCCATCTCCTCCTGGCACTATGGGTACCGTCTCCACAATATAATCTCTTGTGTGCTCCCACATCCCCAAGAAGTTGGCGTGGAATTGGATCCAATCGACATTGATCTTCCCTCGCAGATCTATCTAGTGGAGCTTTGGACATGTGTTGCATGGGCTTGGGATCCCCTGAACTGCTCCAAACTGCCGTAACACATGATCTGGAGTTTATAACTCAACCAAACAGAAATGAATCAGTGGTACTCTTGCAATATGAAGATCCGGTGCTTCCAAGCAGTACAGAGGAAGTATCTGCATCACATCTGCGGTGTACGGCCTCCTAAAAACCTACCAAAATAGAAAGAATTTTATTAGAATCCTGGGTCAAATGCATCTGAAGGTCAAATGTTTAAATTCATACCTGTGACGTTGTCTGAAGGTTAAATGCATCTCGATATGGAAGCATCACATGTGTTGGCTCTGTAGTGACATCAAACTGTTCCTACCAACGACATCCTAAGGGGCTCCCCCCCCCCCCAATCGGACCTTCGGTGTATAGTGGGAGCTATGTGAGGAAAATGTTCCCATGTCCAGACCTGCAGTAGGATCAAAGGCTCACATATCTCTATTGCTTCAGCCTTGGATGCTATGCACAACTGTCTGTAAAGGAAAGCCAGGCAAGAAGATCCCCAGAAAAACTGTTCACATACCTCCATGTTTTTTAGCAAGGGAAGATAAATCAGAGAAACCTAATTGCCAAACTTGTTCGGAAAGACAACTCCACCCAAGAGCTGTGGTGTATATGCATGGGTATGCTGCAGAATGGTGACCTCATCAGCATACTCTGGAAGTATGGAGAAATACTCAACAAGCCATATCATGTTGATATGTGCACCATCAATGTTAGGCTTCTCAGGCCTCACTCCAAGAAGCCTCTCGCATAGTCCTGGCCAGCTAGGAGATGTTGTATACCCAAACACACTATGTACATCGATCTTCAGTCCAAAAATGTAAGCCACGTCCTGCAAAGTGATCGTCGTCTCTCTATGGCGCATGTGAAAGGTATGAGTCTCCATGCGCCATCTCTTTACCAATGCATTAATTATGTGCCAATCAAGTGAGATGAAGTCTAGTTGCATCACTCCTGCAAAACCCGCAGCATACACATGCTTCACGATCCGTTCATCAATGGGGGCATGTCGCAGTATGCCCTCTCTCCGTCGACATCTCAACCATCTTGCCACCTATGGGCATTGAAAAAAATAAATACGTCAGATAACAAAATAAAATATTATGATAAAAACTTACAATATAATTTTTTTAAGCACATACATCGCCCCACCAAACAGCTCTGATCTATGAGAGCCTTGTAGATGTAAAACAGATCGATCAATGGGACCCGGCTCCATCTGCAACAATTAAAATATTGAGTGGCTAAAACAAATCAATCAATGATTACCAAAATTTAAACAAGAGAAGTGAATTGTAAAAAATTTAGTCGCAATTATCAAAAAATAAACAACCTTGGGTAGTACGGTTTGGACATTTCCTCCTATTGTGGCCGCTCTCCCGACATAACCCACATTTGTTTACACTTGGTGGCCCATGGCTACTATATCGACGATTATGACCAAGTTAACGGCATGTCCCGCACTGTTGTTGGACAGGATCCTCACGCATGTCCATTTCATAATGAATCCGCTTTGATTTAGGCCGGCCCTTGGATCGTACTCTTGTTGTATCTAGAATTATTTTCTCTATTGTGAATGTTGGCCATACCTCCCTATCTCCAATGGGGTAGAAGATACCTTCATAGATGTTCTGTTCACACTGCAATGTATACCACAGGCCCATATACTTATCAACATCAATATTTAGATGTGATAGAACAACACATGCATGAGAGCAAGGGATTACGTGGACCTGCCATTTCTGACAGGTGCAAGACAAGTCACTGTAGGACTGAATGTTTCCTTCCGCCCTTTAGACCAAACTATGACATCTGTTGCCCTATGATGACTTCATATAAGTGTAAAGGAGCACCCTTGATTCGAGTGATTCGATTGGTTAAGTCAAGACGAAATGATTTCGCAATCATCTTGACCAATCAATTGAATGTCCAATCCATTCTCATTTTTATGGGTTTCACCCAATCTCCCTCGTATCTGACTTCTTTGCCATCTTACAAATCTTTCCACCAACATGGCACAAGCACAACACTTCCATTGCTTTGACTATCTTGAAAAATAAGAGTAATTCAAATTACATGTGAGAAAATTACACTCCTAAGTATACAATGTGTGGCTTATATAAAATCAAAAAAATAATAAACACACAATGCTAGGGTTCACTCACAGTGGATGAGATGGAGCACCTCTACAAGAGGAATGGGAGGAGGTGGTGGCACAGGAGGGGGCGTGCACGCGGTGTAGGTTGCTGGGGCAGCGTGGAGTGGCTGGGGCGTGTCGCAGTGGCTGGGGGTGGCTGGGGCGTGCCACAGTTGCCGGGATGAGGGTTCTGTGCGCGTGGGGGGACAGGCGGGTCACGCTCTGTCTATATTCAACCCATAGCCGTGACTTGAGGTCACGGCTTCCTTCAGTAGGAGCTGTAACTTCAAGTGACGGCTCCCTACTATGGAAGCCGTGACCTCAAGTCACAGCTTCCTTGGGGTAGTTTACAAAATAAATATTCGCCTGGAGGTTCCGTGGAATAAGATTTCACAAGTACCCCTCAGGCGAATTTGCTTCGAGAGTTGACTCATGTTCGTTTTATTCTACATCTGAGGGGAGTTCATTTCCTCTCGAGGTCAGAGGAAAGGCTATGAGAGTTTCGCAGGTGCTGGCGAAGGTCTGATTTTGCTCTCTGATGGTCGTGTGGGGCGAGCACATTTTTGGATTTGTCTTGAGGAGGTGCTTCCACCTCCACAACCGCATGTGGCGGAGATGCGACAACATTGGAATGGGGAGGTGATTAGGGATGTCAATCTGGATCTACCCATTGGGTACCCGACCCGAACCCGCCCCATTTAAGGACCCGAAACCCGTCCCATTTACTTTTGGACGGGTTTGGGTTTTGAATTGACTACCCATGCGGGTATGGGTATGGGTTTGGGATTGCCTTGTGAGTACCCGAACCCGAACCCGCCCCAAACCCGAATAAAACATACATATAAAGATAGATGTGTGTGTTGCATTTTTATCAAACTAGACCCAAATCCATTTCATATCTAATATGTATCGATTTACATGTATAAATATCCAACTCAATTTTCTCCCCTCCGTCCATTTTTTCTTATTCAACTAACTTTGTATATCTTTAATTAATAAAAACTATCAACACAAAAGAGCTAAACACTCAACATATATAAATATTTAATATTATCTATATATTGCAAATTTTTATGAATCGTCACATTACACGATGTCACTCTATTTCGTCTATCTTTGAAAATCTTGTATACATTTATACACAACTTAAGATTTACCATGTTGAAGATATGGGTACCCATTGAGTACATGGGTACCCGATGGGTATATGGGTACCCGCTAGAAATTATCCATTTAATAACTGGGCGGGTATGGGTAGTGATATTATAAATGGGTACGGGTTTGGGAAAAGTAATACCCGCCCCAAACTCGACCCGCTGACATCCCTAGAGGCGATAAACCGTGGCGCCATCAATGCCAAAGATCCGGGTGCAATTAAAACGGAGTCATCAGTAGCAGTTATTGAGGAGTCTAAGGAGATTGAGGTGGAATCTTAAACGCCAATCCCTTTCAAATTGTGGCAACGGGCGGACTCTCACTTAATCATTATCTCCAGAGGGACCATTTTGGTTTGGACTAAGGGTGTAAACGAGTAGAACCTGAGAGAACCAACCCAGGCTCGGTTCGGCTCGTTTAGCAAACTTTCAAGTTCGGCCTCGGATCGGCTCAATAAAATAAAAAGTGTAATCAGGTTCGGCTCAGCTCGGATAAGGTTCGTAAAGGTTCGGTTCGGTTTGGCTCGTTAAAGGTTTGTTTAAGAATAAATGTTGTGCATGTGTTTCTGTTCAAAGGAAAAAACTGCAGTTGCATGAGAGGGTTTTGTGGAGTTTCGGGACTAGGGAATATGGACTTAAGGAGGGTATGAGTGGACGAGTTTGGAAAAATAAGTGAATGCCCTTATGTTAATATAGAATGTATTTTTTCCTTGTATATAAACAATATAAATGTATATATACTTCTATGTATGTATGTGTGTATATAATCGAACTTTTAACGAATCTAACCTGAGCGAATCTATGTTTTTGAGGTTCTGTTCGTTTATTTAATCGAGCCCAAATTCGTGTTCAGGTTCGGTTCATTTATTTTCGAATCGAATCTGAATCGAACTTTTAGAGAGCCGAATCTGAGCGAATGTCGAACCTGAGAAAATTCTGACAGCCCTAGTTTGGACGCTCAGGAACCGGACTCGGATCATCTGTTTGTCTTGGACCATAAGGTTGGTGAGTATAGGGCTCCTGGAGCTTTGGTCCCATTGCCTCGGGCGTCCGAATGTCTTGGACCATCCGCCTTGGGTCTATGGGTTGTTATTTGACTGGTTTGGGTGGGTCTAGTTATTCGATTTGGGTTGAATTCGATTTGAGTTGTAAAAATAAAACTCATCACCCAATCAAATTAGATTGGGTTGAGATGTTTGGGTGACCGATTTGGGCTGATTAGGTTGGGTGAAAACCAAATTACCCATATGAAATATCTTGTTAATTGAAAGTAAAGTAATGATAGGGCCATTGAAGTATGAAAAGGATGTCAAAGTAAGCATGCATTAAGCTCAGTAGAGAAGAATAAGGTTGTGGGAATATGTTAAACATAGATGAAGAAGATTAGAATATGTTCAAGTTGATATGGAGTTGTTTAGATAAGATTATGGGATTTTCAAGTATAATTTATGTCACTTGAAGTCGACGGGATTGGAGCATAGGTATGTGGTAAAAAAATGTGCTCTCAACTGTTTATACCATGTAACGATCATACTAAGGATGATAAAGAAAAAATACATTGAGTACAAAAATAATAACAATTGAAATATTGTTTAGTGAGACAATGTTGTTAACAAGATGATAGCTTGGATTGGAGAATCCGAGTTGTACATTAAAAATATATAGGAGTTTAGAATTCTTGATATTATATACTAAATATATATAGATTGGATTAGGTGTGATTAAACCTTTTTTCCATCTAAATAAATAGTTTGGGTTATTTGGGTGGCTTGGGTGGAAGACATTAAACCTACCAACCAATCCAATACCCATTTAAGAAATATGGTTTGGGTCCAATCCAACCCAAAAATCAAATAACTCAAATCATTTCGACCTATCTTCAATGATTTGATTGGGTTATATGAGTGGACCCATATAGTGCCCACCCCTACTTGGGTTCGTTCGAGCACACCTCTCCATATCAGTTTGGCCATCCATGTTCGGATTCGCAAAAAACTTCCTCCTCTAACGTTGTGTTGCTCTTGAACAGAAACTCAGAGATTTTTCCCACCTCTCGGCCTTCAGTTGAACCTCTAGGGGGACGAACATGGCCGGGCTGCTTCGGATGTGTCTCCTCCAGATCTTCTGCATCCGATGGCTGCTTGTAGTGGAGCTGAGGCTGCAGTGGTTTGCAGCGGTGCTGGGATGTTGTCGATAGACTTGAGATGTTTCTTTGTTCCAGAAAAACCTCTTTTAGGGCATGTTCATTTGGAGAATAGGCCCTGGAATAAGGGGCCTATTCTCCATCCGACACGGTTTCCCGTGGTACGATTATTCCTCCTCATTCCATCTTATTTCACTGTTATTCCTATCTTTATCCTACCTTACCTACCTTTATTTCACCTTATTCTCCTTATTCCTATTCTCCAGTCAAACAAAGAATAGACACTTATTCTCCTTATTCCCAATCCTTATTCCTGCTTATTCCCGAACTGAACGGGCCCTTAGGGAGCGATGGAGATGTTGGTTTGACATCGCAGATTGGTGAAATTGAGGGCGATCTTGAGGAAGGTGATGACATGGATACAAGGATCACCTTACGTGGCTCCGCGGAGGGGTTAGGTGGGGGGAGAAGCACCGCAGGAAATGCTACAGACCTCGGAAAGAGAGATCCAGAAGGAGCAGGGAAGCTGTCACATGTGTATCACAAGTTTCGGCCACGGAGTTAGTGAAAATGAATGTGGCTAAGGAGGCGAGTGTGATCACAGAAGGGATGCAAACAATTTATGGATATATCTATATCCGATCCATCGCCGTATCCGTTTTACATATATTTTGATATCTGTATCCGTATCCGTTTTAAAAGATACAGATATGGATATCGTTTTGATATTCACAAACATCCATATTCGTATCCGTATATCCATTTTCATATATAAATATAGTCATAGATTTATTTTCAACCCTATATAACATAATTCTATATCTTATTTTACCATATATATATAATATTTATGATACAAACATATTTAACAAATTTATATCATGTATTTTCCAGCCAATTCAAATATATTTAATTCAATTCTATATAGTATTTCTAACATTACTCATATGTGATCAGTATCCGTTTTACATCCATATCCGTTTTTTAAAGATATGGTAAGATAATTTTAATATCCTCTAATATATGTATCCGCATCTGTATTCGTATTCAAAAATGGATAAGGATACGATAATACATGTATTCGTATATGTATCAGTCCATTTGCATCCCTAGATCACAGTCTTTCTCCTGTAGTTTGTTAATAAAGATGGTCTCCTAGAATATGTGGGTGTTAGAGAACCCCGAGAAATGAGGTTCAGTGGAATCTGAATGATTAGATGGAGGATGTCATTTTGTTGCAAGAGACAAAGCTTAGCGACTGCCCAAACTTGTTGTGGAAGTCTCTCGGATTGACGCGTGCTAATAATTTTCGTTGTTTAATGTTGTGGGAAGTGCTGGTGGTGTTGTTGTTGCTTGGAATGGGGATTTTTTTGAATCTATGTCGGAGAGAAGGGGCATTTTCATGCTAATGGTTGAGCTTCTCGTCAAACATTTGGACTCCATATTAGTGACATCATGTGTTTATGGACAAAATGACCACTTGCTTCGTGCAAGCCTCTGAGCAGAATTGTGGATGTAAGAGAGGTGTTTCTTGATGTAGCATGGGTTGTGGCTAGTGATTTCAATGTCACTTTGTTTTCTACTGATAGACCAGGGCTGAGGGGGAGTTAGGACTCAGGAGAAGAAGCTTTTGTGGAGTTGGTCGGAGACTTGTAGTTGGAGGTTCTAGATGCAATTGACATCAAGTACATGTGGAGAGATTGTGGGGTCTCATTCGCAGTTAGATCGCTTCTTAATTGCACTCGAGGTGTTGCAGTTGTTCTTCATGTGTGGTGTTTACTCGAGGTCGATATCTAGATCTGACCACTCAACTCTCATTTGGGACACTGGTGTTGAGAATGCCTTACGCTCTTTTTTCAATGAGGAGGCATGACTGCTTGAAGGTGGTTTTCGTGAGTTGATAACCGATCATTGGTGATCGACGGAGGGAGCGGGTTTGACGGCTTCCTTTCTGTCGTAGAAATTAGTGAGCTTGAAGAAGAGGCTGAGCGTGTTCAAGCAGGAGTTAAGGAAGACCAGGAGGGCAAGAAGAACGATGACAGAGGAGGGAATCGCTAGACCGGACAAGGTAGAGGATTCCAGAGCTTTGATGGAAGAAGAGATGAAAGAAAAAAATGGATTATCTGAGGGATGTTGTTTTGGATGATAAGAAGAGGGAAGTGGAGTAGAAGAAAAGGTCAAGGCAGATGTAGATTAAAGAAGGTGATACGAATATGAAATTTTTTTCACGCGATGGCTAGCAAGAGGAGAAGGAGAAATATGATCTGAACTGTACTGGTGGGGGAATCGAGAGTCGATGGAGAGAAGGAGATTAGAAGGGTGCTGGTGAACCACTTTCACGATCCCTCGAGAAGGGTGGTGCTGAGATCGTGGAGGTGGACAGGAGTAGGGGTGCCCATGCTCTTGTCTGAGTAGAGTAAGCGGCTGGTTAGACTTTTCTAGAAGGAACTAAAGTGGGTTGTTTCCGCATTGAATGGCGACGGGGAACCTGGACCGGATGATTTTCCTTTTTTTCTACAGTGAATTCTGGGAGGTGGTGGGTGATTATGTGTTTGCAGTTTTGGAGGAATTTAGCAGTTGTAACATAATATTTAACAAAATCAATCAAGCTCTTATTGTTATTCTTCAAGAGAAGGAGGCGTCAGAACGTGTGGAGGATTACCGCCTCATTGCTCTATCTATTGTTATCTATTTGATTATTGTCAATGTTCTTCCAGAGAGACTCAATATGATTTTTGATGATTTGATTTCTCCAATACAGTCTGCTTTCATCTCAAAAAGACAAATTGATGATAGCTTAATGATATCCTCAGAGATTATAGCAGACTAGAAATATCGACAGGTTCGAGGGGTGATGTGGAAGGTGGACTTCTCCAAGGCTTATGATAGTATGGATTGCCATTTCTTGTGGCATGTCCTGGCCAAGAGGGGATTTCTAGACCTATGGATCTCTTGGATGAAGAGCAGTCTGACCACTACATCTTACTCGGTTTTATTGAACGGTCGCCCAGAAGGAGGATTCTTCCAGTCAAAACAGGGGATTTTTCAAGGTTGCCCTTGACGTCGCTCCTCTTCGTGTTGGCAATGGATGTTTTGCCTCATATGGTGAATTAGATAGTGACGCGCGTTTTCCTGACGTGCTATTCTCGAGGAGACATCTCCCTTCTGATTCTCTAATATGTAGATGATACTATCTTTTTTATTGAGAGCGGGGCAGCTAAAGTGAGGGGAATGTCGTTCATTTTGAAGATCTTTGGTGAGCTCTCTGGTCTTAGGCTCAATAGAGAAAAATAAAGCATGAGAAAAATAAAGTGAGGGGAATGTCGTTAATTCTAGGAGGTGGTGGGTGATTATGTGTTTGCAGTTTTGGAGAAATTTAGCAGTTATAACATAAGATTTAACAAAATCAATCAAGCTCTTATTGTTATTCTTCAAGAGAAGGAGGCGTCAGAACGTGTGGAGGATTACCGCCTCATTGCCCTATCTATTGTTATCTATTTGATTATTGTCAAGGTTCTTCCAGAGAGACTCAGTATGATTTTTGATGATTTGATTTCTCCCATACAGTCTGCTTTCATCTCAAAAAGACAAATTGATGATAGCTTAATGATGTCCTCTGAGATTATAGCAGACTAGAAATATCGACAGGTTCGAGGGGTGATGTGGAAGGTGGACTTCTCCAAGGCTTATGATAGTATGGATTGTCATTTCTTGTGGCATGTCCTGGCCAAGAGGGGATTTCTAGACCTATGGATCTCTTGGATGAAGAGTTGTCTGACCACTGCATCTTATTCAGTTTTATTGAACGGTCGCCCAGAAGGAGGATTCTTCCAGTCGCAACAGGGGATTTTTTAAGGTTGCCCTTGACGTCGCTCCTCTTTGTGTTGGCAATGTATGTTTTGCCTCATATGGTGAATTAGATAGTGACGCGCGTTTTCCTGACGTGCTATTCTCGAGGAGACATCTCCCTTCTGATTCTCTAATATGTAGATGATACTATCTTTTTTATTGAGAGCGGGGCATCTAAAGTGAGGGGAATGTCGTTAATTTTGAAGATCTTTGGTGAGCTCTCAGGTCTTAGGCTCAACAGAGAAAAATAAAGCATGAGAAAATAAAGTGAGGGGAATGTCGTTAATTCTGGGAGGTGGTGGGTGATTATGTGTTTGCAGTTTTGGAGAAATTTAGCAGTTATAACATAAGATTTAACAAAATCAATCAAGCTCTTATTGTTATTCTTCAAGAGAAGGAGGCGTCAGAACGTGTGGAGGATTACCGCCTCATTGCCCTATCTATTGTTATCTATTTGATTATTGTCAAGGTTCTTCCAGAGAGACTCAGTATGATTTTTGATGATTTGATTTCTCCCATACAGTCTGCTTTCATCTCAAAAAGACAAATTGATGATAGCTTAATGATGTCCTCTGAGATTATAGCAGACTAGAAATATCGACAGGTTCGAGGGGTGATGTGGAAGGTGGACTTCTCCAAGGCTTATGATAGTATGGATTGTCATTTCTTGTGGCATGTCCTGGCCAAGAGGGGATTTCTAGACCTATGGATCTCTTGGATGAAGAGTTGTCTGACCACTGCATCTTACTCAGTTTTATTGAACGGTCGCCCAGAAGGAGGATTCTTCTAGTCGCAACAGGGGATTTTTTAAGGTTGCCCTTGACGTCGCTCCTCTTCGTGTTGGCAATGGATGTTTTGCCTCATATGGTGAATTAGATAGTGACGCGCGTTTTCCTGACGTGTTATTCTCGAGTAGACATCTCCCTTCTGATTCTCTAATATGTAGATGATACTATCTTTTTTATTGAGAGCGGGGCAGCTAAAGTGAGGGGAATGTTGTTAATTTTGAAGATCTTTGGTGAGCTCTCAGGTCTTAGGCTCAACAGAGAAAAATAAAGCATGAGAAAAATAAAGTGAGGGGAATGTCGTTAATTCTGGGAGGTGGTGGGTGATTATGTGTTTGCAGTTTTGGAGAAATTTAGCAGTTATAACATAATATTTAACAAAATCAATCAAGCTCTTATTGTTATTCTTCAAGAGAAGGAGGCGTCAGAACGTGTGGAGGATTACCGCCTCATTGCCCTATCTATTGTTATCTATTTGATTATTGTCTAAGTTCTTCCAGAGAGACTCAGTATGATTTTTGATGATTTGATTTCTCCCATGCTGTCTGCTTTCATCTCAAAAAGACAAATTGATGATAGCTTAATGATGTCCTCTGAGATTATAGCAGACTAGAAATATCGACAGGTTCGAGGGGTGATGTGGAAGGTGGACTTCTACAAGGCTTACGATACTATGGATTGTCATTTCTTGTGGCATGTCCTGGCCAAGAGGGGATTTCTAGACCTATGGATCTCTTGGATGAAGAGTTGTCTGACCACTGCATCTTACTCAGTTTTATTGAACGGTCGCCCAGAAAGAGGATTCTTCCAGTCGCAACAGGGGATTTTTTAACGTTGCCCTTGACGTCTCTCCTCTTCGTGTTGGCAATGGATGTTTTGCCTCATATGGTGAATTAGATAGTGACGCGCGTTTTCCTGACGTGCTATTCTCGAGGAGACATCTCCCTTCTGATTCTCTAATATGTAGATGATACTATCCTTTTTATTGAGAGCGGGGCAGCTAAAGTGAGGGGAATGTCGTTAATTTTGAAGATCTTTGGTGAGCTCTCAGGTCTTAGGCTCAACAGAGAAAAATAGAGCATGAGAAAAATAAAGTGAGGGGAATGTCGTTAATTCTGGGAGGTGGTGGGTGATTATGTGTTTGCAGTTTTGGAGAAATTTAGCAGTTATAACATAAGATTTAACAAAATCAATCAAGCTCTTATTGTTATTCTTCAAGAGAAGGAGGCGTCAGAACGTGTGGAGGATTACCACCTCATTGCCCTATCTATTGTTATCTATTTGATTATTGTCAAGGTTCTTCCAGAGAGACTCAGTATGATTTTTGATGATTTGATTTCTCCCATACAGTCTGTTTTCATCTCAAAAAGACAAATTGATGATAGCTTAATGATGTCCTCTGAGATTATAGCAGACTAGAAATATCGACAGGTTTGAGGGGTGATGTGGAAGGTGGACTTCTCCAAGGCTTATGATAGTATGGATTGTCATTTCTTGTGGCATGTCCTGGCCAAGAGGGGATTTCTAGACCTATGGATCTCTTGGATGAAGAGCTGTCTGACCACTACATCTTACTCAGTTTTATTGAACGGTCGCCCAGAAGGACGATTCTTCCAGTCGCAACAAGGGATTTTTCAAGGTTGCCCTTGACGTCGCTCCTCTTCGTGTTGGCAATGGATGTTTTGCCTCATATGGTGAATTAGATAGTGATGCGCGTTTTCCTGACATGTTATTCTCGAGGAGACATCTCCCTTCTGATTCTCTAATATGTAGATGATACTATCTTTTTTATTGAGAGCGGGGCAGCTAAAGTGAGGGGAATGTCGTTAATTTTGAAGATCTTTGGTGAGCTCTCAGATCTTAGGCTCAACAGAGAAAAATAAAGCATGATCCCCTTTGATCTACTGGAGGAGGAGGTGGAAGCATGTAGTATGGAGTTGGGATACTCTTGCAATCCCAGGCCAATTACATATATGGGGTTATTGTTGGGTGGTCACCTTCTTCTTTCAGACTGGCTCCCATTAGTGGAGAAGCTGTAAAGGAAGATGGCCTGAGAAGATTATGAGGAGGATTTTTTGGGGGCAAGGCTAGTGGGGATGAACATGCTATGCATGGTTATATTGCTCAAGGAGGATGGGAGACTTGGTGTGCCTAGATTGGAGTTGATGAATTGTGCACTTATGTTGAAATGAGATACGAGAATTTAGGGCAACAAGGAGGACATATGTTGTAGATTCATATGGAATATCTATGGGGTTGATGCGCACTCTATTGATGGTTTACGTCATGTGCAGTTTAAATCGACATTGTGGAAGGTTATTCATGTGATTCTCCTAGATCTTCCACATTTGTTTCGTCCACATTTAGGTGATGGCTGGAATTTTTTTGGATTGATGAAAGGATGAGAGACGGGCCTCTGGATTCCCATTTCCCTAATTTATTTGCTTTGGCAGAGGACAAAAATGCTCGTGTTGCTAATTCTTTGGATAATGGTATATGGACACCCGCCTTCAAACCGGATCGCTTCAAGAGGACCTGGTTAAGGATTGTAGGATGATTTGGAAGTTGAAAATTCCGGTGTGCATTAGAGTATTCTTATGGCTCCTGAGGAATGGGAGGCTACTCAAGAGGGAGAGGCGGGCTCGTATCTCTCACTCAGAGGATAACTCTTGTATTCTATGCAGGTCATTGATAGAATCCATTGAGCATCTATTTCTTGGTTGTGAAAAGGCAAACGATCTTTGGCAGACGTTGGATGTGGATTGGATTGATCATAACAATATGTCGTCTTTCTGAGAATCCCTCATCAACTCTCGATTCCATCCAAATGTGGACAGATTGGTGTCGATTGCGGGCTTGTGGCATTATGGCTTGCCATGAAATAAATGGTGTAATTTTCCACGCAGAGGTTCTTACGTTGAGAATATAGTCCATCATCCTCGGACTCTCCTCGAGTCCTGGTTGTTATAATCATTTTCTATTAATTTAGTGGGGCGTACACCTAAGCATTGTTTTCCCCTTTTCTAGTATAAAAAAACTTCTTCAGCCTCTCTTCTTATCTTACTATCGTGTTATAGTAACTCACTTAGCAAATGACATAATTCTTATAGTATGATTATGATAGAGGGGGCATCTTATTAGATAACATACTAACTTGGGTGGAGAGAAGGAGCTTGTGGCGTGGAGGAGGAATGTAATTTACCAAGGAATTGTTCGTTGAGGAATAAAGAAGGAAATTCCTCCTTATTCCTTCAATTTCTTATCCCTTCATATACAATCAACGCTTTGGTCATGAAATCAAAATGAGGAATAATATTTCCCCCACTATTCGTCCAGAATACGCCTCTCCCGCAAAAAATACAAATACCTACCACTTATCTAACAATTTCATCTAACATAACCCCCTTATCCTCTCCCTCGTACCAAACAAAGAATAGAAAATAACTATCACTTATCACTCATTATTCCTCCATATTCTCTCATTCCAACTGAACAAAAAAATGTCTTATCACGTCTTATTTCTCATTATCATTTCCCTTATTCCTCAACTGAACGGTCCGTAAGATGAAAGATCTCACAAAAGGTGGAGATCAAGGTAGAACTCATTAGAGAGGGGTAGAGCTTCACTACTCTCATTTGGATGCAAGCTCTACTTGAAGCTCCACTCCATCATAGTGGCATTATAATTCTACTTTTGTAGCCTCTGAGTAAACTATAGTTCTTCTTGTCGTATCGATGTTTCTTGTATCTTAAATGGCATATTTGAACAAGTGATGCGTTCTAATGAGACAGACTTAAGGAGGGCATAAGAGGGGAGAGTGAGAAGAAAGTTGGTGTTAAAATCGTAAGTTATAGAAGAGTGGGAAGATGGATGGCTAAAAACTATGAAAGTATATGGTGTAGGGTTTTCTTATATAATTGTATTATATTTGGTCTTAAATTGACCAAAATTAATGTTTGGTTTCAAGTGTACATCAAAGATAGAAGATATGTGTGGGTCGTAATATAAATATGAATAGTTAGGGGCATAAGTGTTATCACAATATTTTTTAGAGTTACAACAACAACAACAAAAATCTTTTCCCACATTAAGTACGGTCAAGTACATCGATTTTTTTACCTTAATTCAAATCTGTATATCTTGGGTCATTATCCGACATGGATCCAAAAAACTAAGGTCACTTCGGACAGTCTCATTCCAACATTTCTTGGACATTCCTCACCCTCTTTTAGCCGGCTCAACATCTCAACACTCACATCTCCTAAGTTGTACATCATCCGATCATCTTTACAAATGGTCAAATCATCTTAAAGTGATTTTCTCTCATCTTATTCTCTATCAGAGCTACCAACTTTCCTTCTGATCACACCAATCTGAAACTGATTTTTACATGTATGACTGCACATCCATCTAAGCATTTTATTTTTTATATTATTATTTCTTTACATGTCTATAGGTCATAGATCAACATTTTGATCTATAGAGCATAGCATGCCTCATGGTTGCTTTCTCAAACTTTCCTTTGATTTTAAAAGGAATTTTCTTATCATATAAAATAACAAAGGCTCCTCTCCATTTTAACCAACATACATTTATTCTCTGAGTAACATCTCCATCGATTTTCCTATCATATTATAAAATAGATCTTAGGTAACTAAAGGAAATGCAAAAATAGCTTTTTAGACAACAAGTCTAAAGGCTTTACTAGTGCAGACGACTTAACGTATAAATACATATGTTTTATGGAGGTTGGAGTATATATAATTTTGAAAAAAAGACGAGAACATAAGTGTAACTAAAATAGTTTACAGGGGTACAAGTGTATACATCCCTATAATGTGTATTTATGAATCTAGGAACATAAAGTTTGTTTTTTTTTGTACCATTTATGTTAACTACTCATTTTGTAGCTTAACGGTTTATCATTTTCGAGTTTGTTTGAGAAGTTTTACCCATATGTTTGCTCGATTGATCAGATGATGCTAAGGAATAAGGAAGGCTTACTTTACTTATTTGGTTGGTTTGAATATGTATTTTAAAATGAGAAATAATGAGTATTGTTGTAATGATTTAGCTACATTATCCTATAATTGCTTATTTTTAGGATAATATCTCCTTATAATGTGATAAGGAAGTACTATCATTCATCCAAACGAGGCATGTTGTTACCAAACAACTAAATCCAATTGCAACCTCTCTAATTGTCAGCAATCAAGCCACACTGAATCCTGCTGTCAAAAACGCTTGCAATAAAACGCAAGCCTGATCTAGACACCAAAAACAGAAAGGGCTTTGATATGGCAGGAATTGTGAAATTTATGCGTCATATCTACATAGTGGTAATCTTGCTAAAGATGGTGTTCTGGACAGGTAAGTTTCTTGGTAGAGATAAAATTAAATAACCATGCATGTAATAACTTGGGAGACTGTCAACCTGAGTAGGAAAGGTGGATTAGGCTTCCAACTATACATTTCTTGGTTTTTATGGGCTCCATAGGGTGGACTGCTACTCTTGCATTCTTAGCAAGCTGAACCCCAACCTTTACCTAATAATTATGGGCAATGACGTTGGGAGGACAGCAGCCAGGGAAATGAACCTGTATATAACGCAGATATTCTCATTCACACGACGTTAAACTCTATGCCAAATGCTGTAGATTGTAAATAAACGAGAGGATGCAGAATAGAGTTGTTATTCTGTGGTGTACTGTCCATAATGGGTTTATGATTCCTTGATTTGCTAACTTGTGGAGGGCTATATACATATGTCCTCACCTGAACAGGAGTTGTGTCTGAAATTTGTTCATGCGTTGTACCACGGCACCGTCAAAGAACAAAACGCAAATTACAAAGAAAATGAAAAGAAAATAGCAGGTAACTACTAATAACATTTCTATATCACTGAAGGGCATCGGTCTGAAGTAGTTGGAAGGTCCTGCTGGGGCCATTTAAAGTAGAGAAAACCCCGACTTTTGAGGTGTAGAGTGCAGAGCAGCTGCGGCAGTGCCAGTGATGATGATGCGATGGCTGTAGTGCAGGTTTCAGGATCAGTGAAAGGCCCATCGACCAAATGAGTACTCGCTGTTCGCGTTCAAATTTTGCATGTCTTGCGCGCTAGAAGATCTAGAGGCTTTCAGTTTCACGCCATTTTTTTAAAGCGACTGGATGAGAAGCCGATGCAAATGGAAGGACACATTGATCAGTAAACCCAAAACCACTTAAAATTTCCCTGTTATCAATATGCTTAACTATAGATAAGTCCAGTTTCTTTATTCTGTAGATAATGTAAGATTAAATTCGTAGCTTAGCTTCGGGCGAGGAAAGCTCCAATCGAAGTGGGAAGACCTTGTTAAGAATTTTCAAGAGAATATTTGGAAATGTCGAGAATCGCGGAAGCGGAACAGGTGCAAACGATCAAACAAGCAAGCACGAAGATATACGGATTTATAAAATTCACCCGTATCCTTGGGAAATGACGATCTGTTTTCACTATGTGAGGAAAGAGAATATAGAGGATATTGAAAGCTCTAGCCATGAGGATGTTTATATACTACTCTCTTACAAACAAATTCCGGATAAAAATGGATCCAAATACCCAAGTACAAATAGAGCCATTAACAAAAGAATCGCAAAGAGCACTGGACCACACCCCTGCAGGGGAGAAGCGCACATGCTCTGCTAATCGGGCAGCGAGACTCCTGCCTTGTTGGGGTATGGTACGGCACGAATGAGAGCATACGACGATTCTTCAACCATAGTTAGATAGTTAGGATTCAAAGCATATTAACAGGAAATATGGATTTAGAAAATGATGAAAGGAGCCACCAGCCTCGAGCTAAACTTTCACCAGCCTGGACCACACCCCTGCAGGGGCGAGGAGATGAAGTCTTACACCTACTAAGGATGATATTATTAGAAAAGCATTTATTAGATGAGATCGCTCTTGTGATTGACACCACATTGTTATATCAAACTTTCATAAATATTAGGAAGGGAACCACACTTTGTTGCAGATTTTACCATCTTATTTTTGTTCAGTTAAGTTTATTAATATTATAAAGTTAAAAGATAAAAAAATTAACATCATAATAATCAAAGGAAACTTCATTCTTTGTGGATTGTATTTTTAATTGTATTTTGAAATTGCAATTGAGCATTCCCTTTTCTCCATTCAAAAGTGAATTATTTGCTAACCTTTTGCTCGAGCACTAAAGTGTTTTGTGTCCCATTGAAATGTATTAATGATACATTGAGTTTCAGTAGATGACTTGAAGGATCTTTATATATAAAGAGTCATGGGATAAGCATCGTTGTCTATCACTGCAGTTATAGTTGCTATCTACGGATGTTATGTATTGTACAACTTTTTAAAATAGGAAATTTTATTGATGTAGTGATAGAGATAAAAATAGATATAGATATGTATCCGAATATCCACTTATCATATTCGAAAAATTATTGAATATAAATGTCCATATCTGAATATTGATCGAATATGGATATCAATTTTTAAAAAATCAAATATACTAACACCAAAAAGATCCAGATTCGGCTTTGAATATTCGAATACAAATATTATTTATTTAATATATTATTTTAGTAAATAGTTGATTAGCTTAATTTATTTCCATCAACCCAAGTTCATGTATCCTCTAGATCTCTGACAACCAGTCAACCACTATGTCTCTTTGTCTCGACAACTTCATAGGAATCATAAATAGAACAATTCTCATACCTATATGATTATAAGTTTAATTGTTTGGCTAAATATTTTTAAATTAATTATTTGGCTAAATATTTTTATGATGGTATTTTGTACATATTATTGTGATCTTTTATAAATCATTCCTACTTGATAATAATTTAACTCAAATTTGTAATTTACCTTTATTCAATTATATTCATATTCGATCTTAAGTTGATCAGTATTTCTATTTACTCTTTTATTAAACTTATATTCGTATTGATTTTATAAAATTATAATTATAAAATCAGTTTTTGATTCAATCCATGTTTTTAAATATTATAAATAAATTCCAATAATTTTTATAAGATTTTTACACTTATGCCCTTCTGAACTTTTTCAACAACATTTATGACCTTATTTTTTTACAGTGACATTTACACCCACGTATTGTTGCAAAATTCACCATTGTCCCCTTCTTAAAGAGGTGCTTAGTATTGAAAATACAGAAAGGTGCGATTGGTACACGGTATTGCTTGCATGTGGCGAGCACATGTGCTTGCTAATACATGACTGAGCACTTGGGTTACATATGTGCTCGTCTGGGCTGATCGCCCATTTAAATTTTGAGGCGCAATGTTTGTTAATATATGGGCGAGCACAGGGCTTACACAAGTGCTCTCATGGAATGTGCTCGCCAAGAATGTGCTTGTCCATTTGAAATTCAATTCACGACTCGGACGGGTGGGTGTCAATATGCTGGCGAGCACGTGGAGAGCCTTGGGAGAGCACATAAGTGTGCTCGCCCACATCTGTAAAGAGAACGTCGACTAGCCTCCTATTCCTCATTCTTTCTCCCCAAACCCTTCCCTCCGGCGATCTGTGCTCCACCTTCCTCACCTCCAGCGACCCTTGTTTGGGTCATTCAATAATACACGTCTTCATTTAGGTATATATCCTTTCATCCTTTCTCTCGTTTTTTATCATTCATTACATTTCATTCTTGTTTTGATGGTTTTGAGTTTTTATAATGTTGATAGTTTGCTTGTTATTTTCTATATTCCTAGTGCTTGAACTTGTTGTTTATGCTACATAGGACTTGATTAATATGTAGCTATTGTTAAGGTTGATTATGTTTGTCTAATATAGATGGAGGTTCATAAGCATGATATGTATTTGATGAAATGCCACAACCAGTAATATGACTAACTTTGTATAATAAATTAGAATATTGAATTATACAATAACACTAGTTTCATACAATGTCTCACGTCTCAATTGGGATTTTAGGAATGCAATTAGAAGTGGCAGAGAATTAGACGAATTTTGATATGAGAGAAGGAAAGAATAAATACAAGGGAAGGATTTAGAGAATGTATTGGTGGAATTGAACTAGAATTTGGAGTAGGGATAGAAATGATTAAATGGAAAGACGGGATGAGAGATATAAAGTTATTGCGAGTAAAAACACAAGGGGTTGAACCTCAACCCTGTGTTAGAAGAAAATAATGAACATATGGGTTTATTAGGAGAGGGAGGAATCTAGCCCTACCTTCGACAATTGTGAGTGGACAAAGGTGATAGATCACGATGGAAAATTAAACAACAAAAAGGAGATAATGATGAATATGATCATCGATGTACAAAAATCATGAATTGATTGGGGAAATGAGAGGGTAAATATGGAGAAGAGAAGGGGGGAAATAGACAGAAGATCGAAGGGATATTATGGGAGAACCTAACTTGGAATCGATGGAGGGAGTCTCGTGGGGTAGAGATCAACGATCTTCGATTCTCGTGACCTCGACTCTACAATGGTAGAGGGAGATATGGCTTTTCTTTGATCGGAGTCATGATGGATATGAAAACTAGAAAACACATGTGTACAGATATAAATTTAATTCTTGGTGTACATGTGATCAAAAGAATGGTAGGACAATGTGCATTGTTCAACAAACACCAATAGTTATTTTACGATAATTTTTATCACATTAAATTCGAGTTAATGTGTCCAAGTGTGTTATATTAACTTATAGTTAGGTAGATAATAAGGTTAAAACACTAAATGATTATTAAATTATATTAAATATTCACACAGTGCGTCCCTCCACAACATGTGGTATGTGGTCCTGCACACCAAGAGGCATGTGCAATACATTGGAGGATTTCATCACCTCTAATTGTGTTATATTTTAAATTTTGCATAGTACTATTAGACTCACTTTAGGATTAGATATCCTGATTCTATAGTCGTGGATTTTGATGTGTTCAAGTGGAAGAATTTTTTTCGATTACACTTCTATAAATATCATTTAAACACTTAATTAGGTAATAATTTAGGATCACACATGTTCATATCCTTATCGTTAACCAACCAAATATACGTAAATGTCCAGTCAACATAAATGACTAAATATTTTTAGATCATTTTTATAGTATCATTTGTAGCACGTATAAATGTATGGCATAAAGTTATCTTTAAATATTACATTTATGTTGGCTTTTCTTAGTTCTGAGGTCCCGGATTAAGGGAATCTGTAAGGATTTAAACTTATTATAAGGCAATAGTTGTCACATGTTGTAGTTTATTTTTTATGGATATTAGGCTGCATAACACATTCCTTTTCGGTATACCAAACCAATCATAATCTAATACTAAAATTTTCACTACGGTGAAGGTTTTGAGAGTTGACTATGATTGGTTTATGGAGTGTACTAGAGGGGTGCAGGGTCTGCCGAATTTTCTCTTAAATAAGCTACCATGTGACAATCATCGTCTTACAAGAAGTTTGAATCCTTATGGATGGGCTCAAGTGATAACTTAATGAAAATATTTATTTTCTCATCTGCTGAAATTAGTGAAATAGGTTTGGGCCAACGATGGATTTTGTTTAACTTTATAGGTTTTGTCTCTTAACTTAACTGACATTGAAATATCTCCTCTTATTCGATCTTATGAATTGTTACATTCAGGTGAAATCGATTGCTAGTAGAGAGTGGATGTACAAGCATGTAATAAATGGATATATCACAGAGACCTTTCAAAAAGATGTTCAAGAGTTTGTGGAATTTGCTTCTGTGTGGGTTCTCGTGTGGTGAATTCTAATGGGACTATATTGTGTTCATGTTAAAAGTGTCGTTTATTGAAGAAGAGATCCAAGGATGAAACTCAGTTGCATCTTTATAGAAATGATTTCATGCAATGATATCAAATTTGTTGGAGACACGGTGAGGTCTTTGATGACATAATTAATGAGACAAATAATGCGGACACTATCAATCCATTTGTAGATATGGTTATGTATGTTGCAGATCCAGATTTTAACATTGATGGTCTAGACGAAGAAGAACCACATGGTGAGACAATAAACTTCTACGAGTTGTTGATAAAGGCAGAAGAACCCTTGTGGTTGTGTTCTAAGACATATTCAAAACTCTCAGTAGTTTCAGAATTTCTTTCGACGAAGATGGAGTATAATACGATAGATCGTAATTTCGATGACATGCTTACAATTATCAAGAAAGTGTTGGCTGAAAATGTTGAATTACCTGGAAATTATTATAAAACTAAAAAAATGATACAGAAGATGGGTTTAGCAGAGGTTGAGATAGACTCTTGTCTAAATCACCATATTTTATATTACAAAGAACATGAGTATTTGACACGTCCTAAATGTGATGAGCCTAGATTCCATGAATCAAGTAAGACTGGAAAAAATAGCAATGAAAGTTTTACATTATTTCCCGTTAACTCCGAGATTGAAGTGATTATATTATTATAAGGAAACAACGAAAAATATGTTATGGCATTCTAAGCATACTCGTGAAGTGTACATGGAGCATCCATCAAATTATGACTGTTGGAAGGAATTGATGTCAACATTTCATTCGTTTTCAGAGGAAAAAAGGAATTGTGTTATTGATTTATGTATAAATGGATTTAATCCTCATGGAAGAAATAAGGACTATTCTTGTTGGTCAGTAATGGCAACACTATACAATCTACCTCTATGGTTATGTAACAAGAAACAATTAATTTTCCTGTCATTGTTGGTGTCGGGATCTACGCATCCCAGTAAATACATCGACGTGTATTTATGTCCACTAATAGATGAGTTGAAGATGCCCTGGTTCGATGAAATGGATACATATGAAGCAAATAGAAGTCAAACATTCAATATGAAAGTAGCTCTATTATGGACTATAAATGACTTCCCGACTTATGAAATGTTATCCTGATGGAGTATGCATGGACGCAAAAGTTATCCATATTGTATGGAGAGTACGAAGTCTTTTCAGCTTCAATACGATCAGAAACCTTGTTTTTTTATTATCTCATGCATTTTCTCTCAACCAATCATCCATATCTGAGACAAAAACAAGTATTTAAGAGGAATAACACAAAATTTGCATATCCTCGGACAATTAAAATCAGTGATATGATATTATTAACTTTACTGGAATTTAATAACTCGGTCATGGGCAATGGAGACAAAACACAACGTCCACCTAGTTTTTTGGTGATTGATAACCAAGGTTTTACTAAGGATTAAGTCATTTAATGAAGAAAATGTGATATGTCGTTGTTACCCACAGAAAAACCAATTGAATCAAACAATTTTTGTTTTAATCCAAAATCAAAGCAAATAAAAGAGATGGATTTTTGTTATTTTAATTATTAACCCGGTATAGCTCCTAAGGTCGAACTCAAGGATGCAATAGTTGTTAAGCAAGGGTGATTAATCAAAGAAAAATCAAAGACTAAAAAGAAGGAAAATGTAAGCAAACTATCTTGGTTTTTTTGAAAAAAATATCTTTTTAAAATTTTTTATAAGTTTCAAAATTTTATATTTTTATGTTTTTTTTATTTTCAAAATTTTAATGATCTTTAATTTTGTAAACTTTTATATTTTAAATTTTTCAAATAAAGAAAATAAAAGAAATCTAAAAGGAAGAAACAACCATTCTTTTGCCTTTTTTCAGATATGGTAAAAATGTCCAGAAAAATTAAATAAAAATATTTTTTGTTTTTGATAATTTTTTAATGTTTGTATTATTTTTTAAAGATTTTTAGATTTTTAAGGATTTAAAAAAAACAAGAAATAAGGCAAAGTGAAAATTAAAAAGTTGTTTTTTAAAAAAATATGAAATAAACTCAAAAATGTTGAAAACCAATAACAAAAAGAATTTTTATTTGTATTATAGTGTATATATTATATGTATAATTAAACTATATTTATTGTATTTAATTACTAACCTCTTTTATTTTCTTTCTTAATAAAATATCCTAAAAATTAGAATATTAATTGTCTATAATTGTTTTGACCTTTCAAAGAAATAAAAAAATACAAAAAATCTCAAAGACTAAAAGCGGTGTTTTATCCCATTAAAATACCTCTAAAAATACACTTCCGTATAAACGGCCTCTTTTGAGTTTTTGTCCAACATAAAACTTGTAGATGTCATTGAGATCAACAACTTTCATGTTTTGACTTTTTTCTTATTTTGCTTCTAATTATTTCTTTTGAACTTTTCTTTATTTTTCTATTTATTTGATTTTTCTGAAGTGGCCACGTGGCGCTTTCAGGTGATGCCACTAGGCCTCCCCCTCTTCTTGCCACCCGATGTTATTCCTGGCCATTATATCTTCCTTGGATCACCACCATCTTCGCCATTCATCACCCCATTGCCAACAGTCGTCCGATCTCCCTATGGATGAGATCCCCGCCGCTCCTTCGCACCTCAATTTCAGCTGCATGATCCTCTTCCTATCCTACGACTCTAGGTCTCGCAACGTCGTCACTCTCATCCTAACCCATAGATCGCCCCACTTCGCCACCTTCCTAGCGACCCATCTGACCTTCCGCACCCTCGCCCTGAGCATCCTGCACATCTCTCACCATCAATCTCTGTTCCCCTACTTCACCCACGATTTCCCCCACGAGAACCACTCTGACAGCCACCTCCCTTCCTCCCCCTCATCGCTTCTCCTCTACCTCTCCAGATCTTCCACCTCTGGCCTTGCAAAGGCCGGAGCTCTAGCTCCTTATCCTCCATCTGTGAAGAAGCTCCATCTCCCCTTTCCTTTTTTCTCGTTGGGCTAACCCCTGCAGGAGCATGACCCATCTGAGGCATCTAAATGCCTTGCCCTTGACATTGGCGGGCCCTGCTACCATCATCGAGCAGCACCACCCCCTGAGCTCCTCGTTCACCGTCGTCCTCTGCCACCTGACAACAGGTTACGTGCGTGATCATCCTCTGCCTCCAGTTCCATCGATGTCGACCACTCCCAACACTCACAACCACCTTTGTAGTCGACCTCTGCTCGTTCACCATCTCTGCCGCCAGTCATTAGATCAGGGATCCAACGGATACTCCTGCACCACGTCTCCCCCCCCCAAGCCTCGACCCCAGCCTCAGGGCTCGGATCAAATGAAACACCATCAATGTCGACCGCTCCCACCACTCACGATCGCATGCGTAGCCGACCTCTGCCCGTTCACCATCTCTGTCGCCAACCGTTGGACCAGGGGATCCAACGGGCACTCCCGTGCCACGTCCCCTCCTCCCCCAGTGCCTTGGCCCCAGCCTCGAGGCTCAATTCAACCTAAGCACCATCGAATGTCTGCCGCCGCCTTGGGGACCCGAACCACGAGCATCCTGCCATGTGGAGGTTCGATCCCCCGAACCACAGCCTCCAATCCCAAGCCGTACTACACGTGTGAACCACGCATGCGGCAGTGGGAAATTTGCATACTTGCCCCCATAACTCTAGCCAATCACGCAATTGTCCCCCCAGGCCGAGACACGTGTTGAGCACGTGTTATATGGGCTAATTATGCATACACCCTCACCCTCCTCCAAAATTACAAAAGAGTCTCTAGCACCATCATCGCGTACGCAACATGTGTTATTTGGAAAAATTGTATTAGAGCCCCTCCGAGTTTCAGTAATTGCATAAAACCCTTCAGGGACTATTTTGGAAAGAAAATAATTTTATCTATTACATTTTAGTCCCTACAATTTCAATTTAGCATATCCTTTTTCATCCAAACTCCATTTTTCCATACTCTTTCATATTATATATCTTGTGGACAAATCTAAGGATGTTTAATGACGTTCATTATTTGAAGATCTTTATTTTACATATGTATGCAGATTTCGTATATTTTATACAGTATTTTATTAAAAAAATTTGACAGTCTCTTTTACAGGGATTCAATTGAGAATTTTAAATAGAATAATCATCTCAGGATTCACGGTTACTATTTTTAGAAACAAATATTTGCAGGGGATAAGATCAAGGAGGAATTATTAAATTACACATATATTTTCGAGGAGATTTTCATTGAATCCTCTCGTGGTAATTGATCATATTAAATTGAGGATTTAATTTCTACAAAATCTAATTTAAGGATAAATCAATTCAATTCGCTGAAATTATAACATTAAAAAATGCAATTGTTTGAGGACTAATTGATAGGGAATTTTGAGGACACTTTTGATCTCTTCATTTGATCATCAACTTATCTTTTACCTTGCAGCATAAAACTTGATTGAATATATTTCAGGATTTGATATGTTTTGATCTGTGATTTAATTTTGAGGATATTGAGTAATTTTATTTGGATTGAAAATCATAATTTACAGATCCGATGCTTTATTCTCGTTGTTTATTTTATCTGTATCGCATCTTCATCATTGCATTGTATTATATTTTCCCAACACAGAAATTACTCGATCATTTAATTAATTATTTAAATTAATTTAAAATCATGCAACTAAAAATTATCGTTCCCTATGTTTGACCTTGGTACACTTACCAAGAAAAATTCTCCACAGCATTCAAAGATTATGGTTTTTACTGAATCGAATTTCGACTCCTATACTACAATTTTATATAATTAAAGAGGCAATTTTCAAGCTCATCACTCATCTTCTAATGCTTCTATAATGATAGCATCGAAAAAAACCGATGTCGGTCATTACTACAAGAAGCCAAGGCACTGGAAGTGTAACTACCCATAGTACCTTAAAACTGCAGAGAAAGGTAAAGCCCCAGCATGTATGAAATCTACTTTCATCATTGAAACCAATTTTCTCGTAAAACGAGAAGGTAGATGGATCATCAATTCAGGTGCCGATGTTCATGTATGCAATCTGTTGCATCTGTTTCAATGTAGGAGATTTGATGAAGGGGAGATAGTCATCCAGAAGGGATATGACGCAATTGTTGTAGCAGTCACCGTCAGGACCTGCAAACTATCGTTATCTAATGGGAGAGACCATTTACTTAAAGATTGTCTAAACTCGTATATGTATCTAAGCTTGTTAGAAATGGATATTCATTCCTATTCTGCAATAAACTTGTCATAAGTCGTTATAATAATATATTGCAAATGGAGTTTTAACTTTTGGTGGACTCTATGGATTATGCATTGATGAATATGTCATGAATGTTATTACCACTAATAAAAATCCTAAAAGAACTAGAGAGGATGGAAATCATTCTAATATGATTTGGAATCAAAGGCTTAATCATTTATCTGTTGATGGGATCAATAGATTGATAAAGGTGGACTCCTAGATTTTCTACAGGTCCAAACTTTGCCTACTTGTGAATATTGTACTTGATGTGAAATGACCAGGACATCTTTTCGTATCAAAGTTACATGATGCAGGGTATTCTTGACCTAATACATATCGATGTGTGTGATCCCTTCAAACTGTGACCCGAAATGGGTATTGATACTATTTGACATTTATCAATGATGATTCATAATACAGATTTATCTTCCTACTACATCATAAATATGAAACCTTTATAAATTCAAAGAGGTCATGGCTATGGTTGAGAACAAATTGATAGGAGGATTAAATGGATTCGATCTGACAGACGTGGCGAATATCTCTCAAATGAATTTGAAGAATACCCCAAAGAGAAACGAATTATATCCAATCTTACTCCTCTTAAAACTCCCCAACTTTATGGTGTTACTGAAAGATGCAACAGGACCATCATGGATATTGTTCGTTCAATGATGAGTAAAGCACACTTGCCTCTTAATTTATGGGGATATGCAGTAAAGACTATAATATATATCCTGAACAAGATTCCTAATAGATATGTACCTAAACCCCCTCCTGAGCTTTGGTATGGTACCAACCCAGTATTAGACACTTGAGGATCTGTGGTTGCTTGGTCCATGTGAAGAACGTGGATGCAAGTAAGCTAGAATCTCACACTAGAGATTGTTACCTCATTAGGTATATAAAGGATAGTATTGGATACCAACTTTACAACTCTGACTCATAAGGTTTTGTCTCTAGAGATGTAAAATTTTTAGAGGATGACTTCCTTAAGAGTCAAGACAAAAATGCTCTTTCTCGGTGAAGTTCCTATGATAATTAGGTGGATTGAGGTCAAGTCCAGACCACTCTCGATTTCTGCTCATAACTCGATTCAGAACCCAAGGGCTTTTCACAGATGCATGAAATGCTAGATGAAGTGCGGATGCGTGAAATGTAAACACACATTTTTTTAATTTTGTGACTTTTTTTTAGAATTTTTTTCAATGCAAGAATTTTTATGCAAAAATAAAGAGGAGGACATTTTTTTCAAAATTTTGGTTGCACACACAATTTGGACACGGACCATGTTAGTTGCAAAACTCTCTTTTTTTGTTTTTCTTATTTTTTTACAAGTTAGTTACCCATCCTGTAAATACATATAGACTTACGTGAAAGTACGAGCTATGGGTAAAATATATACACAGTATATATACACACACCCCTATACTTAGCGAGTGTTATGTCCTCAGAGCACAAGAAGCGCATATAAGACATAACTCAAGCTAAGCGTAAGAGAGTGAAAAAGAAAAATAGAGATCATCTTGCCCCTTATAATTAGGCTGTGAACAGACTAAGTATAGAAGAAGAGAGAAGATGAGACAGATAATGGGAGAAGTGGATGAAGAGAGTATATGCAGTGGGCATCGAGTCCCCCTATACTTGGGCTCTGGTCAACCAAAGTACGGAAGAATGGTGGAAACAGGGTAATCGAGAGAAGGATTGGATGAGGAGAGTGGTGTATACATATTGCATCGCCCCCCCCCCCCATACTTAGGCCTTTGCTTAGGTAGAGGAAGAAGATGTATAAGAGGACCTATGGGGTCGGGAGGGAGGGAGGGTTGCCAATGATCAAGGAGGTTTTTGATAGATCTTTTTGTGAGCTTGTGGTGGGAGATCGTAATGATAAGAAGAAGATGAAGCAGATGATTTCCAATTATCGTCAGAGTTATTTTCAGAAAAATCATGCTGGAGAGTAGATGAAGCGTATGAATCAGATGATACCCAACCATCGTCGAAGTTATCCTCAAAGAAATAGTACTGGAAGGTAGAAGCACTCCAGATATTCTTATTCTTAAGATGTTGTCTCAGAATGTGCTCATTCTTGGGGTCAAGCGATTCTTCTGCGGATGATGAATACTCTGAAGCACCAGTCTCAGTTTGCTCATAAGGAATAGTTCTGGTATATCTGATGAGACCAGAAGAATCAGCTATGGACAAATTAGTGAGGAGAGGAATAGTCCAATGGGGGTCAATATTTGGTTGCTTTCTCAGATTGGGCTTTATAGCTGTAGAACTGAGTTCACTCATGTAGATTTCCTTGCCCGGACCCGATGAGGAATTATCAGAAAAATCCTTTTCTGGAATGTCGAAGGTAACTTTCTTTATTTATCGGGAAGGGACAATTTGGTCCTTATTATCTGTGATGTGTTGACAATCAGTTCCTTATTAGATGAATAACCATTGTAGTATTCTTTCCTGGTCAGTGGACGTCCAACGTATGTTTTTAGTTGGCATGTCATTTGTGAGTTCTTGTGTCATATTAAGTTGATCAAGGTGGTCAGAGAAGATCTTGTCCAACTCAGGGTAAGCCCATGCTCGTATTTCCTCATCACCATATAACAAGTCTTGTATCTGTGATCATAGGATTTGTCATGATAGTGGTAGAGGTGAAAGCAGCAGGGAATGGGAGGATGATATGAGTCTCTGAACCAATGTTTTGCTCAACAGTCGTTATCTCAGTTGTAGCAGTGGGGTAGGGCTCTTCTACTGCTTGATGGTTACAGTTGTTGACTGCTTTGTGGGTTACTTTTTATCGTGTTTCCTCAAAGACTAGTTGACCTTGAAGTGCTCCCAATGCTGTGAAATTGATTTCCCAAGTCTCGCATTCAATAGTTGCCTTAGCCAAGGTTAACAACAGCTTTCTGAGAATTATTGGAGACTGGGTGAATTCTCCTTGATGCTCAATATCAATGATCATGAAATCCACCTTGAGCGAAGCACCTTGGAATGTCATGATGACTGAAATTATTACTCTCTGTCATTTTATAGGTCGATCAGTTAGTTGAATGATCTCTCTTATCTTCTTGATAGGTCCAAGTTTGAGTTTGTCAAATACTAAGGTCGAGAGGATATTGATTGATGAGTCATCATCGATCGGGCATGGGTGAATGTTGTATCTTTGTTTCCATAGTCACGAGGCAACCGCTTCACTCTACGACTCTTGGTTCTTCTCTTCGTCACCAAAAAGGTGGTCATTGACAAGATATGTCTTTCAGTCTTATTCTCTTCTTGGTTGACTTTTTTGGCATTAATCTACTCTTTACCAATCTTTCTAGGTCAGAGAAGTATTCAGTGACCTGTTTTCAAAAGTCAACCTTTTATCTAGTGCTTCCCTTAGAGTTGGATCCAAATTCCTCAAATCCTCTTCACTTTCAATTTTATGGGTTTTCTGGCTTTTCAAATTTTTGGATATTTTTGAATTTTTCATTTTTTGATTTTTTCGATGTTGTGTGTAGATGTGGTGTTTTCCAAAGTAGATGAGGAGCTTAGATATGCGGGGTCAAAGTCATCCCTAAGGGAATAGTATGCAGAAGTGTCACTATCAAAGTCTTCCACAGGGTATGTGGGTTTCTGAGTTTTCTCTATAATTTCAACTTTAGATCCAATCATTTTATCTTCCACTTCCATATTTGAGTTACCATAAAATGGAATTAATCGGTCAGTGAAATGTCTAAATTTATCCTCAATTGATTCATATCTTTTAATAATCCTTGAAATGTATCCTCCAAAATCTTTTTATGATTAATCATGGCAGCAGTTTGTTCAATTAGAGGATACTTAGAACTTGAGATTTCATACTCAACATACCGTGACTCAAGCATGTAATGTTGGGTTGAGTAGAGTCCATTTCCATGGTTATGATTGGTCGGATCCTCATATCTTGGAATCATACAAGTTTCATGTGTGTTGGTACCATCAGTAATGTCCTCTGTATGTGTAGGTTGTCCAAAGGAGTGATATGCGGGTTGGTCAATAGGGATTTGATCGTCATGGTTAATACAAAAATGGTGATAATTAGGTGAGAGCCTCTCCATCTGGTTTGGTCGATCATCATGTTATTCACTAAGGTCTAGGTTGGATGTATATCTGTGAAGTGTTTACCTATCCCAACATTACGATGAGGAGAGAATGTAGTCGGTTGGAATCTTTGTCTGGGCAAGTCATTGGTCTCAAAAGTGGTTTGGTCTTCAAATGGTTTGGCAAGAACTCGGGAATAACATGAGTTAGCCGAGTATGAATTTTGTTCATGTGTAGAACATGGTTGGAGAGGTGGGTAATATGAAGAAGTGGAGAATTCAATCGGATGATCAGAGTAACATGAATTGTTATTTATATAGTAGGTTGGATTCAACCGAGGGTCAGAGTTTCTCATGAATGTTGGAGGATGTCTGGAGTAAGAGGGTTTAGATTATTTGGGTTTGACCGAGAAGAATTCATTTTCACTGTACAGATCTGATGATTACTCGGAGCCATGTCCTGATATCTTCAAATAAGGTGGATGTGTTGTCATAATGGATCTTGGTTAAAGATGTTTTAAGTTCATGGGATACTTATAGGAAGAAACCCTAATTTTTTAAATCAATGAGAGCGAAGGAACAATTGTGCATTTTTTGATATTCAAGCTCGGTTCATTCACATCAATGCAAACACAAATCCAACCCCATGTTCACCAACTCCCATAGTGAAGGTCGCAAGAGTTCGGCCACTTATATTTTCAATTTTAGTTGGTGATAAAATCAATCTTGGAAAAGAATTAGTGAGTTGTTAGGTGCCAGAAATTTTCTTAAAGACAGGGCTGAATTCTTACGACTAGTTGCACCTACTTTCATCAAATATGGGTGTAAGTATGGACCGTTAAACAGCTTCCCGTTACTTAAGGACAGATCCTTACATAGTGTCCTTTAAACCACCCACTCTGCTAAGTAAATTCAGACCGTTTACCAGCTACCCGTATTTCCTCACTGAGAAGTAGCTAATCATTTTTGTAGAATCAATAGTCTAAACGAAGATTCTGGAGTTGGGCTCTAGCCTTGTCATTTCTCGCTCACTCAAAAAGATAAATTAATCTAAGGAGGAGTTTCTCTCCCATAAAAAAATTCAATTTATGGTTTAATTTAGTCAGTCTTTTTTAGCAGTCCCAATTTTTAATTAGGTGATCACCGAAAAAATAGGTGAGCACAAATACAAGGCTAGAAAATTACATGATAAAAGAGGAGGGAGAAATTCGGAAAAAAATGATGCACGCAAAAATGATGATGTATGCTCAGTTAGATGACTTACAATGATTACTCGCAATCTCCATGTGGGATGCAATACAAGAATTAAAAAATTTATTCTATATGAATGCAAGCCGATGAAACCACACCTAGTAGAAAGTTCTATTAGCCATGAAGAATTGAGTTAAAATTTTGACTAAGTTGAACGATCTAATGTACGTCTCAATTAAAGTGAATTTTGGTCCTAGGTTCTACGAGCACAATCAGAAAAAATCCTAGAAGCTCTAACAGCCATATGTGCATATCTAACCTACGAGCCACTCAAGTCGGGCCCTACCCTCACCGGAGAGTGAAACAGACCACGACACACCACAGAGAAATTTCGACTCTTATTTACACTCGTAAGAGTCCAAATGAACACCGCTATAAATGAGCAATTAATTACAAAAATTAAATTGCAGAAATTAAAATTCGAGACTCTACGCTCTCTCATGGCTCGACTAGATCTTAATTTTATGTGACTTGACGGTTGGTGAAGATGTGCTGGTTTTGGAAGAAACCGCTCCACATATATTGGGTACCTCGCAAGAAAAAAAGTAAGAGAGAGTATGTGTAAGAAAGTGACACAAAATTAATCAAAAATAGAAGATAGAGAATAAATGTTAAAAATAAAATAAATACAGAAAAGAAAAAAATGGAAAATATACAGTGATGAGGTTCGGTGGTAAGACTACTCGAAATGTGGAAAACTTAGCACTAATTTTATAGACAAAAATCTAAGTCGTTGGCCTCCCCGACAATGGCACCATCCGATGAATCAGAAAAATCCTAAGTTAATTTGCATGTAAACTTGTGAAAATAATTGTGTCATTTTTTTGTTGTAGGTGGGTAATCGAAATCAATCAAGAAATAATCACTTAAATATCTAATTCATTGAATTCGAGTGATTTTTATGCTTATTTTACTTGGGCAAATACCAAGGTCAAACTCGAGGAGGCAATAGAAGAACCTAGAATTGTTTTATCGAAATTCATGCATGGTTTTTGAGGCGATATATTTTTGGTATTTTTTATGTAATTTTTAGATGTAAATGCAAATGTGGCCAATTTTAGGGACTAAAATGCAAATTTCAGTTAAATAGAGTCCAAAAACTATGAAACTTGGGCGAGATGTGAATAACGATGAAATGATAGTATTGTAATTTAGTTCAATATGAATATTTAATAACTTTATGAATGTAGATAGTGAGATTTTCTATAATTAGTTATAATAAATATTAAGTCTATTTATTTCAAAAAGTAAAATTATCTAAAATATATCACTAGGTAATCTATCTCAGGAAATCTTAAACCTTAAAAATGTTGAATTTAGTACCTATTAAAAACTAATTAATGGAATACACAAAATGATTTTATAGAACAAAATATGCATGCAAATGTAATTCTTTTTGGGAATAATGTAAATCATAATTAATTCTGTTATCCGTGAATTTTTGGCAATTTTGGAGTAATGGTTACTTAACTATGAGTTTCTAAGCACAGATTGGGTATGTAAATTTTCATAAGAGCAATTATTACTAATTTACCACATAGAATAAAAAACAAGCATGCCATAATGTTAAGAATTAATAAATGAACAAAATGCAATTTTTTTAATAATAAAAGGATGTAATATATGCTTAAAATGTAGCGAGAACATATGGTTCAGTTTATAATTTTTACAACAATTAAATGAAAGAGAAAATGCAGTGGAAGGACTTAGCTGTAATTACCTAAACCTCGAGGGGTGTATCTACGAAATTCCTAGCGGTTACGTACTAAGCACGTGATGTCTGGGTCGGTAGGACTTGGCTTGAAATAAGGGGACCTCAAGGGGCTCTTCTGCAAAATTTTCAGTGGTCAAGTGAGTGGCATGTGCCCTTGGAGTGGCTGTACTGGTAGCAGATTAAGGAGGGAGGTCGGGGCATCTTCACAACATCTCCAATTCTCATGTGCGGAGAACATGAGGATCTTGGTTCCAGTACGCGGTGGAGGGAGCAGATGAGGCGAGGGCAATCCGACGGTTATCGTCGAAGGTGGAGCTAGCTCTGGCTTATGGAGCGAAGGAGCATGCGATGAAGATCGGTTGGCATCGTGTCTTGAAGGAGGAAGCATTTGTCGAGGTCGAAGTGGAGAAGGCTGATGGCATAGGGTGCCCTACAACTTGGCGAAGTAGGAATCCCAGGGTGGTGGGGCCAAGGTGGTAGAGATCATCGTTTTGAGGGCTATCAGAAGCATGGAGAATGTCGTTGTTGAGATGGAATCGAGGTGGATCTTCGGTAAATGCAGGTGACGCAGAGGGCATGTACGATGGAGGGCCTAGCGGAGTCAACTGGAGAGGTGGCGCGATGGGATGCGTGGCCCTTCATAGGGGCAGTGGGAGGTGGATGTGGTAGCACAACTGAACGGTGACACATTGGAGAAGAGCAAGCCTCGAGGAAGAAGCTTGCAATGAGGGTGATCCTCAGACCTCGCCTTACGTCGGAGGTCGACGCTATCACCATTAGTGTCCCCCTATGTTATGGAAATTAGCATATGGGGATCATGGAGGAGCGACGACGAAGTATTTATAGGGTCGGCGAGGGTGAACGGAGATGTAAGGAGGAATTTGTGATGGGTATCACAAAATTGAGGGAGATGAGGATACGAGCAATGCGAGGTTCTAATGGTGGTGGCGACGGTAGATTAGGAAGGGGCATAGATTGGGGACCGACGATTGATCGAGCGATCAACCAGAAGAAGAAGGTGCAACGATGAATTTGAGATTTGGGGATTTGATTTGTATACAATAGAGGCAGGGGGATACACGTGGGGGACCGATCGGGTGTGATCGGAGATTGGACGAGGACGGATTAGGAAGGGATGCTCGAGACTAGCGGAGGCAGCGGAGAATGAAGGGCGGCGCAACCGTATATGGAAAGTGGCATCGGCGCAAAAGGGGAAATTGGAGTGAGGGGATAACAGGAGGAGGGAGAGGATAGCACGTGCTGAGTACGTGCGAAGGAGGAACGTGCGCACCACGTGCGTGGTTTATATATTTTTGTTATTTTTTTGAATCATGGAATATAAATAAGGACAAAATGAGTGACACGTGGCGGCAGGAGCTGCCACACGTCAGCTCTAGAAAATTCGAAAATAGAATACAAAGAAAAAATGAAAAGAAATAACAAATGACTCCATATCGAAAAAATTTCATAAAGTTGCTTATCTCAATGAGATCTACAACTTTCGTGAAGAGACCAAAACCAAAATAGGTCAATTGCACAAAGCGATATTTTTGGTGGTCCTCTATATAGAAGACCTGATTTTTGGGTTTTTTATCATTTTTAATTAAGATAAAAAAGGAAAAAAATACGATAAAAATTACGAGAAAATATTTACATATTATTATATTTATTGTATTTCTATTAATGGGGAAAATGAAGAAATAAAATAAAGTACGAAAAAGAGGACTTTTGTACATATTGTTAGTGAATACTCAGACTCAATCAATTTCTTTAATTTCGATCTTATTTTAGATTTAGATTTTTGTGGATTTTAATAAAACTTTAGTCAAAGTAGATAAAGAAATAAAATAAAAAAAGTTAAATATATAAATAAAATAATAGTCAAGATTGGGTAAAAAACATAATGTACAAAAGAGGCCCCAAAATTCAACTTTTACATATAAGCTCTGATTCACTTGATACATTAGTTCAAAAGTGAGTAGGATCAAATCGATACTGTATATCATCATTTTAGCCCGGAAATCCTGAAATTAAGGTTTGGATTTTTGGTCAACCTATTTCTATTACTGATGTTTTTATTATTTTTCATTTATTCTTGTTAGCCATATGTACAAAATGGAAGTGATTTTAGGTGATTTGGAGTTAGCGTAAATTAGTTAAAAATTGGGGAAGTTACCTATTTTACATGTCATTTAGGCCATGGTTTTTAGCTTCTTTATTTTTATGCAATTATGAGTGATAAAATGCAATTTTTATTTACATATACATGAATGATAATTATGTAATATAAATGAATAAATGCAAATGAATTTTTGGGAATCTGAGCTTAATTATCATCTTTTAGAGTGATGAATTTGAGATTCATCAACCAGCATGTATTGAGCATTAGTTTAAGGATAGTACCTGAATCGTTCTAAGAGCTAGTGGGATATTGTTAGCCATGTGAACCTTAGGCGAACCATTCCTAGAATAAAATGTTATTGTAATCATTATCAATAAAAGTTATTGATTTATTTTCACTCCATATCTGAGATTATATGAATGAATGCACTATAAGATTCCATAGTCCAATTAGAGTTATGTACCATGCCCATCTTAATGATCATACAACTGTTATGGTTGAATAATAGAGTCTAGTGATTGGATGATATCTAAAAAGTTAGATTAAGGACTCATCAAGCACAGTCAAATGATCGTTAAGGGTGCGTTTGGTTCGTGGGTTATGTAGAGGAGGATAACCCGATTTTGTATTTGTGAGTTTGGTTGGTGGGTTAAGGGTTGGGAGGGTTTGTGTGATGTGTTTGTATTGGAATTTGAAAAGGTTGATAGTTATTATGATATGATTGTATTGAAATTTGAAAAAGTGGATGGTTGTTGTGATGTGATTGTATTGAAGTTTGGAATAGTGAGTAGAAGTTGAGTATTTTATGATTTTTAGATGATATGATGGTATAATATATTTTTTACGAGAAAGGAGTGGCCCCCACTAGTGGGTTTGGAATGTGGGATTTGGGGGGTAACCCGCCCAAATTGGAGGGTAACCCCCCAACCGAACGAGCCCTAAGAGATGATCTCCAGCCAGAGAAGGAGATGGAAATCCTTCTCTGAAGGCTGATATCTGACCGACCTCTTGATACATGTCCTCTACATAGGAATAGAGATTTGCAGGTGTCATAGAGGTTATGTCAAAGAGTTGAGTTAACTAGATCGAGATAACCAAGACCTATGTCGTATACTATCACGAGGTAAGCATGCATCCTCTTACCAGATACAGATGTATTACTATATGTATGAATATGTACATTTGGACAGATTGTTAGGTTGATGACCTAATCAAGGTCTACACACTTACGAGCTGGTGTGCATATGAGGGTATATGAGTGATACAATCTCTCAAAGGGACCATACATGTTTACTACTGAATCAGAAGACATGAGCTCACTCATGAGGTATTGGGACCGATTAAATTCCATGCAAGGTCGTCTTGCTTTGGAAGCATGAAAAAATTTGTAGGTATGATATATGCTTTTGGAAAGCATATGATCGATACCAACTCCCAATGATCGAATAAGAAACTTAATGATAAAAACCTGAAGAAGATAGTCTAAAAGTGATCTAAAACTTCATGTTTATTATTGGTTTTCTAGTATACAAGACGTACATGTATTAGGAATACTCGAGGGTGATGTGGTCATAAACGATTGTATAACCATGACGCTTCCATTTCCGAGGGAGTGATGAAACATGTTTGGATTTTAGTGGCTCCTCTTAGTAGAGAAGTAAACTAATCTTAATCCAATTGTTGGACATTGATTCTGAATATGTTACAGATGCAATGAGAAGATTAGATTTACTGTTTTGATTTAACCAAACATTTATGAGAGATCCTCGAGATCTGGATTTGAGATATGGTCTCAACATCCAAGTCACTACACATGGAACATACAATCAGCATATCCTTATCTCCAAGTATCCGCAGAGAAAGCGCATCATTCTTGAAAGAGTTCAAGAATTCCATTGATGAATAGTGTGTCTGAGCATTAGGAAATTGATAATTAAATTTGATTTAATTATCAAGAATAAGATGAATATGATTCATAATATATATATATATATGAGAATGGAGATCTAAGATAATTAAATATGATTTTGTTATCAAGGATATGAATAATGTGGATAGCACTATCCATATTAATCATATATATTATAATATATGATTTATAATATTTTAGAAAGGGTTAATTGTAAATAATATTTACGAATTAATTGTCGACGTAAATTGGATTCATATTAAATAATTAATTGAAAATACAATTTACATTTATTTTGGGTATATAAATATGATTCACATTATTTAATTGTGTGATTGTAATTGTTATACAATTAATTTGGAATTATTTTTTTGAATTAATTTGCAGAAAAAGTTGCTACAAATAAATGAAGGATTATATGAGATATTAAATCTCACATAATTGGAAGAGGGAACTACCTTCCTAAAATGGAGGGTGGACGACCCCTCCATTTATGGAAGATGGATAACCTCTTCCCAACCTTTCTATGTTGATTGATTGGTTTAAGTTATATTGTTGATAATGCAATATATTTAATTTGATTTGAATTAATTATTGTTGTATTTTTATGTAACATAATCACATCTATTGAATAAAAATACAAATCAATCCCAAGCATTGATTTTATGTTGCACATGTATTGCTTCCAAAATTCTATAAAAGAAGAGGCAACCCTAGCTTTTCCTTTACAACACAACTACAAGAGAACTCTCTTTCATTCTCATCGCGCCCCCCATCTTTCTCTCTCAAGTGTCGCCGTCCATCCCTTGTACTAGAGAGAGTTGCCGTCGTTGCTACGTCATCGTGCCGCTACTTCGACTGCTCGTGGATATCCATCTTCCTCGGTGCTCTTTCCACGTGAAGAAGACTTTGGATTTCGTGTGACAAAATCAGGAGATTCGTTGATTGGATCTTCATCCTAGATTGCGAGAAGCACGCGTCTTATCAACATGCTCGCAAGTGTCTCCTCCATCAGGTCGGACTTGAAACAAACAATCTCTTCCTTTAGAGATTACGATTGCAATCACGCTTCAAGAAGTATATGTATATCTTGCTTGTGGTTATGATGAAACGATTCGAGAAGTGTTATCGAATCATGTAGTTTCATCTTTTAATTTTTTTAGATTCTGCTGCCCGAGCAACTAGTATGACTGGTCGCTTCCAATCGCATTAGATGCGATCTTCACGCTTCATGATATGCTTAAGGCTTTTCCCATAGCCTTCAGTCCTCCATGTCAATATTAAGTTGTAACAAAACCACACAAGTATGCAAGTAGTGGAATCTAAAAATCGGCCACTTTTGATAAGTGGAAGAAATGTCACTTATCGAAACCGTGCATTTTTTCCTTCCCTTCAAACTACTATGTGTACTTGTCGGCTAGTCAGGACCTCCTACGTGGAGAGAATCACCCCTTTATGCGGGTGATATGGTGACCATCTCTTCTTTCCATGCAAGACTTCAACATATTTAATCGATCACCTCTATTTATTAGTGACAATGCAACACCACGACGTTCATAAAAATACCCCGTGCAGTTATAATTTTTTTAAAGAAAGTTGCAACTGTGAGATTCCTTGCATCTTTTAAAACAACATTATATCTTTTTCTAAAAAAATGGATGCAATGTACCCAAAACTACGAGCCTATTGAAATCTATACTCCATGCTCCGTAGGTTACTTAAGAGTGCGAAACCATTCATGGACGTTTCGTCCATTTCTGTTAGTTTTTTGCATACCAATTCCAGTTAAATAGTGAATAGACCTTGCAAGCTCTCATGATCATTATCTTCACCGTTTGATTTTTATGAACATCATTGAAGTTACTTGAACATCTAAACGTATATGCAATGTTGAGCATCAAAGAATCATCAATACACAAATGGAGGTTGAAATTGAACATCTAAACGCAATATTGTAGCACGAGTACCATGAGCAATGTCCAATCTTCCACAACCTAGTCTTATAAGATTCCTAAAAACATATTATGCAAACCCTCTCCAAAAATTATGTCCAACTCATTTTATCGTCCTCGCTTGCAAATGCAAAAGTAAGGGAGACGATGTGGTTAGTTGAGCATCAAATGTAATGGAAATCTTCTAATTGCACCTCCTAAATGAGACCTTTTTAAAATAATTACTAAAATATTCATAATTAATTAAATAAGCATCTGGATATTTAAAAACTAGTTATCAATCGACACTTGAGGTGCCGATTTAGGAAGTTAATTCCAAATTGATACCTCAGGTGCCGATTTGGATTTCTTCCATTTAGGAAATTTATATTCATATCGTCCCTCTTTTTATTGCCATTCAAATCACTCAAAATACTTGTTTCTCCGAAGTAGGCATGCATGCACATGGCCCAAAAGGGAGCAAGCCCAAATCGGCACTTGAGGTGTTGATTTGGGCTTGCTCCCTTTTGGGCCATTTGCATGCATGCCCTCCTTTGGAGAAACAAGTGTTTTGGGTGATATTTTTCTCCACCAATTTGAGTAAAAAACGTGTGGATAAGAACAAATGGCCCAAAAGGATGCATTGTAATAACTGTATTATTATAATATTGTGAATTGAAATAATTTACAATATTAAAATTTATTTGTTAATCATGTGGATTTCTCACAATATAAACTATATTTGTTTTGAATAACATGGTAAATATTAAGATTTATTGTATATTATGAGTTTAATTGACATTCAAAACAAACATAATTTATATTATGAGGAATCGATCCACATGATTAATGAATGAATCTAAAATATTAAGAATAATTATTTTTTACGAAAAGATGGGCAATGCATCATTCAGGAAAAAATTGTAGATCATAAAATGATATTTGTAATAAATTATTTACTATAAAAATATTATAATAATATAAGTTTAATTTCTTTATGAGAGGTGAGAGTTGGAGCTTATAATATCAATTTATGTATATTGGAGTCAAACCGTAAAGTTTGATATATTTAATTATTATTTATACAAAAAATATTTATGATATAATTATAATTCCCAACATAATAATATAGTTATAATGCATCATTTTGGATCATTTGTTCTTATCCCACATGTTTGTTACTCAAATTGGTGGAGAAAAAAATCACTCAAATTTCTTGTTCTCCAAAGGAGGGCGTGCATGCAAATGGCCCAAAAGGGAGCAAGCCCAAATCGACAGAAAGATGGAGGATATGAATATAAATTATCCGAATGGGAGAAACCCAAATCGCACCTAAGGTGCCGATTCGGAATTGACTTCCCAAATCGGCATATCAAGTGCCGATTGATAACTATTTTTTTAAATATATAAACTTAATGCTTATTTAATTAATTATGAATATTTTAGTAATTATTTTTAAAAAAGTCCTCTTATATGTGTATGCCATCAACACTGATAACATGCAAAGCCTAAAAGCATTAACGAATGGAATAAAAATCCAAAAAGTCATCTCAAACATTTCCCCTTATTACTCGTTTTTTTCCCAATTGGATCACAATATATCAGATAGATGTCTCCAATGCTCAAAACAAGTATGACAATTCATGATACGATTTATCTCAATCATCGTACATTGTCTTTTATGCAGTTTCATCTAGCATCTCAAGTCCTACAAACGACCGCGTACCATAGTCATGTGAAATCAATCACTACAACATGAAATCCTTCATAGAAAGTGGTATTTCCATTAATTGAGAAATTTCTATGAATATCAAACTGAGGATGATCTTTCTTTACCATTTGATATCACAAAGTTGCACATGAATTCTCTATTTTGTTTGATTTCGCGTGACCTCTTTCATAGTCGTTACATACGGCAACAATTCCCTTATGGACCATTCGGTTTGAGGGGTAAACTCCACCTTACCTCACCCCTTCTCACTCCTATGTGGGCTCCACTTTTTGTCTTTTTAAAAAAATTAAATAAATCAGTTCTTCATCATCAATTCCATAAAAATGATATATTATACCATCATATCATATAAAAATTATAAACTACTCCACTTTTACTCACTTTTCGAAACTTTAATACAATACAATCACATCACAATAATTACGCTTTTTCATACTTCAATTCAATCATATCACAACAAACCACTTCTAACCCACCTCTAATTTAACCTTCTATTCAAAATACCAACATACAAAAACGAATTACCCTCTACCAGTTTAACCTGTTCTAATCCACGTACCAAACACACCCTTAATAATTCGATATGGGATGAGAATAGGGATGCAAATGGACGGATACTGATACGGATACGGATACATATATCATACGGATATCGAAAATTGAATATCGTATCCTTAAATACGGATACAGATTCGGGAATCAAATAATCATGATTCAGATACAGATATTTAAGAAACGGATATGGATTATCCTATAAATATTAAGCGTCTCTTCATACTTTTAATTAAAAATGATGTCTTTACGAACTTGTAATTGATGGACAACTAACCCTAAATTCAATAAACTTACGATGCTACATAATAAATAAGAAACTAAATTAAAATATTGAATGAAATAAATTGAAGAGCATATAATAAAATTCTACGATGACGTACCTCCGTCTTCCTTCATTTGAAATATTTTCAAAATATAGGTAATACTGTAACCTTGTAACCAACTAATAAGATAAAGGTGATATGGTATATTTCATGAAATAACATTATGATAAATTATAAAACTTCATTAATTTTTTTTGACATTTCATGATGAGATACAATTTCGTGTCAGCGCTACATTCAGGCATGCAAAACATTTGTGAAGCTGAAATATTACTGAAAATATGGATAATACGGATATCTATATCTATATCCACGAAATATATATATATATATATATATATCTGTATCCGTATCCGGAAAAAATTCTATAATGATATCCGTATCTGAATTTATATCCGCAAAAAATTTAAAACTAGTATTCATATCCGTATCCACTAAAATTTAAAACTAGTGGACGGATATCCGTATCGAGTAGCATCTCCAAACGAGAATAACCCAAAAAAAAAACTTTTGATGCCGCATATACAAGGAACTAGTTTTCCGGTACACAGCCCATGCAAGTTTCCCTAATCCCTACCCAAAACCCTCAAACAGCGGATCCTCCGGGTTTCCCTTCTCACGTTCGACGATGGCGGATGACGAGCACCTGCAAGAAGAGCTTCTTTGCGAGGCCGCCCGGTCGGGCGACTCCGCCTCCGTCCTCCGCCTCATCGCCGCCGGTGCTGACGTCTCCCACTTCGACCACAACGGCATGACCCCTCTCATGCACGCGGCCAGCCATGGCCACGCCGATGATGTCGCCGCGCTCCTCGCTGCTGGCGCCCCCTGGAACGCTCTTACTCCCACTGGCCTCTCCGCAGGAGATTTCGCCATGGAACGATCCCACCAGGCTGCCTTCGATCTCCTCCTCAACGCCGCCCTCCAGGCCGAGCTCGTTCTCGGCACCCTCTCCAGGGCCAACCACCGGGACGAGGGATATCTCGAGGAGAGGATCCTGTTTAGTGAGGATAAGATCCTGGACGGCGGCAGCAAGGCGGTGATGATGGAGTGGGAGAGGCCGCTGATGGAGGCGCACGCCAGGGCGATCTGCAGTGCCGGTGTTAGAGACGTGCTGAATGTAGGTTTCGGGATGGGGCTGGTTGACGTTGCGATCCAGCGGTATGCTCCGGCTAGGCACACAATAGTGGAGGCGCATCCAGAGGTTTATCGGAGGATGGTGGAGAGTGGATGGGGGGAGAAGGAGAACGTGAGGATCGTCTTCGGGAGGTGGCAGGATGTCATTCCTCAACTTGAGAGCTACGATGGTCAGATACTTCCTTTTTTTTCTCCTTCCTCTTTCCAGTCTCCTTGTGAATCTGTTGATTTTTTTTCTGTATTTGGTATTCTTCTTAGCGAGTCTTGTTTTTTCTGGTGTTTGCATTTGAGGCCTTTTAAATGTTGGAACTCAGAAGGACTAAACAACATGGCTTTTTTAAATGTCAGAGTTCCGAAGCTAATTAGGGAGTCTCTTATTCTTCCGGGAGAAATAAAGCTGTCACGAAGAGACTTCGGATTTCCTTGAGGCAGCGTAGCATGCCAACCTAGCGATAGTCTCTGTTGATGCTCTGTTTGTCAGCTAGGATAGATGACAGATTGCCTATCTTTTGTGTGGCAGATGTTCCAAACTTCTTTATGAGTTCAGGCTTCAACTGAATGCACTTCTTATCATGGTCAGCTATAGACTTCATGACGATGCATGATCACTGTACGTAGTTTCCCTTATCAATCTTGATCATGGAGATAAAGGGAAACCACATACTAAATGAGTTGAGGTTTTCTAGCATCTTAGATCTAGAAATTAGGTCCTGAAATGAAAAATGCTGCGAATGATTCAGAAACCATGAGGAGTCCTTCAGAAACCAAAGTACATGAAAGAACCTGGCACCCCTTCTACAAAAAAATTAGTGCAAGGTTTGATTTCACAATTGCAATAATTGTCTTGTTATACGATTGCGTTGGTGCTCATACGATTTCATGACCTAATTCTACGAATTTGAACTATTTAGTTTGCATTTCCGTGATGTGCGATGCTTAACCTCTCTGAAGGACCTTGGTCTTTTGCAATATTTTTTGGACATTGAAGTAGCTCGTCATTGTAGAGGGCTTCTTTTTTAAAAGGAATTGTGGAGGGATTCTTTCTCAATGAAAATATTATCGGGATATTCTTTAGGAGGCCGACTTACTCGGTTATAAGTTGCCATTCATACCACCCAAGCCTCGTTGCTATACTTCTTTTGAAGATGGTTTATTTGAAGATATAAAGCTGTGTAGAAGTATGGTGGGAAAGCTTCTATATCTCAATGTTATTAGACCGAGCATATCATATGTCGTGGGCAGAACCAACCAACACATCGAGAGTCCTAGATACAATCATTGCCGTGACATCCTCCTTATTTTGATTTATATGAAAAGTTCACCAGGACAAGGACTTTTCTATGCCTTGAATGGACACGACGATGTAATTTCTTATGCAGATGACTGTACTATTTCTCCCAAGGATAATGGATCAACAACTGGCTTTGCTATGCTTGTTGGACGCAGTTTTGTCTCAAAGCATAGCAAGAAGTAAAGTGTAGTTTTTTGATCTAGTGCAGAGGGAGAGCATTATTTGAAAAAATGTGCCTCGAGATGCAAAGGTGCAAAGGCGCTCGAGGTGGAGGAAAAGAGACTCGAGGTGACCGTCTCAGACCCCTTGGTTGAGGCGAGCGCCTCGGATGACTGAGGCGGTTGAGACGAGCCAAGGCGGTGAGGCGGGGTAAGGCATTATGGATTTACCAAGCATTTTTTTAATAACATAATTGGTTTTTTTGGTAGTTTTAGAAGTTTATAAAGTCCTATTTGTTGAGGATATATTTATACAAGATGAATTCTTAAATTTAACCTCTTTCTTATTCATATTTACCATTAAAATGTCCAATTATTTTCTGAACTCTTATTATTACACCCTTAAACATATGAATTCGCAAATTTCAGATGCATGCGAATTCAAATACCCATATAAGAAATATTTTCAGAAGCAGCAAGGGGGGCCCACCTGGGCCCCCTAGCCCCCTAGGCTCATTGATCGAGCAACGAGATCCCCGTACTGGTAGGGTATGGTGGCATAGGGGGATATCAGACCATTCCTCAACCGGGTTCAACAAAACATACGGTTATGATTCAAATCATATGATTTGTATCAACATCCCGAATATCTTTAATGACAACTATAGACAATGACTCCCTTTTTGATAAATATTTTAGTGACCAATGATTTTTTTTATTGGGTAGAAATTTAGTAGAAATGTTTATGTATTTGACATATCTTTTTTTCATGTTCTTATCTTTATAATTTCATCGTATATTACAATGTTATGTATTATATGTCTGTCAAATTAGATTATTTCATCAATAAATATATTTGATATTCTTTTTGTAATTATTTTCCTATACAAATTGAGGCTTACGCCTCAAGTGCCTTGAGGATACACCTAAGATTTGAAAAAATGAAAGGCAGAACGAGGCATTTTCCCTGGAGGCAAGGCGAGGCATAGCCTTGAGGCGGTCGAGGCGTAAGCCTCAGTTTGTATAGGAAAATACTTTCAAAAGTATAATAAATATATACACTGAAACTATTTAAATTGACATAAATATAATATATAACATTATAATATATGATGAAACTATGAAGATAAGAACGTGAAAGAAAGGATATGTAAATTTCATAAACCTATCTAGTAAATTTCTACCCAATAAAAGGAATCATTGGCTATAATTGTCATTAAAGTATCAAATATAACATATTTTTCGCTAAAAATATTACAATGCATAAAAAATTATGATTATATGTACTTGTTATATGACTAATCTAATCTTGTTTTTTCTAATTGGTATATTACATCGGTCATTATGTCACCTCTCTTAATACTTGCTTTTCTTTAAGCTTTGTGGATTGTGTATTTAAAAGTGTAATATTAAGAATTTCTTGAAATAATTAGACAAGTTTAATGCTTAATATGAATATGAAGAAACTTAAAGTTCCAAGCATTCATCTTGTAAATATATATCCTAGACAAATATACATTTATACACATTTAAAGCTACCAATAAGACAATTTAAATCCTTAGAAAATGCTTTAAAGTCCAGAAAATCGTTCACAGAATGCCTCAACCGCTTCGACCACCTCATGACCTCGGATTGCCTCGACATATTGAGGCGCACGCCTCATCAATACCATCCGAGACATACCCATTGGGGCTAAAAAGCACTGCCCCGCCCCGCCTCGATCGCCTCAACCACATTGAGGCTAGCCTTTTCAAACCATGGCTACGCTTCGCCTCGTCTAGAGGGAAAACATCTCGTTCCGCCTTTCGTTTTTTCAAACCTTGAGGCAGAGTACAAGGCTATGATCCAAGCAACGTGTGAGACCAATTGACTTGTCTCATTTTTACATGAACTTGGACTTGTTAAAACTCATATTCCTCTTTACCGTGGTAATAGATCTACTTATATTGCCTTTAATCTATTTTTTATTACAAACTAAGCATACAAAAGTTATATGTCATTTTATTAGATATGATGCAATAGAGAAAGATCGCTACTTCACACATCTCTATCAAGCTCCAACTCACGGACAACTTAATCAAGACACTTCCATGGTCTTTACTTTCGTCTAAGTTGGGCACGGTTGATGGATATGCTCCAAGTTGAGTAATGCTGGCAATATTTTCATTGTTCTATTTTTGATCATAATTCTAGTTTTAGCCAATGTAGGAAATATCGATACCGTATCGGTTCGCCCGGAAAAGGATATATCGGAATATATCGCCGATTCGGAAAAGGATATATCGGGATATATCACTGATGATATGATGCAATAGAGAAAGATCGCTACTTCACACATCTCTATCAAGCTCCTACTCACGGCCAACTTAATCAAGACACTTCCATGGTCTTTACTTTCGTCTAAGTTGGGCACGGTTGATGGATATGCTCCAAGTTGAGTAATGCTGGCAATATTTTCATTGTTCTATTTTTTGATCATAATTCTAGTTTTAGCCAATGTAGGAAATATCGATACCGTATCGATTCGTCCGGAAAAGGATATATCGGAATATATCGCCGATTCGAAAAAGGATATATCGGGATATATTACTGATATATCGACGATATCGATGGAAATGTCGGAAATGGCTCAAAAAAGTCATTTTTGTCGTTTTTTAATAAATTAAGATCATCCATGATGGTAAAACAATAAATAACCTACAAATACATACTTATATCACAAATATTGGTCATTTATATCCCTTATATCGCACGTATCGGTCATATCGAACATATCACTATTAATGTTGATTGCTGACTTATAGATATTAGAAATGGATTGAATCCAAGATTTTATAACATTAAATAACTTACAAATATACACTTAGATGACACATAGATCATATATGACCCATATATCACACATATCGGTCATATCGAACATATCATTGTTAATGTTGATTGGTGATTAATAAATATTGGATTTAGAATCAAAGTAGCTAAGTTAAGCACATTTAGAACACTTGTTTTGTTCATGAAAGATAGTGAATGGCATTAAAATAGGTCATTTGATTCAAAAAATGTACATAATGATCAATGAGACAATGTTTCTTTGATATAAAGATTTATCTATTAACAAAAATAAATGAAAAAATGTAAACTAATGTAATTTTGTAAAATATATTACTCAGTCCGGAGGGGTTTAGAACCAAGAGTTCCATCTAGGGCAAGATATGAAATATCGATATTGATAGCGTATCAGTATGTTGGGTCGAAAATGGCATAAAAAGCATTTTTCACGAATTAAGATCATCCTAGTTATTAAAACAATAAATAATATTCAAATGCACATTTATATGTAAGAATGAGGTGTATTTAGCATACTAATACACATTATGTCACACAATCGCTGACGGTTAGTGCTGACAACCAACAATCGAGCTAATTGTTGAGATATATTCTGGAGCCATGATTCTAAATTGATCAGCATTAGACTTGTTTTCATTTCTATTGCCAAAGAAGATGAAGTCCACCCATTGAAGAATCTTCGTATGCACCCCCTGTAGCACCATACTCTACCATATGGGGATCTAGCTGCCCAATCAACGAGCTTGGGAGGGGGGGGGAGTCAATGCGGGGGCAACGCTCCCAACCCAAAACATAATATACAATTCATGATGTGTTTTAATACTAAGAGCAAGCTTGTAAAAGTCGGTCGACTAGTCGAGTGGGGGGTAGCCGACTCGACTAGGCCTACTCGACCATTAGTCAGTCAACCTGATTAATCGGACCGACTAGTCTGTTGACTTTTACATCGAGCTTTTTTATGTTTAGTTTTTTTTGTTTTTTGTAAAGCAAACTTATACTAATATGCTTAATGTTGTGTCAATTACTTCTTTTGTTATATTATGATAGTATAAAAATGTACAAATCTATGTTAATATATAATAATATATGTATATGGCAGACTAAATCCGATTAGTCAACCGACCGCCGATTCATCCTTTAGTCAGTGACCCTGTCGACCTAGTACTGAGTACCGATTCCTGCAACCTTTACTAGGAGTAGCAAAATAAGTAACAAAATCAAGTTTACAAGGATAATATCTTTGATATATATAGATATCGGTGAAATAACAGCCGATATCCGAGAAATGTTGTACTGAAAACTTTCAATTCCGAGCCAAGGCCTTAAATGTCGATTTCGGTCACCATTTCAGTAACCGACCTGATGGGAGAAAATTTGTTCTTGCATTAGAATAGACTGAGGGCTCTCTTATATAGGAGAATAGCTCTTGGGTTAATTACATGATAAGTACCCAAAGTGCGATTACATAAAATAGATAGAGAAATATATTTATCTTAACACTCCCCCTCAAGCTGGAGCATATATATCTATGATGCTCAGCTTGAAACAACACTTTTGAAATGGACTTCGAGAGAAAGCCTTGGTGAAGATGTCAGTTGTCTGATCTCCTGTTGAAACATGAGGTAGATATGAGCTCTTTCTGTATAATGTCTCGGGTGTAGTGACAGTCCACCTCAATATGCTTCGTTCGCTTATGGAATGCAGGATTATTGGCAATAAATAATGCAGCTTGATTATCACATAAAAGTTGCATAGGAAGAGGAACTTCAATGGTAAGGTCATTCAACACCGACCTAACCCGCATCATCTCTGCACTCCCTTGTGTCATGGCCCTGTTTTCATATTCTCCACTCGATCTGGCTACCACTGTTTGCTTCTTGCTTTTTCATGAGACAAGTGGGTTTCCGACAAAAACTGCAAAGCCTGAAGTGGACTTTTTGTCTATGGGACAACCTGCATAGTCAGCGTCTGCATACGCTGTCACCTTAAGGGATGCATCCCTACTGAATAAGAGACTCGAACTAGGTGCGTTCTTCAAATATCTCAAAATCATATAGATAGCATCCATATGTACCTTTCTGGGCTGCTCCATGAACTGGCTAACTTTGCTTACTGCAAACATAATATCTGGCTTGGTGATAGTAACATATAAAAGCTTCCCAACCAGTTCTCTATATCTCCTACTATCTACTTCCTCAGTATTATTGTCATATAATTTCATACTTGGATCCATAGGAGTAGTAGCATGCTTGCATCTTGTCATACCTGTCTCAGAAAGGAGATCCATCGCAAACTTCCTCTGAGTCATCTCTAGACCATTTTGGTTCATGGCAAATTCTAACCCCAGAAAGTAATGAAGAGTGCCAAAGTCCTTAGTCACAAACTGTTGACTTAGGAACTCCTTGGCTATCCGAATGCCTTGAGCATCGTCCCCTATAACAGTAATGTCATCTACATAAACGAGAATGGCAACCGTAACTTTGTCTGTCTTCTGAACAAAAAGTGAGTGGTCTGCAGTAGACCTCATAAACCCGTGGTGCTCAATCAACTCCGATAGCTTTTGATACCAAGTTCTCAGACTCTGCTTCAGGTCATAAATCGCCTTGTGTAGCATGCACGCTTTCTGAGACTCCCCCTCAACAGCAAACCCAGGTGGCTGCTGCATGTAAACGTCCTCCTGTAGGTCCCCATATAGAAAGGCATTCTTCACATCAAGCTGATATAATGGCCAATCTCGTGAAACTGCAACAGAAAACAGAATTCGTAGTGTCGATTGTTGCGCCACTGGAGAAAAAGTGTCCTGATAATCCGCCCCATACGTTTGGATGAAACCTCATGCCACAAGCCTTGCCTTGTAGCGACCCACATTGTCGTCTGTGTTTTGCTTGATGGAAAATATCCATTTACAGCTCACAATCGACGCACCTTGGGGTGCAGGTACAACACTCTACGTCCCTCGTGACTGTAAGGCTACCATCTCTTCTTCCATGGCACGATGCCACCGGTTGTCCTGTAATGCCTCCATATATGTACATGGGATAGTAACCGTAGAGAGTCCCACTACAAACCTTCTGTACTCATATGAAAGGTGATCCAAAGAAACATGTGCAGCAAGTGGGTATGTGGCACACTTACGTCGAGGCTTCCTCAGGGCAATTGGAATGTTCAGATCAGCATCCGCTTTGTCTTGTGGGCCTAAATCTTCCCGTGTATCATGAAGCACTCCAGTACCATCAGTAGAAATAATGTTATCATGACATACCTGAGGCGTGCTGGATGATGTGGACGGCTTATGAGCTGATGAACTAGTAGAAGACCTGCGAGTGTAAACAAGAGGTAAGAATCTTGGCTGAATAGATGGAGGTGGATGTGGTGGCGGTGGAGGTGATGACTGCTGCGCGACATGTGGGTCATTTGGTGGAAGAGATGGAGAAGGAGGAACAACAACATCCTCCCTCGAATTGATATCGGATAGCTTGTCACCTGTAGGAGAGAAATACAAAATGGATTCAAAGAAAGTAGCATCAACACTCACATAATATCTTCTGCCAATAGGATCAAAACATCTATACCTTTTTTGGGTACGAGAATATCCAACAAAAACACATTTGACAGCTTTTGGTGAGAGCTTGTCACGACCAAGAGTGAAATCATGGACAAAGGCCACAGATCCAAAGACTCTGGGTGTGAGAGAGAATAGTTCCTTCTCGGAAACACAATCAAGAAGGGAACCTTCTCCTCAAGAACAGTTGACGGCATGCGATTCACCAAGTAGCAAGCAGTGAGAACGACATCCACCCCAAAAGAATGAGGGGTACGACTCTGTATCAACAATGTATGTGTGACATCAAGAAGATGACGATATTTGCGTTCAGCCACGCCATTCTGTTGTAAAGGCCCTAAATGTCGGTTTCGGTCACCATTTCGGTATCGACCAAAACAGAATTTCGATGGAATTTCGGTGGAATTTCGATTAGAATTTCGGTCATTTCGGTCATTTTCTGAACTAGGACCCCCATATTTCGGTCATTTCGGACGAATTTCGATTTCGACTGTATATCGATATTCGACAGAAATTCGATCGAATTTCGTTGAAATTTGAGGCCATTGTGAAATGTAACTGCAAGAAGTTTGATGAACAATTCCAAGAGAACTTAGAAATTCAGACAAATATAGTGTTGAAATTTCCAACGCATTATCCGTACGAATGAATTTGACATTGGCAGAGAAGACATTCTTGACTTCAATAAGAAATGTTCTAATGATAGCACCTGCTTCAGACTTATGTTTCAACAAGAACACCCAAGACAATCTAGATTAATCATCAACAACAACCATATAATAACGATGCCCCTGATGATCATGGACATGACTCGGACCTCAAATATCAAAATGAAACAACTCAAAGGACCGACTACTGTGATGACTCGGACGACTCAGAAACAATGAGCGGTTATGCTTCCCAAGATGATAGGCTTTACAATCAAGGTTCAGGAAAGCGGTATGCGTATGCGTTCGGACTGGTCACCGAATACTGATTAAGCGGTATGCGGGGGCATATGCGAGGTATATGCGGCTCTACGCGGTTTTCTAATTTTTAATTTAAAAATAAATAAATATCTATGACTAACATTACCACTGAATTTATGTATTTAAGTGGAGTTAAAGAAGATCTAAGGAAAATGGTTGATGTTAAATGGGTGTGTATATATGCTTTTAATTGCCCCATACTTAATCATAAAAAAACATTTACCATAAAAACTTCACACATTATATGATTCGTAATAACAAAACTTCAATATACATATATGCACTACATGAGCAAAACCTCAATCGACATATAAAAAGTATTCGACGATACATTGCATATACTCGTGAAATCAATACATGAGAAAAACATAAACATTGCATATACATAATGGTATAATGCATTGCAATTGTATAGAAATACATGTCATATTCTTACCATTGGATGAAGGAAGAGACAAAGTTACGGAATTAAGGACCTGAATGAGAATATTGAAAAGTTGGAGCTGCTGGAGCAGTATGCGGGGCATATGCGGGATATACGGGGCATATGCGGAGAGGGCGCTTATTGCACTGATTCATGTAATCGGTGCGGTCTGCATGCCGCGCAGGCATATGCGGCCGCATATGCGGCCCGTGCGGCCGATTTAGTGAACACTGTTCACAATCCAATGCGGTACAGGTAGATATCTGTGGTAGCGCATGGCACATCTTCTGTAGAGGAAGATGGCCAAAGCGGAGATGCCAAAAGAATGGTGAAACGGATCCAGATGGAATAGTAGCAATTCCAACGCATGATGGTATAGCAAGCTTATACAAGCCTCTCTGCTCACGGTCATGTCCAATCACCCTGTCAGTCAGTATGTCCTGAAATACAAAAGAAGAGGATCAAAGATGGCACGACAATATAAATCTTTCGTAAGCCGACTAATTGACAAAAGGTTCATCTGAAAGTCAGGAGCATATAAGACATTCTGAAGACTTAGAGAAGGAGCTAGAGTAATCTCCCCCTGACCAACAATGGGTAAGCGAACCCCATTGGCAATGACCACTGATCTGCCAGGTGAAAGTGCTCTGTATGAAGTACACTGCATCCTGTCGCCACACATATGATGGGATGCCCCGGAGTCCATAATCCAATCTGTCAGGTCCGAACACATACTACTGGTAAACGCATAATGAGTACCTGATGAACTAGATGACGCTCTGGCCGAAGCCACAGCCTCTGTGGAACCTGGAGACGAAGACATAGGAGTACTCATCATCTCACGAAGTCTGGATACAATGTCATCAAAGCGAGTGTCTGGAGTAGGTGCAGAGGAAGCCTCAGTCTGCTCAGCAACCTGTATAGATGCTGGATATCCATGCTTATGAAAGCATGTCTCCTCAGAGTGATCGGGACGATGGCAATGAGCACACGGATCACGATGTCTGCCTCCCCCTCGACCACGAGGTCCACGGCCTCGAAAGTGAGAAGATCCTCCCATGCCTCTAGTAGCAGCCATATCAGAAGAAGTAATATGTGTTGTAGTCGCAGATGCAGTAGTAATCCGACTCAAGCGCTTATAGACCTCTTCCATTGGTGGAATGGTCTCACCAGTCAGAAGTTGAGTACGAGCTCCATCATACTCAGGATCAAGTGAGGACAGGAAAACTCTAGTCATCGTGGCATTTCGATATGCATGTTGTTGCTCCGTGCTGGTGGTGATTGGCATGAAGCTGTGTAATCTCTCAAACATGCCCCGCAGGTGAGAGAAGTGTGCATGGAGCGGTCGACCATTCTGTTTGGTGGAGAAGATGTCGAACTGCAATTGAAGTATCTTGCTTTCATTTTTTGACTGTCCATATGCAGGGATCGCCATATCGCGATATATCATCGATATATCGGCGATATATCGGTATCGACAGGTCACCGATATATCGCCGATATGGACGATATCGGATATCGACAGGAGAAAATGCCTTGGTGGATACCGGGTTTCGGCGATATGCGTCGATATATCGCCGATATATCGGCGATATATCGGTATCGACATTGTATCGAAACGATATCGATACCGATATTTCCTTCCTTGTCCATATGTATCTGTCGGTATGTCCCACATAGCCTTCGTAGTTGGCTGATTCACGGTATCATTAGCGATCTCCGTGGTCAGTGTCCCGGAGAGCCATATACGAGCATAGGCATCGTCTTGTTTCCACGACGCATTCGCCCCAATCTTGTCCGCCGGCTCGGAATCTGTCAGAATGTGCTCCTTATTGTGGCACTGCATAAGGGTACAAAACTGCATGGACCATAGCTCATAGTTGGTCCCATCCATCTTCACAATAGGAGTCGGGCCTTTGAAGGCACCCGAAGATGAGAAAACGTCACCCTTGTCTCTGACATGTATGAGAGAGCCAAAAAACGGAACGACCGGGGAAAAATCAATGTAGCTTGTCTACAGAATCAGAGAAAGGATAGGTTGTATGTCTAGACTCATACAACCATCCCTACTTCTCGCGTGAGAACTCGGAGCAGCAGGCAGTAGTTTGCAGCAACCTAATGTGCGCTAGGAACGCGTCCGAGAGGTGCAACGGCGGCTTGGAAACCCATGCCGCACTTGGGGCTGCTCACAACGGCACTAGCAGGAGCCCTGATGCCTGGGGCTTCACAATCCATAATCTACAAAAAGATAAAATTGTGGTATATATACATGGGTTTAATGGGGCTCCCCGTTGACTACTCCCCCTCATATTTGCGATGATTTTTTTTTGTTTTTTTCGGAAAATTTCAATTTTGTCTAAAATAGAGACTTCTATGCCCTCCATCCATAATAAATCAATTACAATAATTCAAAGACCATTAAATTACCCGTTCTAAATGGAGGGTATATGAGTCTCTGTTTCAGACAAAATTGGAATGACATGTTAGATGGATATAGCGATGAAAATACATGACAGTATTTTTCCAGAAAAATAAAATTCGTCAAAATATGGGGCAAGGGCAACTCCTTGGGGCAGCCCCATTAAACCTTGTATATAATATGCTAAACACAATTCCGTATATATAATATCTCGAATCATATTACATTTTAGTTTTGGGATGGAATTTTAGATATAAAGAGTTGTGAGGGAAACACCGAAGGAGGAAGGGAGGGCACTCGAAGGCTTTTCAAAGGGAGGGTGCTGATGATGTTTACAACATTATGAGGGAAAGCCACACATGAGGAGTCGATGATTAGGAACATGCGAAGAAAGGAAGCGGGGAGATGGGATGACAAGGAGTCATTGGTAAGTTGAGAGTGTTGAGTGGGTATCGTGTAGGAGGGTTTGGGAGAGGGTATGACAACATGGGACAATGTGACTAAGGAGGGTTTGGTGATGTGTTGATTGCATATCCCGTTATGGGACGTGATGGACGAATGCGGGTGGTGTGTGATTCTTAGTTCTTAACAATAAAAATTAATGAGCCAAATTGAGTAATCAAGTTGAGCCATCGAGTTGAGCATGGTTCAACTTGAACTTGACTTAATAAGGATAAACGAATCCATTATCTGACTTGAATTCGGACTCATTAGCTTTTTGAGCTCGACTCACGAGCTTATATCAAGTTGGGTTCAAGTCAAATTCATCGAGCCCAAGCTTTCCCAACACCTCTACTCATTTGCCATGTCAAAAGCCATAAAGGAAGACTTTTGGTTGCTGATCCTCAAGCTTAAAGAATTCCAAAAATTTAGATATGGTCCTCATTTGGCATGCCTGCTAAACTAAACCATGGATGAACAAAACCTTGTCATCCACATTGTTGAAAAAGAGGAAGGGTTGAGTTGTTGGGTAATTGAATCATCATAGGATCTGTTTATTGTGTGTTGTATGAAGTCAGGCGTTTACTCACATGTCAACCATTTAGAGAGAATTGTGTGTAAGTGGTTTATATATAGGGCCATGTACCATAGAATTCATTAAAAAGAATCAATGAAGAAACTGCACTATATTGGACATCTCTCATCTCATGAAATAGAATCATCACCTTGATTGCCTTAAACCAATGTAAGTTTATGTTTAAATGCTTATGGTTGCACATTGCTTCCTCGTTTTATTTGCTACATGCATAATGAAGGATTGGCACCGGTGGAATCCCGATCTTCCTCACAGGCATGAGTAAAAGACAACTATGATGTCTGTAGCCAAGAAGGAAGAACAGAATATGCCCATAGGCAATTGTGTCTCATACCTTGTAGGTCGGATGTCTCCCTTTGGCCAAGACAATTCATATTATCAAAGTATTAGTAAATCAACATTACAAAAGTTGGTAGTCAGTTGAGTCACTGTCAAACGATAAATCAACAGTTGATCGACTAATTAAATTTAATCGGAATTAGTTGATTATATTTTTTTAATTACTTAAATATATAAAGTGTAAAATGTATATAGTTAACATATTTTTTTATGAATTTTGAATGACACATCATGATAACAGGTGATATAAATGTCCCATGAGTTTTTAAAAAATATCACGAAAATGGAAAAAAAGTGTTGGAATTGGTAGGCTTATGGATAGGATAAGAATCTCTGATTAAGTCAAAATTTGAATGACAATGTGATGATATTATGTGATCAAACTCCTCATTGGCTACTCCCTCGTAGCACATTTATTTTACTCGTATATAAATCATTTTTAGACATATATTGTTATTTATATCGCAAGAAAACAAAATATGGATTCCAATAAAACATTAAGCATTTTAGATTTAGTTTACTTTTTGAAAATTAAAAAGAAACACAAGTAACTTTTAAAAAGTTGCCTTTCAAAAAAACGTCAAAAAAACTAAGCCGAACAGTTTGGTTAGCCAATAACTGTCAGTCCGATCAGTCGACTATCTATTCGAGTCGAACACCACCGACTTGACTACTCAACCTAGTTGGTTGACTTTTGCAAGCTTGTGGAAACGGGAAAATCAAGTTTCATTAGTGTACATTGGTGAAAAAGCCAGTCCAGAGTATTATAAGTGTTTGTGAAATCAACTCAGCTGAACAATTTGGTTAGCCAATAGCTGTCAGTATGATTAGTCGACTAGCCTATTCTAGTCGAAAACCATCGACTCGACCAGACATTAGTGAAAAAGCCAGTCCAGAGTATTGTAGGCGTTTGTGAAATCAACTTTCCACAAGAAGCATTCCACCTGATTTTCTCCCAATGAGATGTATTTACAAAGCAGTAACCCAGTTTTTGAGTACATATCGGCTAGCAGTAAATGCTGACCATACTAGGCTGCTTCCAGAATGGTATGAGTTGAATTTAGATATAGAGCTACTAAGGGACATGCGTGAGGAGTAGTGTTGTAAAAGTCGACCGACTAGTCAGCCCCGACTAATTGAGTCGGGGGGTGGGGGGAGGGTGGGGAGGGACTCGGCTAGGCCAAGTTGGCCTATAGTTGGTCTAAACCGACTAATCGAGCAAGTAGTCAGCTGACTAGGCAGTCGACTTTTGCATAGAGAAATCCCATAACCCACTTAGATCCCATTCGTTTGAACCTCTCCCCCAACCCCGTGCACAGAAGCCCCCTCTTCAATGTCGCCGTCCCTTTGAACCATCCTTGCCGCGCGTCACCGCACCCTCCTCCACGTCGCTGACATCAAGATGATAACTCCTTTTGGTGTCGATCGTCTGCCCCCCTCCTCCGTGTTCTTCGATCTCCGACGACTTGGTTAAGTTTTTTTTTTAATTTTTTTTAATTTTTCTTGCTTTGTTTAATACTTTAATGCTCGATCTTAGATGTTATTACTTAGATTTTCTCTACTAATGTTTGATCTTCGATGTTGTTACTTGGTTTAATACTATTTTCATTGGAAGCTGTGGTCCGTGGATGAACACATTAAGTACCATCATGAAAATGCAACATACCATTTTTGATGAAGAAGTTGAATGGTTGCCACAAACAGTAATGTGAATCCTTAGTCTTCATTTCCGAGGCTTCATGTTCACATTAGGATGACCAGCTAAGAGCTTATGTTACAACTGTCCCAAGGTTGCTTATAAAAGTTTGACATTGGTAGGAAAAGAAGGCTAAAGCAATAGAAGCCTCATGATTAATCATGTTACCATTGTGTACTGCTGGGAGAGAATGAAAGGTTGTTTATTATGAGAATCTTTCCCCTTGTACAAGGAGAAGGGGTGGAAAGATATTACACAGACCCAAACATATAACAAGGATAATGAGTAGAAAGAAGAAATAAACAGAAAATTATACTTTTGATTTTTGTTCTATATGTTTTTTTATTTTTGAACATTTGCTCATACAATGTACCGAACATTTTGTTTTTAACGTTCTTCAACTTTTTCTTATCTTGCTATAAATTTTTAAGCTCTTAAAAATAGTAAAACGGCTAAATATTTGAATATATATGGGAGTATATGTATTAAATATATTTTTATATTTAAAATAATTTAAAAAATTCAAAACCTACTAATGCCTGACTAATTCCAGTTACTCTCCTGACTGTCGATTAATCTTTAGTCAGTGACTGCCAACTGAGTACCGCCTTCTGCAACCTTGATGAGGAGATTATGAACAACTTGTGTCTAAAGTACTCAAACCAGATGTATAATGTGAGGCATCTGCTAGGAACGTACCGGTATATTATCTTGCATAATGTATATATAACCCGATCACCAACTCGTAAGTCATTTTGCTGTTGGGCATTAGTCGTTGCCCTTGGAAAGTAAAAGGGTAGCCATCTTAATAATTTCGGAAATAAATTTTTAGAAGATTCCTATAACTCTTTTTGACAATTGCAAAGAAGCATAAACATTTTGAAAAAAAAGATTGGAAGTTGAAAGTTATCTGAACTTGTATTCACATTGCATGGTCATGATATGTAGGAATATTGTGCAAACGAGAACTATAGAGATGGACAAAAACAGACTGCTTATAAATGGTCTATATACCAAAAGTAGTCTATAAAAGCAAATTATACCGATATTTATATTCAAAGACGATGTTTACTTTAATGAATATGTGATTTAATCTAATGCCTTCCTATTAAGGATGCAAACATACTGATACATATACATATATAGGTATTATCATATCCTTATCCTTTTTAAAATCTGGATCAACAACAACAAAGCTTTTTCCCACATTAAGTAGGGTTGACGACATGGATTCTTGGCCTCCATTCAGATCTATCTTGGTTCGTTCGTGGGTTTAGATTCAAAAAACTAAGATCCTTTCATATAATGTCATTCTAACACTTCTTGGGCCTTTTTTTCCCTCTCTTAGCCGGCTCAACATCCAAAAACTCACATCTCCTAGCCAGTGCATCAGCTGGCTTCCTTTGTAAATGGTCAAACCACGTTAAGTGGTTTTCTCTCATCTTATCCTTCATCAGAGTTACACCAACTTTCATCCTGCTTGCATCATTCCGATTCCGATCTTTATGTGTATGCCCACATATCCACCTTAGCATTTTCATTTCTGCTATTGCCATTCTCTGTATATGTCTATGGTTCACATGCCAACATTCAATTCCATAGAGCGTAGCAGGTCTCACGATTGCTTTGTAGAACTTTCCTGTGATTTTCAAAGGAATTTTCTTGTCACAGAGAATAGCAAAGGCTTCTCTCCACTTTAGCCAACCTGCATTTATTCTATTATTAATATCTCCATCAATTTCCCCATCATGTTGCAAAATAGATCTTAGGCATCTAAAAGAATCTCTCTTCTGAATGTTATCATCACCAATATTCACCTCGATTCCTTCATCATTGCTTCCATCAAAAGTGCACTCCATATATTCAGTCTTTGCCATACTTATCCGAAATCCTTTAGTCTCCAATGCATGTCTCCATGCCTCAAGCTTCTCATTTACTCCATTTCTAATCTCATCAATCGACACAATATTATCAGCAAATAACATACACCAAGGTATCTCATCCTGAATGTGACTTGTCAACTCGCCCATAATCAAAGTAAAAAGGAATGAACTCAAAATTGAACCTTGATGTAAACCAATGTTAATGTCAAAATAGCCAGTCTTCTCATACTGGATCCTTATACAAGATGAAGCGCTATCATACATATCCTTTACGAGGTGAATGTATAGGGCATGTACTTGTTTCTTCTCCAAAACTCTCCACAATGTCTCACATGGAACATAATCATAAGCATTCTACAATCAATAAAAATCATATGGTGGTTTTTCTTTTTAGCTCTTTAAATCTCCGTTCTCCTCAGCAAATGGATAGCTTCAATGGTTGAGCGATCTGACGTGAATCCGAATTGGCTTTCTTTTACTTTGGAAGCTTATCTCAACCTTCTTTCGATCACACATTCCCATATTTTCATAGTGTGACTCATCAGCTTGATACCTCTGTAATTTGAACAATTTTGTATGTCCCCTTTGTTCTTATAAAGAGATACTCTTCCGATCTTCAGGCATTTTCTTGCTTCGCCAAATAACATGGAATAAATTTTTAAGCCAAGTCAAATCACGCTTGCCTAAAACTCTCCATACTTCTATAGGAATGTCATCCGATCCTACACTTTTCCCAAGTCTCATAACCTTCATAGCCCACTCTACTTCATTTCTTTGTATTCGTCTATAACTTGCATGATTCAAGTAACTTTCTTTTTTTTGAAGTCAGGATAAGGGGGAAACACACAAGATGTCCGCCTCGGGATTATATTAAACAAAAATTAAACAAGATACAAAATTAAACCATTACAAATTCCCGGATTCTACAAGGGCCCTTGACTGCATACATACATTTTCCTCATAGAACTTTTGCCCGGAGAAAAGAAGGTGGTCCTAGCCAACCGGATTGCCCATAGAATGGCCAACAGACAAAACAACTGACTCTTTAGACGCTGCCTCGCCTTCAGAAGGGAGCCTTAGAAAGTAGCAAGGTTCCTCACACTTACCCACTCTAGGTCAGGATCGGTCCAGATAGGCACCGTACACTCAGTTGAAAATAAGATGTTCCACTGATTCATCCCGAATCCACAAAGAAGTACCTGTCCGAAACCACCGCAAAGATTCTGGCACATCGATCTCTCGTCATAATTCTCTTCCGTCTTAGAAGCCAAAGGAAAAAACTAATCATCTCATGCAGGCCAAGCTCTCAGATAAAGTTGCAATCCCTAATCAAGTCCTCCGAATGCGAAGGGGGCGATCTACATATTGCCCTGTTGGCCCTCCTGACCGAGAAAGGGCCACCCCTCCACACCCAATGATCACGATCCGCCGAGGGTCTCCTTGAATCGTGTAGGGAGTCTAGCAAAAGGAGAAACTCCTTCAGGCGTTAGTTCGAAAAGTTAGCACGAAAAAGTGGCATCCAATTCCGTCACACCAACAACCGGCCACACGCACCTCGCAGTCAGCAGCCAAAGCAAAAAGGCGAGGAAAACGACTCGCGAGTGGCCCGCTACCCGACCAGTCATCCATCCAAAAGGCAAATGACACCTCATTATCCAAAACAGACCGAAAAAGCTCATGGAAACGCAGAAGAACCGAAAGGATCTCCTTCCTGATGGGAGAGGGCAAGACCCTAGGAAGAATAGATAGGCGACGAGCAAGAGATGGAATAGATTCGGTGAACGAGAGCACAACAGATATCGTTGCCGCTCCCCTACAGTTTGCTAACCCATTTCAACAATAAAGATTCATTCATCGCATCCAGACGCCTAATACCAAGTCCGCCATCTGCCTTTGGGAGAGAGACAACCTCCTAAGGTGCATACCAACCGCCTCATGGCCGCTGCGGCTCCACAAAAATCTCAGCATAAGTCTCTCCAGACGCTTTCTAATCCCCGTGGACATCAGACGAGTAGACATGAAGAATACTGGAATAGCAGACAACACCGCCTTTAACAGCACCAGGCGACCCCCCTTAGACAGGATATAAGATTTCCAACCTGAAAGCTTTTTCTCAAGTTTCTCCACCACATGTAACCAATCTGCTAGCTTGACTCTGCCGATAGGCTGTAGTAGACCCAAGTAGCGCAGAGGGAGGGAGCCACACTCCGTGCCCAACAAGAAACCAGAGATGCACGTCTCATCCTCAGAAACAACAAAAGGAACAAGTGTAGATTTGTCACGGTTCAGGGACAGACCTGACATCTCCCCAAATAGCTCAAGCGCGGTCGCCATGCCACTGGCCTCCCCCTTGCTACCCTCAATGAAGAAAACAATGTCATCGGCGTACTGAAGAAGATGGATAACCAACCCTTATCTCGAATACCCACTCGTGAGCATGGTTCAAAAAAACGCGCCTCGAGGCGAGGCGGTGAGAAACCGTTCAGAGGCGTGCGCCTTGGGCTGCATCTGCGAGGCGATCGCCTCGACACACGAGGCGAGGCGAGGCGTTCCGAGGCGAGGCGTGGGGCGAGGCGCACCTGCGAGGCGTCGTGGGGTTTTAGTGGGTCGCGTGCTTCGCACGCGACCCACTTATTATTCATTTCTCTCAAAACAGAGCCCCCGATGCCCCCGAAGCCCTTTCTCGCAAAATAGGAACCCTCGAAGCCCCCGACCTGGACGCCAGTTCCCTCGCCGCCTTGCCGAAGGCCTCGCCATCGCCGGTTCCCTCGCCGCCTGCGGGGGTTTTCGCCCTATTCCGCGCCTCCTGCGTGTGTGCTGGGAACCCCTCGCCCCCTCGCGCGCCTACGGTCAACCCTAAAATCCAGTTAGGTATGTTATTTCGAAAATTATTTGGTTGGTTATTTTTAGTACTAGCCTATAAGGCTACTAGGAGTTGACATTGTTTGTTGCATATGTATAGGAGTTGTAATCCATATTTGGTTAGGTTATTAAAAGAATTGATTATGTTATCTTCTAGTTATTCAACTAGCATTTCATATATTTTATGAAATCATATGATTGTTGTTTATTTTTGTTGCTTGAAATCATATTATCAATGTATCATAGAGATGCCGAAGTCAAGGAAAGGCCCCAAGACTTCTGAAGGAAACCGGAATGATCCTGCATGGAAATATTGTGTTCAACTTGAGATGGAGGAGAGTCAAAAAGCTAAAGGATATGTGTATGTTCAATGCAATTTTTGTGGCAAGAGAATTACTGGTGGAGTCGCTAGACTCAAGCATCATCTCGCGAAGACCGAAAAAAATGTGAAAGGTTGCGCGCAAGTTCCTGATGAGGTGTTGAATGAAATGAAGGCCATATTATCTTCCAACGAAGAGAAAAGTAAAAGAGCAACGATGGAGATGGAAGAATTGTGTAGAGCTGGTAGTTTTGAGGTGCAAAATCCCTTTGGTGGTGGTGAAAATCAAGCAATCAGTCCATCTGGATCTAGCAACATGAAGAGGGCAAGAGGTCCTATGGACGTCTTTCTTGCCGGACCATCACCATTGGGAAGTCGAAGTCCAACGACTACAATTGGGATGAGTGATCATCAAACTACATTGAACGAGACATGGAAGAAAGAGGAGAGAAATCGTGTGTGTCGTACCATTGGCAGATTCTTCTTCGAGAATGGGTTGCCATTCAATTGTGCAAGTAGCCCTTCCTTTTCGGCCATGCTTCATGCTGTCGGCTCCTTTGGAAGGGGATTGAAGCCTCCATCGGCTTACAAGCTAAAGAGTTGGATTTTGAAAGAAGAAGTGAAGAGCATTTGGGATGTTATGGGTGAGGCAAGGGCTTCTTGGGCGGAAACTGGTTGTAGCATAATGTCGGATGGTTGGACAGACGTAAAAGGTCGTTCTTTAATAAACTTCTTGGTGAACAATCCGAAAAGTACTTGGTTCTTGAAGTCTGTCGATGCGTCCGATAAAGTAAAGAATGCAACCTTGCTTTTTCAACTATTGGATGAGATTGTGGAGGAGGTCGGCGAATGCAATGTTTTGCAGGTTATCACAGATAATGCGTCGAATTACAAGGCGGCTGGACAACTGTTGATGGAGAAAAGGAAGCATCTTTACTGGACTCCATGTGCAGCCCACTGCATAGACTTGATGTTGGAGGATATCTTGAAATTGCCTCTACCCGCTACAGTGTTCAAGAAAGCAAAAAGGATCATTAACTACATCTATGCGCATGGATGGGTTTTAGCCATGGTAAGGAGGCAAATAGGAGGAGATTTGGTGCGACCAGCTGTCACTCGTTTTGCTACGGCTTTTCTCACGTTACAAAAATTGATGAGCCTGAAGGATCCTCTGGAGTCTTTTTTTACTTCTAGTAAATGGAAGAAGAGTCCTTATGCTTCCAAGCCTCAAGGGAAAAGCGTAAGTCAAACAATTTTGAGAAGCAAAACTTTTTGGCCTGGTGTTGCCTATGTGATACGAACGACGAAGCCATTGGTTATGGTTTTGCGCATGGTGGATTCCGAAAAATATCCACCATTGGGTTTCATCTATGAGGCCATGGATAGAGCTAAGGAAGAAATTGCGAAAGCATTGGGCAATGATGAAACAAAGTACAGAACATTGTGGGATATTGTGGACGACAGATGGGATCGCCAACTCCATACCAATTTGCATGCGGCAGCCTACTTTCTGAATCCTCAATGCCAATACGAACCTTCCTTCTCCAAACATTTTGAGATAAAAAAGGGTTTGTTTGATTGCATAGCGAGGATAATAGAGGATCGATCTGTAAGGGAGAAAATCGATCTACAGATTGATGCTTTTAAGCATGCAAGAGGCTTCTTTGGATGGGAAAGTGCAATAAGTACACGAAAGAAGAGGAGTCATGGCTAGTATGTATCTGATTTTGTTATTTATTTCTTTCAATTGATAAAATATCTAACATTAATTTTGTTCATGAAATATAACATTTTCAGCGGATTGGTGGTCTCAATTTGGGGATGAATGTCCCGAATTGCAAAAATTTGCCATCCGAGTTTTGAGTTTGACTTGTAGTGCATCGGGGTGCGAGCGGAACTGGAGTTCTTTTAATCAGGTAATATTTCGATAATATTTACAATTATATTATATCAAGATTTATGATTAATCTAACGATTTATATTGGAAATCCACCACTAGATCCACACAAAGAGAAGGAATCGACTCACACAAGCCAAATTGAATGATTTGGTCTATGTGATGTTTAACCTAAAATTGAAGCAGAGAGAGATAAGGAGAAAAACAATGGAGGATCCACTATGCTTGGATGACGTGGATTCTAGTGATGAATGGGTGTCAGAGCTCCAAAGTTGTGACTTTGAGGCGTATCAAGAACTTGATGCAAATACCCCCATTGAAGATGAGGTTGTAGAAGCCGAGGATGAAGCTGATCAACAAGACAATTCACGTCGGAAGAGGAGGAAGGACAAAGGTAATGGCTTCCTATTATTTTGATTCTCGAATATCTTTGTTTATGTTAAACACAATAGAAGTAAGTTAAGTAACATTATTATTATCTAATTTAGGTAAAGCGGTAGTGGACGTCGATGATGAGGAGTTTCATGACGGTGATGATGAAGTTAGCGATGAAGGGGAAGATGAAGCAAATTTGAAGTATATGGATGACTCATTGGATGATCCAACAAGTAGCAGTTCTTCAGATGATGATCTTTATGCAGATGTTGCAGTTGGGCTTGGAGGCTCGGAACCATGATTAGAATTTTCTGAAGCTTCATCTTTTAGGATTTCTTTGCATTTTAGAACTATTGGACATGGACTAGAAGTAGAATATTCGAACTTATATTGTGTTTTCTGAGCATTGTAATATTTTGTCTTGAACTTTAGACTTTTACATTAGCCCAAGTAATCTATCAGCCATGTTTATTACTCTTCGTATCGAAAAGTTACTACAAATATTCTTTAATTGCTTTGGAACATTGGAATTTTATTAGACAATATTGTCTTACTGATATTATTACAAGATTCTTTATTAAATTACATAATTTGGGTGGAAAAACTGAGGCTTACGCCTCGACCGCATCGAGGCTACGCCTCGCCTCGATTCTAGGGTAACCGCCTCGTTCCGTTTTTCGTTTTTTCCAACCTTGCTCGTGAGCCCATGGTCTGAACCTGATCCACCAAACAGGTCAGGACGTCCGAGGCAACGACAAACAACAAAGGTGCCAGAGGGCACCCCTGTCTGACCCCCTTCCGGGGCTGGAAGAAACCGCCCTCCGGTCGACCATTCACCAGAACCGCCAAAGAAGGCGTGGTTACACAACTCTTCATCCAGGAAATCCAGATCTCTGGAAAATCCCTCCTATGCAAGGCTGACCAGAGAAAGCATCGATCCAATGTGTCATAAGCCTTTGCAAAATCAATCTTCTACAACAAAGCATTCACCCCACGCCTCTTCCAGTCGCTAACTATTTCGGAAGCCAAAATCAAACAATCCGTAATCTGTCTCCTGAAATGAAGGCCGACTGAAAGGGGGAGATAATGTGCTCAAGCACCCTGCTAAGTCTGATAGCAAAATCCTTCGCCACAATAATATACAATGCATTGGAAAGCACAATCAACCTAAAGTCTTCATTCCTCCAGTTGTGTCATGCTTATGAAATATTAAGATCAGAGTCTTGTTTAGCTTATTGAAGCCTGCGTTACCCCGGCAACATTCCTTCACTACCTCTAACACCTCACTCCCCAGAGTGTCCTAGAACTCCCTGTAAAAGGAAACAGGGAAGCCATTCGGACAAGGAGCTCCGTCCGCGTTCAGACTCCAAATAGTAACCTTCAACTCCTCCAAAGTAAATGTCTGAATGAGGCTGCTAGCGTGGGCAAGCGACAATTGCGAGGCGCCAAGACCAGTCCACCTCCAACGTCCGTCAAACTCTCTCGTCGAGAAATCATGAAAGTGATTCGCAATCGCCCTTGCCATCTCTCAGTTGCCAACCACCCTGGTCTTATCCTTGATGATCGATCGGATAGTGTTGGCACGACGCCTGCCACTAGCCACTCTGTGAAAGAAGGCCGTATTCGCATCCCCCTCCTTGAGTCAGTTGTGCCTAGACCTCTGCTTCCATTCGACCAAACGTTTCCTGTCCTCAACAACAATCTTTCTCTGGACCTCAACTCTCTATGCAAGCTCCTCCACATTCAAAGTCCTGACATCCTCCAACCTGTCCAGAGTAGAGACCGCCTCCTCCGTTGCCATTCTGATCGCCCGACGAGCTGCTCTGGATTCATTCTTGAATGCACACAGCCGCACACACAATGAGGTTAACTTCTGAACAAACCTTGATGCATCGGAACCAAAAACCTGCGAGGACCAGTGGGAGGAAACCATCGCTCTGAAGGACTCCTCAAGAAGCTATGCCTTCTCAAATCTAAAAAAACCCCTTGGAGGCAAGAGCTCTCCCGAATCCCAGATGATCAGAGTGCGATCCGACCGTGTTCGAGTTCTAGTGACAACGAAGGATAAAGGGAACCTATCTAAGAGCTCAGCAGAGGCCATGAAGCAATCAATGCGAGAACGAGAGCTCGAGCTCCTCCAGGTGTATCTGGTGGTCGCCACATCTAAAACCTCCAGTTCCAATAGCTCAACAACCTCAGCAAAATCCGTAGAGCCCGGACCCTGACCACCCTGCAACCCCAGCTTGTCCGAGGAGTAAAGGGTAACATTGAAGTCTCCACCCAGTAACCAAGCATAATCTTGGAAAGCGGCTCACGCTGCCCTCAAATCGGCCCAAAGCTGTTGCCAGAGCGCGGGCTGACAAGGACCACAAACACAGGAGATAGCAAAACAGGTACCCTAACAAAGCCCGTCCAACATCACCGTGAGGACATGAGTCCCCACAAGCTCTACTCAGAACACAAAAGCAGACTCCTTCCAGGCAATAAGCAGCTCTCCTGCAGAGCCAGAAGCCTCAATCGATCGAAAGCCCGTGAGGGCACCCACATCGATCGAGCGCCAGATCACATCCGTGAGAGAATTCAGCTTTGTTTCTTGCAGTAAAAAAACATTGCATCCCCATTCTATGAATCACGATCCCAATATTCTCCTCTTTTCTGGGTCACCTAGACCCATTACATTCCAGCTATGGACCTTCATTTAAGACCGGAGGCAGATCCCCTAACACGAACCACCCCTGCCATCTGGGCCACGAGAGCCTTTCAGTCTGAGATCTCCGAAGGCTCAACATGCTGCGCCTTGGAATACTGTCTCCTCCTGTACCTCTTCCCAGATTTCTTGTCCGCCGCTGGCTCACTTAAATCATCGGGGCCCTGCAGAACCCCAGTCAACGGAGCTGAACCACCGGTGCCAATGAACATGGCCTCCCCCCTCGAGCGAAAGCACCACAGGGAGGTCCGTGGCCGAGCTCTGAGCTGAAACCACCGAGGTAGAGCCGCCATCCAGGGACTGAGACCTCTCCCAGAAGGGGCAGCTTGTGGAAGAGACAAACCCCAGAGGCCTCTCCCACAGACGGTGCCGAAGCACGACAGGAAGAGCAGGGTCCGCGAACACCATCCGGGTCAGGACCAGATCCGTGCTCCCGCGAGAAGCCCGAAAAAGCTCCGCCCAAAGGATCCGCCGATGAGAGTCAAAGCCCAACACCCGAGTTGCATTCAAGATCGATGGTTGACCTTCCGTCTCCAACATTGGCATTACACCCCAGGAAGGTGGAACGCACGCCTCCTTGAAAGGCGCATCCGCAGAAGTCACAAATGAATGGCTTGGACTCGAGGTAGAAGACGAATCACCGTCCTCACCCCCGACCGAAAAGGCGGCGGAGGATGCAAGGATTGAATGCTCAAGCGAAACGTAAAGTGACCGACGCCTAAATCTGCCACTGAATCTGCTCCCAACGAAGGCTCAGAGGGACAATCCATCTATAGCAAGGTTATACCCGGGTCGGAGCCCGACAAGGTTCTGTCCGCCAGGATACCGACCACCGATCCCAGGTGACTCAATGTCAGCCTAAGCAAGCCACATATCACGAAAGAAACGGCACTCTGCGGACTTGGGCAAGAACCCTAATCGAGTGGTCAGCAAACCCATCGGCAAAGCGTGGAGCCCTCCACTCGACGTCGCTTTGCGACCCTAAAGCCCGGAGTCGAGCAAGTTGCTGCATCGACAAACCACGCGCACAACACCTCCGATCACCAAGCCCCGCAACATCACACGTGAAAGCCTCACCAAAAAGCACTGAGAGGCCTTCTAGCACCGAAGACATTGACATCGATTCCTTTTGCCATGTCCCCATCAAGAAGCTGGACTTCGGCTCCGTCGAGGAAGCTCTGACTACAGATGCATAAGACCCTCTCCCTCGCAACCCACCTGACCGAGTCACCAAAACTTCCCCCTCCAAAGAACGTGAGGACTTTTGACCCCTATGCCCCAACGCCGAGCGGTCTGCTAACAACAAGCAGGAGCGACGGAGATGGCCGACCAACCCACATGAAAAGCAACGCGGAGGGGAGGCGCAATTCGGACCAAATGCCCACTCTTGCCACATCTGAAGCAACGACGCTGGGCTTCCTGTGCGACACCACTGTCCAATCTCCACCCTCCCTCTTTGTCGCTTCTTGCCCTGCCTACACTTCGGTCGCACCCTGCCAGCTCGCCTTTCCTCCTCGGGGGACCCACCGAAGTCGCTCACGAAGACGGGAGCTCTCCCATTGTCGCTAGACCCCCATCTCCCTCCGAAGTCAATTAGAAATCTTCAAGTAACTTTCAATACTAGCTAGAACACCCAAAGCGACCTCTCTACTTCCTTCCCCAGTGAAAAGCTTATGGAAATACCGCTTCTATCTAGTCTTTATATTCTTCTGAGTAACAAGCGCGCGACCTTCCTCATTCTTAATGCATCTCACTTGAGAAAGATCTTTGGTCTTTCTTTCTCTTGCTTTGGCCAACTTGAATACATCCTTTTGACCCTCCTTAGTAGAGATTTTTGTATAAACTTCATAAGCTTTTGACTTAGCTTCGCTTACAATCTTCTTTGCTTCCTTCTTCGCTATTTTGTAGTTTGTGACAATCCTCTGTTCTATCCTTAGACATAGTTTTAAAGCATGCTTTTTTAATTTTGAGCTTCTCTTGCACCCCTCCACTCCACCACCAAGCCTTTTTTTTGCATGGAGCTCCTCCCTTTGACTTTCTAACATCTCTTTAGCTCTCCTTCGGATACAAGACGCTACCGCCTCCCACATCTCGTTTGCACTTCCGCTATAATTCCAAGATAAGTCTTCTAAAATATTCTCCCTAAAGCTTGATTGCTTCAGTTGAAGATTCCACCATCTAGTTCTAGTGATCTTGGAAACCCTCCTTTTCTTTACCATTCCTTTTATTTTCACATCCATGGCTAACAAGCGATGTTGGGTTGCCAAACTCTCTCCTGTGATTACTTTGCAGTTTTTGCAACACAAGTAAACTCTTCTCCTTAACGCAAAGTAACCATCTATGTTCTAGTTGGACCACTCTTATAAGTAATTAAATGCTCCTCCCTCTTCTTGAAGAGAGTGTTTGATATGAAAAGATCATAAGTCATTACAAAATCCAGAATGATTTTTCCCTCTTCATTTCTATCCCCGAAGCTGTGGCCAAGGTTCGAAATCTCGATTTCGTTTTGGTCCCCTCTAAAATCAAAATTTCGGTGGAGTTTAAGGAAATTTCGACCGTTTTGGTGGAAATGTCGAAAATGACTCAAAAAAGCCATTTTCGATCATTTTTTTGCAAATTAAGATCTTCCGAGTTATTACAACAATAAATAGCTTACAAATACACACTTATATCACACATATTGCTTATATATGACCCTTGTATCGCATATATCGATCATATCGGTCATATCGACCAAATCGATGTTAAGTTGATTCTTGACTGATACATATTGGAAATTAATATCATCCAATCCAAGATCTTAAAACAACAATAGCTTACAAATGCATACTTATATCACATACATCTCTCATCTGTGCGCCTTATATCATACCATATCGATCATGTGAGACATAGTGTTGAGCTGACTTATAGATAATGGAAATGGAAATCAAAACAACTAGTTAACAACACTTGGAAGATGTCTTTTGTTCATAAAAATAGATGAACCTTTTTTATTCTAAAATGTAGATAATGATTAAATTAAACAATGTTTTGTTCATAGAAATAATCATCATGGACAAAGTTCGAATGAAGTACCGAATTAATTACATATTATTTACAGTAAAGATGCATCTATTTACGAAGATAAATGACAAGCGAATAAAATGAACATGCTATATCAAATGTATAGAAGCTCTAGAGTTTTTTCATCTCCATTGCTTTATCCCAAAGGGGAGGAAGCTCCCCAAGTTGAATAATCGATGTATGTACCCTCATTTCCCACCATACCCTACCAGAAAGGGGTCTCGTTGAAATCCATAAATTTCAACCGAAATGGGTCGATATGTCGAAATATCACCAAAATTTTGGTCAAAATTCAGGAAATTTTGTATTGAAATCCATGAATTTCAACCGAAATGGGTTGATATGTCGAAATATCGTTGAAATTTCGGCCGAAATCTGGGAAATCAATATATCTAGGAGTTTCAATACCCATGACCTCTTGAAACCGAAATTTCGATGAAATTTCATCGAAATTTCGTGAAATTTAAATCCTTGGCCATGGCCTCCATCAACACTAGCATACCCTGAAACATCCTTTCCCACATGTCCATTAAGATCTCCACCCAGGCAAATCATCTCTTTGTGGGATTCCTTGCAAAATCTTATCCAAATCCTCTCAAAAAGCTTGTTTAATTCTTTCATCTAAACCAATTTGCGATGCATAAAATGAGATGATATTCAGAATTTCTTCTCCAAGCACCAATTTTAGCGAAATAATCCAATCCTCGAATCTTTGCACCTCAACCACATAATCCTTCAAATTCTTATGAACAACCACTCCAACACCGTTTCTGCCCTTGTCTTTACATGAATACCAAAGTTTAAAGCATGTGTTCTATATCTCTCATGCTCTCTATCCAACCCATTTTGTCCCTTGGAGATAGTCTTTGAATCTTCCTTCTTTCCATCATCTCTACTATCTCCATCGATTTGCCAGTCAAAGTTCTAATATTCCAACTACCTATCCGCAGCTTCCTTTGCAACTTCTTTTGTACTAACTTCTTTACTCGCATATGTCCATCTTGTGGGAACCCTTGCCAATTTTGGACTGCATGCATGCAGCGATGTCGCGGAACTAGCTTATTTACTTGCATGCGTTCCTCATGTGAGAACATTTGCAAATTTTAAACTACATCTGGGCAGTGATGTAGCGCTCCTTGCCAATTTTTTATTGCATTCAGGTGATGTAACACGTCACAAGTAGGGAACGCTTCAACGAAATCTATATGTTTGCTTAAATTCATATTGGAAACAGATATCTGGACATAGATTCGAAAACAGATATCTTACAGCTATTGACAATCACGAAACATATCATTAAATATGGATATTGATATGGAACCAAATAATCATAATTCATATACATATATTTTATAAACAAATACGGATTATCCTACGGATAACAGAATTTTCCTAAGACCAAATTCAATGTCAAAATTACACAAAATACAAATAGATAAAATATCATAAGAAAATAAAGTAATACGTCAAACTAAATTTTTATCACAAATAGTTAAACATAATAAGATATATACTTGGGTAAATTACAAAGAAAAAGAGCCCCAACTTTACCTCAATTTGAACCACCTTATGGTCTGGTAAAAGTTGTTTCTATTTAGTATCATAGTTTCACTTGAAGTTGGTTATCACTGCTCTTTCTCTGTGGTTTAAAGTGTGCCATTCAGGAAAATCGACCCTCAAAAGTGAGTTATCCCTCAATTTTCTTGGTGACTTGTGCAAAAACATATCTAGCGCTCCATGTACCTAAAAAGGCAGCACAGTTGGTTTGTCTAGTACTCCAATACCTATTCTAGTCTAAGTCATACATTTGTGTCTGTGTTTATAGGTAAGTTTTGCATGTAAAACAAGTCTCCAGATGCAGAAGTTTATGAACCATTCTCCAATCTAAAGATACAGTAATTAATATTTGTGTTTTCCCATAACTTGGGAAAGCGAAGCAAACGAAACGCTGATACAGCGAATGGCATCCTGTCACAATGCTCATCTTTGTAATTTTGCAGGTATATTTTTTGATACGTATGGGGAGTACTATGAAGATTTGAGAGAATTTCATCAACATCTACCAAAGCTGTTGAAGCCTGGAGGTATTTACTCTTATTTCAACGGTCTTTGCGGGGATAATGCGTTCTTTCACGTAGTTTACTGTCAGCTGGTAGCTCTTGAACTTGGGAATCTGGGTACACAACACAGTTTATTCCTTTGCCTGTTAAGGATTGCTTGGGCCGAGGAAGTGTGGAAGGGTGTGAAGCAAAAATACTGGCAATTGGATACTTATTATCTTCCTGTTTGTCAAGTAGAAAGTGATTCTTGAAGTATGTAATCCAGCTCTGTTTGCTTCAAAGTAGTTTTAACATAAGCCATTAATTGCTTCAAAATTCTTTTGGCATGTTTGAAGTCTCATATTGGTCACCTTTTTTTTGTCGGGCAAGCTGTTTTTTCTGAATATATGAAGAAGCTTTTCAGGCTACTTCAGCGGACAAATTTTAAAATTCAGCAAAGTTTGCTATGGTCACTCTCTTTTCCTGGAATTATGGTCCCTCTTCATTACAAGCTTCTAGTTAATTGTTGTTTTTTTTCTAGTTTTATATAATCAGCTGATGAGATGATGCATCACAACAACAACAACAAAGCTTTTTCCCACAATTAAGTAGGGTCGGCTACGTGATTCTTCACCTCCATTCAGGTCTATCTTGGGTCAATCTCGGGCTTATATCCATAAAACTAAGATCCCTTCGTATAGTTTCTTTCCAACACTTCTTGAGCCGTTCTCGCCCTCTCTTTACCGGCTCAACATCCCAACATTCGCATCTCCTAACTGGTGCATCAGCTGATCTTTGCAAATGACCAAACCATCTTAAACGGTTTTCTCGCATCTTATCCTCGATCGGAGCTACACCAACTTTCTTTCCGATTGTATCATTCCGAATTCGATCTTTACGTGTGTGTTCACACATCCACCTTAGCATTTTCATTTCTGCTACAACCATTCTCTGCACGTATCTATGGTTCACAAAAATAGCATGGTCTCCATCCCGTTTGACTGTCACCTCACCCGGCCCTTCATCATTTGAGCATGGATCAACCTGATTTGTCCCAACATGTGACCAATTCTAGCAGGTGCTCAATTCACTTGAATGTTTAACAATTACCCATTTGGGAATTAGGGTATTAGTTCCCTTAGAAGAATGTCAACTAAATATAGCATACTTTGGATGCCCTAGATTTGAATCAACTACAACTTCACCTTGAGATAAGTCAACCAATCTTTATGAAGCGAACTTGACTTAATATATAGTATTTTTTAAATAAGATTTGTCCAAATGGTCTGTACTTTGATTCGAGACAACTTAGTATATGGCTGAAGAGGGGATTGCTGTCCATCTGAGACGGGGAGGGAGTGTGTGGACGAGGTTTCGTTACATGCTTCAAATGCATTGAAAATGATTTTTTATGCTAATAATCAATTTCATTGCAATTGCTTATTTGTGCAAGTATCATTTAATTAGTATTTATTTCTGGAAGATATTGTGAGAATTAGATACATGTTATTGTATGATATATCGTTCATGTGATTAATAGATAAATACATATGAAATTGAAATAAATTTTTTTGTTGATCAAAGTTAGAATATGTTATGGGGTAGAATTATGAGACCTCATAAAATAGAATACGATTCTTTCTTGTTAGACCACGTGGTTGATAATTTTGTTGTCTTATTTTACTTCAGCATGATTTTGACTCTTGAAAAGAGTCGTGAATATGGATGCAACTAGATACATTATCCTGATAATATGCACATTTAATACGATATCATATCTGTTCTACACATTTTGACATGCGCATGTGAATCCATTATTGTCTCATTGATATTCATAAATATTCATATATGTATATCCATTTTAATATATAATTATTATTATTGATTTATTTATAATTGTAGATAACAATATTAAATATGATATGAAACAAGGTACAATTAAGCTTATCTAAGTCATAGTTATCTTTATCTATGAAGTTTTCCTTTTATTGTCCATATCCATTTTACAATTAGAGCCTCATAGCCCTTGTACTCATCGAGAGATTTTAATAGAATACCTAGTCCTTTGAGGCTTTCACTCGTGATTTCACTCACTCCCTAGGGAGTAGGGTTCCGTATAAATCCATGTTTTCTTCTTGTTCTTGATTCTGCATTCTGTTTCATATATTTCCACATGATATCAGAGCGAGTTGATCTTGGATTCACCTTATAGATTTGATTTGATTTCGATTTTATTTTTCGAAGTTGTAGATTTTTGTGGTTTCATTGAGGATCGTGCAATCCCCATGAGGAAGTTCTTTCACAAGAATTGGATGCAAAAGGCTGTATGCCGATCCTCTTGCATAGGTTGATTTCAGATTACTACACAGTTGCTTAAACCCTATTTGTCAATAAAGAGGGATATCGTTCCCTACGAACAAGCATCATGGACAAGCTGCAACAAATACAATGAGTTTGTTGTTGCATCGACATTGTTTTGCAAAGAAAATGCGTGAGCGCAAAGTGCTATTACCTCTTTATTGATGCTCAACATGTAAGACCTCGTAAATATGCGACATCGCTCTTTGATCACTCTGAGGACATCATTCGAGCTAAGTATAAGGGGGGTGTCGTATATATTGTATACATACTTTAGTCATAACTCGTACTTTGTGTGTTACTAACATGATTATTATTTATAAAATAGGAATAAAAATGCTTTAAAAACATCTTCAATTTTTTTGCAAAAATTATTTTTGCACAAATTTTGTAAAATTACTTGTAAAAATATGTTGTTTGCAAAAAGAATTGTAAAATTATTTTCTGTATAAAAATTAGGTAACCTGTACAAAAATTTTAAAAATTATGTGAAAAATAAAATGTTTGCAAAAACAGTTTGTAAAACTAGTTTTGAAAAATATTTTGAAAAATATTTGTAAATTATTTTGCCACATAAAGAAAAAAGTATGGGGTTTAAAAACTACTTGTATATATGTTTACATTAAAAATCATAATCTACCCATAAAATTCTTTGTACGTAAGTATCCTTAATAAAATTGATACATGCTTTTGTAAATAAACTGATCAGAACCTCATCCGTCACAAAACATCAAGCCTCATCTCGAGGCCATTTAGAACCATCGAAGTTTACTCATACATCAAAGATCACCACTGAGACCAGGACCTGATTGAGATTTTCGCTCACATAACACATGGAATTACGTCATCTTCGTGACATGGGGGTCTGAATTACTCGTCGACATTCGCTATCGCGCCCTTGTGTTCTCCATCCAGATCCATCGCACCTTGAGGATCACTATCGATCGTGTCAACTAAATTGTTTTGAGAAATGCTGCCACCTGACCACAAAGGGGGAAGAACATCCCCATGCTCCCAGATTGTACAGGGATCGCACGATCAAATCTGATCGCACGGTTTACAGTCAGCCACGCATCGATCCCATAATGCCACTGGCCGCTATTTAAAGCAGCCATGCACACCACGCATGAGCAGGAGATATTTTTGGACATATTGCACTGAAGACTCCAGAGTTTCTGAAATTGCAATCAAGTATAGATATCACATGAACTGCAGTTGTTGTAATATTAATTTGGGTAATTTGCATCTGTACCTCCCAATTTATCTTAATTGCAAAACATTCCTAAGCTGCTTGATATCACGTGACTTGCACGTTTTCTCCATAACAATTGCCCATTCCTCCCTGTTCTTATTATCTATTAATAGTTGTTCAATAACTTTTCTATAATTACATTTTAGTCTTTGCTTTTCAGCCATTTATTTTCTTGTCTATTTTGCTTGGAATAAATATCCTCTATACTCCAAAAATTCCATAAAAAGTATGTTTATCTCATGCTGCATTGCTTTATCATCTGCAATTTTTGCTTACAAAAATAAATAATTTTATTATTTTTAATAATTCAACAAATCACAAAAAATTATTCTGTTTGCTTTACAAAATTCATAAAATTAAAAAAATGGTCTAAAAATTTTAAAAAACTTACCATAGAATTTAATTGCTTGCATTTTATTTGATATCTTTTACAAAAACCTTAATAATTGAATAACATTAAAAAACCTAAGAATAATAGAAAATTAGGAAAAAATGATAAAAATATTTTTGCTACTGTTTAATTGTGATTCTTATTGAATTGTTTAAGCAAGGAGATTAATATGTGAATGTTAATATGATGAATTCGAGATTCATCATATCCCTATACTTAAACTATGCTTGTCCTCGAGCATCTAAAGAATGAAGGAGTCGGATTAATTCCTAACAATGCATGTAAAAAATTTCAAGGCTCAATTTTTTGAATAAACTTAATTTAAGTGATCCCAAAATTCTAGGCTCAACCATGCTCTAATCAAAAGGAATCCAACTTCTCTAATTATCAGACTATTTGTTTGTACATAAAATATAAGGACATGAAATTTAGTGTACTGCAATCATGAGAGTCAAGTCGAGACATCACCCAAAGTTCCAGTCCAGGAGACTCTTCTTTAGACCTAATCCTCAACACTAGGGAATAAGTCTATTCTTGCTTCAGTCATCCGTCTCATTAGTTTATTAGACTTGAAAGTGTAGACGGACGATCAGATGATGGAGGGCATAGGATTGTGTATTTTTTCTCTTCCTCACATTGGAACAAGGGACCTCTTAAGTGCCTTATTACTCAACACATGTATTTTATTTTGTTGATTAATGTCTCCATCAAGAGAATTTGTGGTTGCCTGCAACTTTTTTTTCTGGGAGTACACCAGGGTGTGTCTCTTTTGAGTATCTAAGATACGTTCGACACCCAGACTTGTATTACTATACGATGCAGAGCCCTTTTATGATGCTAGCCCGACTCCTTGGTCCTAACAGCATTTGGTCCAAGTGGACGCTTTGAAAATGGTTGGGAGCACTCTTCATTTGGTGGAAGCTCTTTTGAATTTGACTTAAAGGATATAGCTTTTCTTTGAATATTTCTTTCGTTTCTTTTTGACTTGCTCTACTGCTTTTACCAAAAGTTGGCACACACTGATCAACAATTAATTATGTTTTATCACACCCTAGCACATAGGTAAACATCAAACGATTACATATGAACTTGTTCACATACTGGCTAGGGTTTTGCCGACAATCAGGTTTCTTGAAGCCTTCATTAACTTTATCCCATCCTCGAGCATCAATAGACGGGTCTAGACTCAAATCTCCAGTCCCGGTTCCTCAAGTGATAACTCAACTCATCTCATCAATTATGCAGTTGTGAATGTGTTGTGTTGATCATATTCTTTAAAGGGTAGAGATGAAGAGTGCAATATAGTGCTCAAATATTCCAAATCAGGGAAGTGTGGATTATTAAGTTCAAAACCCTAATGACTAAGGCTGGCGAACTAAGACTCTCAAGATCTCATAAATCAAGTGTCCTCAAATCCTCAAGCCTTGAGTGAATGTGAAAGTGTCAGGAATACACCAACTCCTAAGTTAGTGATTTTTTGTGATTTTTCTTTTTTTTGTAATTTGTTATGGATTTTAATTTTCATTTTTTAAATATTTAGAGAGATAATGACTGGCCCAAACTCATATGAATAGTTGCATCTACTTACAGCCAGTATGGGTGTAAATACGGTCCATTAGATGAACCCGTGTTACTTAAGGACAGAGCCGTATACAATGTCCTCTAAACCACTGACTATGTTAAGGGAGATTGAAGTTCCCTCACTGAAGAGTAGCTACTCATTTTTAAGCCTAGTAGTCAGAGCCTCAACCAAAAAAATTTAAATTTTCAAATTTTTATGAAGTTTTTGAAAAAGTTTAATTTTATCTACGAAAAGTTAATTCCTCAATTTTTTTAAAAAAGATTTTTACAACAAAGTTTTACAAAACTCATTTCAGAAGTTAACTTAAACCAAGCCCAAAAGTTTTCAAAAATTTTAAAAACGTGAGCTATGACTAAAGTATATATACAATAATATATGGTATACCCCCTATACTTAACTTTTGCTATGTCCCCATAGCACAAACGATATGAAGCCATTGCTCTGGTTAAATAAAGGGTGATATAGTGGAACTGAGGAGGAGGGCCCCACTACACTTAAGTAAAAAATGACCTAAGTATAAGAGGATAAATAGAGGGAAGGATGAATGAGTCGCCCCCCCGATACTTAGGGTGAATATAACCTAAGTAAAAGGTTTGGAATTAGGTTGAGGGGTCCTTGTTATTGTTAGGGTTGATTTATAAATATGAGTGGAGGGGGGGGGGGTGAGTTTTTACAGATGATTATGAAGATGTAGGAGGGGGTGTGTATGTGCATTGTGTGAATATACAAAGATGGTGAAAAGGGGTGAGTGGATATACAGAGATGGATGCGTGCGTGCGTGCGTGTGTGTGTGTGTGTGGGGGGGGGGTAAATCATTTTTTTCTTTTTTTTACACACGCGAGCCCTTGAACGAGGGCTGCTAGAAATGTACATGCTATATTTATTTTTACAACATGATGCATGAATGAAGAGCTGACTAATTTTTCCTTGAATTCTTCTTTTTTCTTTTGCGACTCCTCGCATCGGGAGCTCCCAACTCCACGTCTCCATGTTGATCAAGCGTCCTCGATCTTCATGGACCCTGTCACAAAAGAAAAATGTTAGAAAAATAATCAACAAAATTGATGCAAAAAGTACATGATGAGAAGACCTGAAAATTTTGAAAATATTCACAACAAGAATATTCAAAATTCGAGAAATAAATAAAGGTGATCCATGTCCCTGACAATGACGCCGTTTGATGAACGTCAAATTTGCCTATTAAATCATCTAAAATTGTAGTATAGGAGACGAAATTCGATTTAACAAAAACCACAATCTTTGAATAGTGTGGAGAATTTTTCTTGGTAAGTGTACCAAGCTCGAATACATGAAACAATGATTTTTAGTTGTGTGGTTTTAAATTAATTTAAATAATTAATTAAATGATCGATTTATTTCTATGTTGGGAAAATATAATACAATGCAATGATGAGGACGCTATCCAAATAAAATAAACAATGAGAATAAAGCACTGAATCTGTGAATTATGATTTTTAATCCAAATAATATTACTCAAAATCCTCAAAATTAAATCACAGATCAAAAGATATCTAATCCAGAAATATATTCAATCAAGTTTTATGCTGTAAGCTAAAAGATTAGTTGGCGATCAAATGAAGAGATAAAAATGTCCTTGAAATCCCGTATCATTTAGTCTTCAAACAATTGAATTTTTTAATCTTATAATTTTAGGGAATTGAATTTATTTCTCCTTAAATGAGTTTTTGCAGAAATTAAATCCTCAATTTAATATGGTCAATTATCACGAGAGGATTCAATGAAAATCTCCTCAAAAATATATGTGCAATTTAATAATTCCTTCCTGATCGTATCCCCTGCAAATATTTTTTTCTCAACATGAATCCCGAGAGAATTATCCTTAATCGATCCCTTCAAAAGAGACTATCAATTTTTTACTAAAATACTGCAAAAAACGTCAGAAATCCGCCTACGTATGTCAAATAAAGATCCTAATAATGAACATCGTTAAACATCCTCAGATCTGTCCACATGATATATAATATGAAAGAGCATGGAAATAACTTCAAAATGATATATATATATATATATATGCTAAAAACGGAATTCAGATGTAAAAGATATGTTAAATTGAAATTCAGGGACTAAAAACTAATAAATAAAATTGTTTTCTTTTCAAAACAGTCCCTGGAGGGCTTATCTACAATTACTAAAACTCAGAGGGGCGCTGGTGCAATTTTCCAAATAACACTTGTGCAAAAGACTCTTCTGCAATTCTGGAGGAGAGCGAAGGTGCGGGCACAATTAGCCCAGATGGCATACGCTCAGCACGTGTCTCGCCCTAGGGTGACAATTGCGCAATTAGTTAGAGTTACAGGGGCAAGTCTGCAAATTTCCCACTGCCGCCCGCACATGTGCATAGTGCGGCTTGGGATAGGAGGCTACAGTTCGGGGACCGAACCTCCACATGGCAGGATGCTCGTGGTTCGGGTCCTCGAGGCAGTGGCGGACATTCGATGGCGCTTCGGTTGATCCAAGCCTCGAGACTGAGGCCGAGGCTGGGGGGGGGGAGACGTGGCGCGGGAGTATCCGTTGGATCCCCCGATCTAATGGTTGGCGATGGAGATGGTGAACGATCGGAGGTCGGCTGCGAAGGAGGTCGTGATCGGTGGGAGCGATCGACTTCGATGGTGCTTCGGTTGATCCGAGAGACTTGAGGCTGGCTGAGGCTCGGGGGGTGGGGGAAAGACGTGGAGCGGGAGTATCTATTGGATCCCCCGATCCAATGGCCGACGATGGAGATGGTGAACAGGCGGAGGACGGTTGCGAAGACGGTCGTGAGTGGTGGGAGCGATCGGCGTCGATGGCACAGGAGGCGGAGGATAATCACACGCTTGACCTGTTGTCTGGTTGCAGAGGATGACAGTGAACGAGGAACTCGGGGGGGGGGGGGGGGGGAGGGGTGGTGCTGCCCGACGAAAGCAACAGAGCCCGCCGATGTGAGGGCAAGGCATTTAGATGCCTCAGATGGGTCGTGCTCCTGCAGGGGTTAGCCCAACGAGAAAAAAGGAAAGGGGAGATGGAGGTGCTGCACAGACAAAGGAGAAGAAGCTAGATCTTCGTCCTTTGTGAGGTCAGAGGTGTAAATCTGGAGAGGTAGAGGAGAAGTGGCGAGGGGGAGGGAAGGGAGGTGGATGTCAGAGTGGTTCTCGTATGGGAAATCGTGGGTGAAGCAGGGGAACAGAGATTGACGATGAGCGGATGTGCAGGACGCTCGAGGCGAGGGTGTGTAAGGTCAGATGGGTCGCCAGGAAGGTGGAGAAGTGGGGCGATCTAAGGGTTAGGATAAGGGTGACGACATGGCGAGACCTGGAGCCGTAGGATAGGAAGAGATTTCTAGTGCTGAAATTGAGGCGTGAAGGAGTGGCGAGGATCTCATCCAGAGGGAGATCAGATGGCTGTGGGCAGTGGGGTGATGAATGACAGAGATGGTGGTGATCCAAGGAAGATATAATGGTCAGGAATAATACCGGGTGGCGAGAAGAGGGGACACCGTGTGGCAGCTCCTGAGTGCGCCATGTGGCCGCTCCAAAAAATCAAATAAATATAAACAATAAAGAAAAATCCAAAAGAAATAGTTAGATATAAAATTAGAAAAAAAGTCTAACATTAAAGTTATAGATCTCAATGAGATGTACAAGTTTCATGTTGGACAAAAAACCAAAAGAGGCCGTTTATACAAAAGTATATTTTTTGGGGTTATTTTTATTGGGATAAAAACACCGCTTTTAGTCTTCGAGTTTTTTTTTTTTGTATTTTTTTCTATTTCTTTCTTTCAAAGGTCAAAACAATTAGATACAATTAATTAACCTAAATTTTAAGGGTTTTTAATAAGAAAGAAAATAAAGAAGGAGGTTAGTAATTAAATACAATAAATATAGTGTTAATCATACACATAATCTATACAATATAATACATGTTAAGAACAATGAATTAATTGTGATTTTTATTGAATTGTTTAAGCAAGGATATTAATATGTGGATTTTAATATGGTGAATCCATTCATCAATGAGCCAACATCTTGATTCTTCTTCTTTTTCTTATGGGTCGGACCCTTCCCAGACCCATGCTTCTGATCGTGCTTCTGCTTGACTTGTGCAATCGTTGCACTACCAGTGGAATTTTCCTTCTTCATTACATCTTCTACAAACTTTGATTAAGCTATCAACTAATCATTAGACAAGTTCAACTTATTCATGTGGTACGATACCACATAGTTATTGAAGAACTTAAGCAGAGACAACATAATTAAGTCAGACTGCATTTATGCGTCATCTCAGCTCCGAGAGTTTCCAGTTCAGATAGATTACCAAACATTTTGATTACATGTTCTCAAACAGGAGCCGTTTCCTGCATTTTGCAGCGAATAAGCTCTTCATAACATTATAATGTTGAGTGCGATTGACATCATCGAACATCTCTTTCATATTAAGCATTATATCACTACAAAAACCCATATCCACGTGCTGCTTCTCAAGCACATTGGATAATGATCTCAAATTATAACACACAGCCAATGATGACCTTCGTCATATTTTTCATTAAACTTTGTTTCTTCTAATGTTTGAGGGTTTGCGTACTTGTCATTAGAGAGCACATAAGAGATGCGCAATGTCGAGAGAACAAGATCCAATTTAGGGATCCAATTCGAGTAATTCAACCTGATCAACTAGTTAATCTCCATAAGTCTGTTGAGTGGGTTCATGGATTTCATTATTTGAAATTAAGAATGCACTATATTAGGATATATAAATAAATATATATATATAGGATATCTTTCAAATGAGACATGGTCCTTCCATCCTCAAGGAAGGCCAACGATCCCAGCCCTCCATAATTAATCGTGTGGTGGTTATTAAAAGTATGTTAATATTATCTATAAACTAAGGAAAAACCTATTTTGGTCTTTATACAATATCTATATATAGTATCTCACCGCCACAATTATCTCCTCCATTTAATTTGTCTCCTTAACTGCCTATTCAAAATTGGAAACCCTAAATGTTCTATATGCATAGACGCCATATTGGTGGGGGGTCGTCACCCAATCGGAGCTGTCCGGCATCCAGACGGAGATCCACCCCAGCAAGGTCGTCTTCCTCCCATGCCTCATGCGCATCCTTACCCAGTTGGGCTTCTTCGTGACTCAGACCATCGCTGGCAATTTTAAATCGACGTTGTAGAGCTCATCATCAATATTGAGATGTATGTCCACCATGTTGTTTGTGGCCATTTAACGTGTTAGACTTAATTGTTGTTTACAGAAGGTTTTGTTCTTATGCCGCTATCGAATATCCTTGTGAAGAAGAAAGCGATGGGCATGGCCAACTTCATCCGACATGTACCAGCCCATCATCTACGAACCATGTACCATTTCAGCAACTAGTTTCGGGGATCGGCACTGACGTCCTTCGAGGAAACGCACGGGCGAGCAGGTGACTCCTCCACTTTGGTGCAAGCCATCACCAAGGTAGTATGATTCTGTTTCAAACTTCACGTTTCTGTTAATAGAACTACGCTTTATCTTCGTCATTTTATTATCGGATGCAGAATGACACCAAAAACTATTCATTGTGGTACTGGGTGTTGTCATCTGCAATCGAAATGCCACAAGAATTGCATCGTGACGAGGATGCCGCTATAATGTGTCTTCATGCAGGTGCCCATTGTGGTGGGTGTTTCTAGATTCGAGGCTATTAGTCTCTACTCTAGAAGGAGAATCATTTCATCCAAAGAGAGCAAGGAACAGACTTCATGATTCCGCGCCAATGCCAACGTGTCGGTCAGACCTGGACGGGGAATTGTCCAAGGACTACGCGGGAGTTGTGGTGACTATCAGAGAAGTTCATCATGCAAGTTATGATGAAAAAAAGTGTTTCAGCCAGTCCTAAATGAAGAACGATTCACAGTTTTATACAATATTGACGTGTACTATACAATATCAGTCTGTATTATACAATTTTGATATGTATTATACAAATTTGTTATGTATTTCTACATCTCAAATGGTTACGAATGAAAATTGTATTTTTTTATAGATCTCGTATATATTGATGTGCATTACACAGTTTTGATGTGCATTATACAATTTAGTTGTGTTTTATACAAATTTGATTTTATATTCGCATCAATTAAGCGTGAATGACTACCACAATTTTTACAAAGAACCACACATTAATTACTAATATGGATTGTATTTTACAAAGAACTATGCAAAATTTACAAATAACATACGACTTTCTGAATGAACAATGGATTGTACAAAAAACATGCAGTCATTATAAAGGAACCTTAAATTCTACAAAACAATGCATGAGGATACAAAAATATATCCCGGATAATATCGTCCAGAAAAAATTGGATATTTTCTAAATATGGTATTGCGAAAAATACCAAAAATAAAACTAGCTAAATTTAGTATTTTGGAATATTAATTAGCGTGCATAATTAATGCAAAAATTGATGACCAAAATGCCCTTTTGGCCATCAAAATTGAAGGTGCCGTTGGATTTGAATCTGATGGCCCAGATCGTTGGCCTTCCTTAAGGATGGAAGGACTACGTCTCATATGAAAGGCCCCCTATATATATATATATTCAAAATTAAATCTTTGCTTAAGAATTTCTAATCAAATTAGTCTTGCCTTTTCAACTCCGAAAGTTCATTCCCTTATTAAACTTTCAAAGCAAGAGATATACTTACTACTATATCTCTATCAAGATCAAGAATATCTTTTTATACCTTTGTTACATACCAATAATATGAGAAAATGTAACTCAGACAAAAAAAGTGAGAACTCATTCCGCCAAGTCCAACTTGCATTTCCCAATTCGATCTTTAACACATGGGCCACCGCCCCTAAGGCTATGTTGACCCATTGTTAATTGAATCAACCGTAAACCGAATTAGAACTCGCTATGCGCAATCCAATATCGCTCCAATAATATGAGGAACAAATATTGGGGTCACTACGAATAAGCAAAGAGCCCGATCCATGTGCGATTATATGCAGGAGTTGTCACTTCAGATAGGCGTCTCATACATACAATCCATGGCGATGGAACCATTCGCTTTGATGGGAGACTATGGATGTCATTTTTATGATCCTCCATATCACATTCAAATTTTAATTTATTATTATAAATCATATTCACATAATTAATTCTTCCAAGGGAAGTACAACTCTATTCATAATAAAGTATTTATTTTAATTAGATCTAATTAATTTAATCATATTAAATTAATTATCAATCCAATTCAATCAACCAACATACATTTAGGGTTTGTTTGATGTTACTATATAATATACATCCTCAGAAATACGTATTATTTTGTATTTTAATAATTAGAATACAACTTGACTTACTCATATTACTCTTTCCTCAAAAATAGATTCGGCCAATACACTCGAGTTATGCTGGGAGGGAGCGTTTTCTTGACATGCAAGATGCTAATTAAGAAATCCAGCCAGCATACCTGGACAAGACACCTTCACCATTCTGATTGAGAACAACACAAAATAATGCCAATGTACTTGCGATTTTATCGATCAACGTCGATGATCGACATTATACTATATAGAAATAACTTAGAAATCATAGACGTCTTAAAATATTTTTGAGATCTTAAATTTATAAGCATATCAACCATGTTTTGCATGAAAAAGTTGTCGTGCAACTATTGTAGGATAAACTAGGGTTTTCATGAAATATACATTTAATGACCATTGATGTTTAATTGATTATTTTTATAAATATTAATTATCAATTTTAATCAGAGTAAATTATTAATTTCATGATTTTTATTAATGATAAATATAATTAGAAAGAAGACTTGATGGTCCAATAATCATCCGACCCATCCCCACTAAATATGGAATATCTAGGGCAAACAGAGTCAGAATCACGTGAAATAAATTTGAAAGATTTGATGGTTTGATTCTCTAATATTTTTTTGTTTCATGATAGAAAAAAAGTAAGCAAAATTAGTTTCTTACATATCCGTGAATACATGTAAAAATAATTTACAACAGGAACTCTTCGAATTTTCATCACACACTTTGGTGCCAACAATTGGCTACTATTTTTGTGATAAATTTAGACTTCCTAATATATTTTAATAATAAAAAACACCCAAACAATGCACAAATAGGAATTTTTTATTTTAGCAAAAAAACAATTCGAAACTTGCATCTCATGTAAAACAACGAGTCCCCGCAAATCCGAAATACAAAACATTGTTCATCTATGGTTTTGGATCTCATCCAAGACCTGAACCTGACTCTTTTACCACTTGGAGGTTACGAGAAATGCATTAAATGTATTACCGAAGCGTGAAGATCACATCCAATGCTATCGGGAGCGACTAGTCATACTAGTTGCTCAGGGTAGAGGAATATAAAAAAATTAAAGAGATGAAACCACATGATTTGAAAACACTTCTCGAATCGTTTCATCATAAACATAAACAAGATATAGGAATATCTCCTGAAACGTGGTTGCGATCATTATCTCTAAAGGAAGATACCCTTATCTCAAGTCCGAGCCGACAAAGGAGCTGCTTGTGAGTGCGTTGATGAGACGTGTGCTTCTTGCAATTCAAGATGAAGATCTAAGCAATAATCTCATGACTTCATCACATGAAATCCGAATCTTCTTCACATGCAAGGAGCATCGAGGAAGACGGAGATCCACGAGTGGTCGAAGTGGCAACATGACGACGTAGCGACGAGGGCGACTCTCTCCAGTACAAATGGTACGACCACACTTGAGAGAGACGTGTGCTTCTTGCAATTCAAGATGAAGATCCAAGCAATAATCTCATGACTTCATCACACGAAATCCGAATCTTCTTCACATCCAAGGAGCATCGAGGAAGACGGAGATCAACGAGTGGTCGAAGTGGCAACACGACGACGTAGCGACGAGGGCGACTCTCTCCAGTACAAATGGTACGACCACACTTGAGAGAGATGAGGTGTGTGATGAAAATGAGAGAGAGTGGTTTCTCTTGGAGTTTTCTTGTAAAGGAAGAGCTAGGGTTGCTCTTCTTTTATAGTATTTTGAAGTCCATGGATCACAATCTATGTGCAACAAAAAGTCAGTGGTTGAGATGAATTTATTTTTTATTCAATAGTCAAGATTTTGTTACATAAAAATACAACATAATTAATTTAAATCAAATTAAAAATATTATATTATCAACAATATAACTTAATTTGATTAGATGAATCAACATATAAGGATTAGGAAGAAGCAAGCGACCTTCCATATATGGAGGGGACATCCACCTTGAATAATCAAGGGTGATCGTCCACCCTCCATTTTCGGAAGGTACTCCCTCTTCCAATTATGTGAGATTTAATATCTCACATAATTCTCCATTTATTTGCAGCAAACTTTTATTGTAAATTCACAAAAATAATTCTGAATTAATTTGTGACAATTGCAATCGTGCCATTAAATAAATTGAATCATATTCACACGTCCAATATAAATTGCAAATTTTATTTTTCAATTAATTATCCAATGTGAATCCGGATCACATCAACAATTAATTCGTAAATACTATTTATAATTTACTCTATCTATATATTATAAATCATATTTATAATATATATGACAAATATGGATAGTGTTATCCACATTATTCATATACTTAATAACTAAATCATATTTAATTATATTAGATCTCCATACTCATGTATCTAAATAATATAAATCATATTCATATTATTAATGATAATTGATTCATATTTAATTGTCAATTTGTTAATGCTCAGATACACTATTCATCAATGAAATTATTCTTGAACTCTTTCAAGAATAACGTTCTCTGTGGATACTTGGAGATAAGGACATGGAGATCATACATTCTACATATAGTGACTTGGATGTTGAGATCATAATCTCAAATCTAGATCTCGAGGACTTCTCATAGATGTTTGATTAAATCAAAATCGTAAATCTAATCTTTTCATTCCGTCTGAATCGTATTTAGATCAATGCCCGACATTTGGGCTAAGATTAGATTACTTCTTTACTGAGAGGAGTCACTAAAATCCAAACATGTTTCATCACTCCCTCAAAAATGGAAGTGTCATGGTTATACAATCGTTTATGATCACATCACCCGTGAGTATTCCTAATACATGTACATCCTGCACATTGGAACACCTAGAATAAATCCGAAGTTTTAGATAACTTTAGACTATCTTCTTCAAGGAGTTATCATTAAGTTTCTCATTGATCATTGGGAGTTGGTATCGATCATATGCTTTTCAAAAGCATATATCATACCTACAAATTCTTGTCATACTTCCAAAGCAAGACGACCATGCATGGAATTTGATTGGTCCCAATACATCACGAGTGAGATCATGCCTTCAGGTTCAATAGTGAACCTGTATGATCCCTTTGAGAGATCGTATTATTCATATGTCCTCATATGCACACCATCTCGTCAATGTAGACCTTGATTAGATCATCAACCTAACGGTCTGTGAAATATACATATTCAAACATATGGTATACATTTGTCTCCGGTCAGTGGATGCATGCCTATATCGTGACTTTATACGACATAGGTCTTGGCTATCTCAATTTCATTAAGTCCATTCTTTGGCGTAACTTATCTGACACATCGAATCTCTTTTCCAATGCAGAGGACCTACATCAAGAGGGTCAGATATCATCCTTCAGAGAAGGATTGTCATCTCCTTCTCAGGTTGGAGATATTCTCTTAACAATCATTTGACGATGCTTGATGAGTCCTCAATCTAACTCTTTAGATATCATCCAAGCATCGACTTCTATAATTCAACCTTTGAATCAACAGTTGTATGACCATTAAGACGACAATAGTACATAGCCCTAATTTTACTAAAGGGTCTTATAGTGCATTCATTCACTCAATCTCGGACAAGGAGTGGAAATAAATTAATAACCTTTATTGATAATGATTACAAGAACATTTATTGTAGGAATGGTTTGCCTCGGGCTCACATGGCTAACAAGGATCACATAAGCGTGTGGTACTTGTGGTATCGCATATCAAATGTTAATCTAGTATACATGAGTTGATTTGTTGAGTATCAATGATCATGGATGAATTGGATCATGGGCCAACACTCTCGTCCGGTCAGTTTAAACAATCAGTGGGGTGGGGCATAAAATACTATTACTAAAATCCCAGAATTTCTTAGACATATTTAGTGTATCCATGTGTTTAATACTTCTACAACTATCACCTCTACATCTATAGGAGTACAAAAAATAATTGTTTGAATAATCCTTCTAAAATTGGTGTCACTTTGACTTCTAAAATTGGTGTCACTTTGACACTTTCACTTAGGTTCTTTATCTTCGACTTTTGGAAGATTTTCAATACCCGGTCTCTTTTTCCTTCCAAAGTAAGCTTGAGATCCAATTTCTTCTATATCAAATAAAAAGTGTTGTATATCTTCTTCCCAACCTCTTCTTAAATCATTCATCTTTTCCCTAGTCCATCAACTATAAAGTGTCCCTCACCCATTTTTTCCTTCAAGCAAAATCACTTCAATTAACTTACTCACAATTAAATCATCAATAATTCATAAGTCAACGATTTTCCTCTTCTCAATGTGTTCTTTGGATGAACAATGTTGGTTTTCTCTTTTACGCCTACATCACCACTACATCGAAGACTGGGATCATTTTCATTTTAAACTCCGCAACTATCCTATTATTCTTGTTAAGGGAGAAGAAGCCTCCCTCCATTCATCTTCCTTCTTAGGTGAGGCATTATTCGGCTTTTCATGGTAAATCATCTCGCTTGAATGGAAAAATTCAAGTTTGTTTTTCAATCTTGAAAAGAATATCATTTTAGAAGTTTTATAGTTAGACCAAGTCTGAATATCCAAATGATCTCCTCAATGGCTACTCATTGATTGCTTCAAGGCTATCAATTCCTGGCTCCTAGTACTTCTCGACCACATACAACCCATCAGACAAATTCATTTCATTAAGTAGCATATTAACATGGGAGCTCAATTTCATCCTTTGATTCTTCTTATTGCCTATGCTCTGATTTGTTTGGATTAACATTTATCCCTTCTTGTTCACCGTTTCTTCTTCTTCTTTATCCACCTTCTTGCAAAATCTTTAAAAATCCACTCTCTTTTTTTATCATAATATTTGCACAATTTCAGCCTGTATTTTTTAAACCATACCAGATTGGCTGGACCAGACCGGTTATCCGGGTCTCACCAGTTCGATACAAATATTCATTTTTGGGTCCAACCACCGGTTCAATTGAGTATTTAAATTCCGGTTCAACCCATGACATGTGCATTACCCTACACCACTTATTAACGGACTATGTTATAACCACTTCTCGTCATAAATTGGTCCTAATAATAGTAATATAATATTATACAAAAAATATTATGTACATGTTGTAGTTAATGTTGTATATGTCAAAATATTGTATACATAATATAATATATTTGCATTATGTATGGATTTTTATAGCTATATCTCAGGGATATTTACACCTATAACCATGTATAGTTTTGTAATTACACCACAAACCTTCAATAATTCATAGTTACACACAGATCGTGAAAGAGCTGTCCGTCCTACACTCATAACCCTCCGTCAATATAATCCATTAACTTAATGGATAATTTGAGTTAATCAAACTTATCCTTGATCTAATAATTGAATTAAACCAGAAAAGAAAAAAAGGAAAAACTGCTAACCACCTCCCCTTCCCCTTCAACCTTCCTCCTCCACCCCCTTACTCCGCCAACAGCCCCCTCCCACCCCCAACTTCCGCCTCCAGTCATATCCCCCATCCTCAGCCTCCCACCTGCCCCTTCTTTCTCCAGTCTCCCCCCTTTCTGTTACATGAACTATTGCCTTTAGTAGAGTTTGGGTTCCACATAGAATCCCATCAACCTTTACCCTATTCTCGCAGCAGTAGAAAGAGCCAAGACCCTCTGAACCACGACTTCATTTCAATTGACCACCTGCTCCATTGGAGAGGCGGAACTCCTCCGCAGTACGTGCACACATCTCAACCCTCCAAAGAACAAGTACTACACCTGGAATGTTCCTTTATCACACCTAATCCTTTCATTGGATCTCGTTTCGGTATCACTCTGTTAACAACAGGGGGCTTGGGGGATGAGCTTTTTATCCTCATTTTTCATCCCCAACCATCAACCTTAGTTGAAGCTTCTTTATTAGAGAGTCACCTTCAGAACCCACTTGAGATTAGGTTCCATCCCTCCAGCTGAACATTAAGGGACCAACAACAACAAGTAACCTTTGTCCCACAAGAAGTCAACCTCTGAAGATATACAACCGACAATCTTGGTCGGACCTCTACCATGAGTCGGTTGCCCTGAAGGACATTGCTTCAGAACTCCAAAAGCTCTAGCAATATGACATAACCTTGGACGATCGCAACCCATCGTCCACCATAGAACCGCACTCCTCCTTCACCGGACCTCCTTGCACATTGGCAGCACTGCTCTGTGAACCACCATGCTCTGATCGATGAAGGGAAGAACCACCGACCATCATTTTGATGTCTTAAGCTACATGAAAGAGTCTCGGTATTATCGACATCCTTATCTAATCTTGTCAGGTTTATAATATCCTTACATGCAATCCCTTCGACAACGATGAGAGGATAGAAGAGGAAGACAAGGAGAAGGTGGTGCTCATGTTGCCGAAGTTGAGGAAGATGGGAGGGAACATCTTTTGAAAATGTATTTTGTTCAAGGGGGTAAAATAGTCCAAATGGACAGAATCTGTCAAAGATAACGATGAAAATGGATAGAACTTGACGCATGGTTATGTTATGTGGGTTAAGCATTATTCAGGTTCCTGGGTGTAATTACGAATTATCGAGAGTTCATGGTATAATTATGAAACTACTAAGGGTTATGGGTGTAAATATTCATGTATGTAAAAGTATGTATATCATATATGTATCCATATAGACATTGCATATATTATGCATCTATCTTCACATATTTTATTTATTCACACATGTTGCTTAGCTATGCGGTTATTTTTGTATATGTATGCATTTACAACATATGTAGATGCAAAAGCTTAAACATACAACTACGTATTGTTTAAGAAAAGATTTGCATGCTGAGACAGACAAATATATATTTATAACTTTGCTATCTTTTAATTGATCTTTGTGTGTGTTTGTGCATTATGATTTTATCAACAATTTGAATGATATTTAAATGTAAGGATATTTACACCCATAACCCTGAGTATTACCCCATGTAAATACGATAGTTATGAATTAAATGAGAAATCCCGAATAGTTACTCTGTCTCACACCCATAACCTTATGTTAGTTTCAACTGTTAACTCCAACAAGAACATCGAGTTAATCTAATCTAGAATCAATCCAATGGCTAAAATTAAACGAAAAGTAAAAAGAAATCCCCCCTTTCCCTTCCTCCTCCAATATCTCCCCTTACTTGTCTAGCAACACAGCCCCCTCCGCCGTCGACCATCTCCCCTTCCTCCTCCAGCAACTCCCCCCCCCACCCCGCGGCTCTCAACTTGATGCACGCCTTCACATGTTCGAATCCATCACCACACATATAACCAAGATTTTTCTTGTAGGTACCCAGGTCGATGGAAGGAGCCTGCAAGGGGGGTCGACGGGAGAAGCTTGCGGGAGAGGGAGAGGGTGGGGCTTTGAAGAGGGAGGCGGCATGGAATGGGTGGGTTTTTTTTTGGAGGGGGGGGGAGGGGGGGGGGGGGGGGAGGCGATGGTCGGGGGGGCTGCGGGCAGGGTGGTAAGGAGGCGAGGTTGGGGGGGGTGATTTGACGAGGGAGGAGAAGGCGGTCGAGGGGCCCTGCAAGCGTGGTGGAAGGGAGGGGGGCTTTTGACGAGGGAGGAGGAGGTAGTCCGGGGGCTTGCAAACGGGGTGACAAGGATGCAACAGGTGGCGATGGTGGTCGGGGGGGCAGCAGGCGGGCGAGTTGGAAGGGAGGCGACCTGGGGTGGATGGCTTTTGACGAGGGAGGAGGAGGCAGTTTGGGGGCCTGCATGCGGGGTGGAAGGGAGGCGACCCCCGGGAGGGGGGAGGGCTTTGATGAGGGAGGCTGCACGTGAGGTGGGGAGGTGATGGGGGGGGGGGGGGGGGGGGGTTCACAAGGAGGGTGTTCACGTGGGTGTTGCATGGTAGGGGTCGAGAGGTTGGGGCATGCGGGGTGGAAGGGAGGCGACCTTGGGGGGGGGGGGGCTTTGATGAGGGAGGCCGCACGCGAGGTGGGGAGGTGATCGGGGGGGGGGGGGTTCACAAGGAGGGTGTTCACGTGGATGTTGCATGGTAGGGGTCGAGAGGTTGGGGCATGGGGGTTTGCCCGGCGGGAGCCAAGAGGTCAGGGGATGGGAGGTTTTCCGGGGGGGGGGGGGGGGGTTGGCCTTCCCGTGAGAGTAGGACGGTGGGGGGAGGTGGGTTGCTTAGCCGGAGGAGGAGGTTGGGGGAGGATGGGGAGGGGCCATTCGTAAGGAATTTGGGTGTAAAATGTAAAATACTTGACGGATGATAGTTAACGGCAAACTGGGGGAAGTTAACACCGGGTTATGAGTGTAAGAGTGAAGCACTATTCAGGGTCATGGGTGTAATTCGTGATTATAGAGGGTTTCTGAGGTAATTATGAAATTACTCAAGGTTATTGATGTAAATATCCTTTAAATGTATATTTGCATGAGTTTATTTATGCTGCTGATCGGTCGGTTCAACCACTTTTTCTCACTGAATTGGTTTAATTCTGTTAAAAAAATGATGGCATCATTATCCGGTTAAGTCGGTTTAATTCCATGGTCTAACCCGATGCGACTTTTTCGATAAAGTTTCATATTCGGCATCTGATATTCGGCATCTGATTAGGTTTAAAAACATTGCTTTCAAATATGTATTCCCACTTTCCATTGCCCTTGAACATCTTAGTTTCCTCTTTTAGGAGTTCATCAACCGAAGTCTTTGCCGGCACCACCTCCCATTCCTTTGAGAATTTTACATTCTCTCCTTATTTTCTAGCTTGTATTTCCTCAAGGAACGACACCTTTGGTTGCTGTTGCAATTGCTTTGTTTTTTCCACCTCTATATTGAAATATTGTGGACCTTCAGCTCTGTAAAAACCACACTGTGAGGACAGTTGCTACCGGGTGTTTGGGACAGCACCCACCACAAGGGGCTTGGCATGTGAGGTTGTCAAAACAACCACCACCATCATCTTTCAATGCAGCAGTAACAACCTAGACCTCCCAACACAATCCCTACCTCCCTTTGCCTCATGACCTTCCCACCACAATCCTTCCCTCCTTCTCTACCTTATTCAACGGGGAAAAACACACCCATGCACGCACACATTCGAACATCTTAGATCAAGATTTTTGATTTGTTACCATGTCTATGTCCAAAACTCCTTAACAATCAATATGTAGGATATCGGATACAAGGGACTCAAGATTTCTTTATCTTGAGGCAACTATCTCACCCTAATTCCACCTTCTCATCATTCCTATCTAAAAGGCAGTAATGTTGAATAATATTAGACTTCTTCGTCTTCCCACCCACAAGCCCCAAAAAATATTCACGAAAGAAGCAAGAATAAAAAAAACAGGTCTTATTTCTTCTCTCCAGTTCCACCTTCGAGATAAGACAATACAACCGACCTTGCTCGTGATCTCGTTTCTAGAATAATAGACGCGAATCCAAACGAAGATCGCGCTGTTCCATTCTGTCGCGAACATGGGTAGGGCAAAGAAATAGACAATAAAACGAGGATAAGGCCAAGCAGGCCACGTTCTCCTTAATTAACATTTGCCTCGAAGCGAATAACAGGGCCCCCCACCGCATCTGCGTAATTATCGTGAAACGTGGGAGTCAAGAACAAGATTCAAACTATCATTATTCTCGTCCTCTCATTCTTGATTGCTCTTAATTAAAAAGAAAAAAAAACAAGATGCCAACCATCTGATCTGATGTATGTTCTACACATTTGATTTCATAGCATCCACACTCGCAACCACTCCCGCCACCTCCCCAACCATCCCCATGTCCCCCGATCCCACGGCAACCCACCACCATCACGTCCACCTAATGGCAATCGGGCTCCCCACCACGTGCTTCCCGTCCGACCACTCCACCCTTCCGAACTTCACCGTCTCCGCCTGCTGCGCCTCCGCCTGGAACCTAACCGAGTAGCTCTGCTTCTCCCCCTGTGCCCCGAACCTCAGCTCTGCCGGGCTCACTGTGATGTTCACATCCGCACCGCCACCCACCACCGTCGCCCTGTACGTCCCCGGAGTCCCCACATTCGTCAGCGTCCTTGTGTGCTTCGCAGTCACCGCTGACCCACCATTCGCCGTCACCGAGAAAGACGGATAGTTGAAATCCGCAACGGAGGAGTTCCGCTCGCACGTGTAGTTCCTCTTCGCAATGGCCGTGATCTCCAGCGCGGTGTAGTTGAGCGCACATAAGAACCCAAGGTAGTCCTCCGTGGTCAGATCGTAAACGAGGCCCGGATCCAACGCTCGGACGGGCTCCACGTGTCCAGCACCGACGTCGAATGGGGTGGCCGGCTTCCCTGTGGATACGTCGAGGATGCCGTCACCGTTGCCGTACGTGTTGTAGGCAGTGGTCATGAGGGCTGACTTGATGGCGGCAGGGCTCCAGTCCGGGTGTGCCGCCTTGAGCAGCGCCGCGAGGCCGCTCACGTGCGGACAAGACATGGACGTCCCGGAGATTATGTTGTAATCCGTCCGCCGCGCGTCCACTGCGAGCCCCGTCGGCCCCACCGCGCCGCTCCAACCGGCGAGAATGTTCACACCCGGCGCTACCAGGTCCGGCTTCAGGATCTCCGGCGTGATCCCATTGGGCCCACGCGAGGAGAACGCCGCAATCACGGGAGACGGCTGGATCCCGAGCTTCGTCCCACCAAAGATGATGGTAGCCGTTGGATTCGCCTCTGATAGGAGGTAGGATTTGATGACTTCACCGGTTTTCTGACCGACAGCTGCGGCGGGGAGGAGGTGCGCGTCGGCGACGAGCTCCTCGCCGTTGGCGGCCGTGTTGGCCAAGACCATGCCGAACCCACCAGCTTCTTTGACCACGTAGCCCTTCTGGACCCTGGCATTGATGCCACGCTCACAGAAGACGATCTTGCCCGCCACCTTCTCCGGGATGAGTGTACCCGTCATGCACAGATTCCCCGTAGACGAGTTGGTGGCGTTTCCAGCGTAGATGATGGGTATCTTCGTGTTCTCGCTAAGTGCCTTCCCGCTGTAAAGAGAGACGCCAGAAAAGTTCTTGCCATTGCCGAGGACTACATAAGCAGGAAAGTCCCGGTCCAGAGTCCCCGCGCCGACGGTGGTGATCCACGGCGCCACGTTGGACAGCGTTGACGTCCCAGGGCCGCCGTTGCCGGCTGAGCAGGAGACGAAGATACCCTTCTCCATGGCAGCGAAGGACCCTACCGCAACATGGTCCTTGAAGTAGTCCGACTGCCCGCCGCCGAGAGAGAGCGACAGCACATCGACGCCGTCCTCTACAGCCCTGTCAAGCGCCGCCAGTATGTCGGAGCTGAAGCAACCACCAACCCAGCAAACTTTGTACACCGCCACGCGCGCCCGCGTCGCCATACCACGGGCAGTGCCCGCCGCGAAGCCGAAGAGGCTCGCATCGGGGACGGCGGACCCGGCGGCAGTTGTGGACGTGTGGGTGCCATGACCATCATCGTCCCTAGGAGACTTGGACTCCCGAGACTCGTCTATGGGTCCCATGGCAGCCTCGTACCCACGAGAGAAGGACCTGGCGCCTATGAGCTTCCGGTTGCATAGGGACTTGGAGAAGCCCTTCCCCTCCTCGCACTCGCCCTTCCAGGTGGTGGGTACCGGGCTGAATCCCGTGTCGTCGTAGCTCTTGCTCTCCGGCCACCCTCCAGTGTCGAGGACCCCAACGACGACGTCGGTGGCAGAGTCGGACTGCGGGGAGAGACCCAACTCGCGGGAGAGGCCGAGGAACTCCGGGGTGCGGGTAGTGTGGAGGTGGTAGCGGGTCTCCGGGAGGACGGAGACGACGCCTTGTGCAACGCGGAGGGCCTCGGCTTCGTCGTGGGTGAGAACGGCGGAGAAACCGTGGGCGGCGGTGGAGTAAGTGTAGAGGAGCTCGGCCGTGTCAGAGACGGACTGGAGGGAGAACGCGTACCACTGCCGGTGCTCGGCGAATTCCGGTGGCATCAGGGAATGGGACACGTGGATGATGTAAGTTTGCTTGCCCGGAGAAGGGATGGCCATGGATGTCGATACGAGGACGAAGAGGAGGAGAGGCAAAGCGGTCTTGGAATCCATGAGATCAGTGGAGTGGCGTAGTGAGACTCCTCGCTTGTGGGTGTGTGAGGGGATGTTATAACAGGAGAGAGTGGGGGAAAGAGAGTGGGCGGTAGATAGTTATGGCGGTGGGATGTGGAAGGTGGATAGTGGCCTCTGGCAAAGGGTGTGAAAGGGAAGGTGGAAAAAAGGCTGTGGGTGGCAGAGGGAGGTAGTGGAGGGTGGTGTCTGTGCGTGGTAGTGGAGTGAGGTGGATGGGTGGTGTGTAGGGAGCGAACAGGAGATGAAATTACCTTGGAGTTCCCCCTGCATTTATTTTCCGTCAACTGGATTTGCATTTTTGGTCAAAAAATATTAACCATGATATTTTTTTGGGTAAATTATAATTTGGATCCCCATTTATAGATCTGATCTCAGAATGGGTCCCGATCTTTAAATTGTAACAATTCGGGTCCCAGGATCATTTAGGAAATGGAAATTTTAGGGTTCATGACGAATATGTCCTTGTTGGGAAGGGAATGGGAGTTGGGTTCCAACTTTTAAAGAAGGGCATACTTGTCATTAACCCCAAAAAGTTCCTTACATTAATGGCCATGGGACCCAAATCGTTACAATTTAAAGATCGGGACTCATTCTGAGATCGGACCCATAGATGGAGACCCAAATTACAATTTACCCTTTTTTTGCATCTTCTTCTTTCTTCAAGGGACTTTTACAACATGACTATAAACTTTATCAATTTACACCATAATTCCTTCTTCAAATTTATCACGTGATCTTTGCAAACTTACTGACTTCTACCACATGATCTTGTGGATAACTCCCATACATTTGACTATTAAAGCCATTGATTTCCTTAAAAACTGATCAAATCTACCTCTTCTTGTTTATCAAATTTACATGATAATGTCGTTCTTTTCTTCCCCCTGTCCTCCCTACCCCCTCCTCATGCCAGCTTCGTTGTTATTGTTGAGCTGCCTTCTCCTTGGTCGCCCCTCCTCCACATCTACCTCCTCCTCTCCAACCACTGCCTCCTCCTCCCTACACTATGTTAGCCTTGCCATATCCTTAGATCCTCCTCCTCCTCCACTACTCATACCAATGACAGAGGAGTGTTGGCATAACTTATCCGTCCACCATAACGGCATGGGTCACAGATCCTCACCACTGTCCACCTCTAATCCACGGTGTTGTCTTTTTGTTTGTCGATCAAAATCACATTGTTCCTCAAACACAACTCACTAGATATATCCAAGCACACCCACCAAAGAACTACATCTTTGAGCAGAATAAAACCCCATTTGTAGACTTATGAACACATTAAATCTAGAATGATCGCAAGATATGTCTTTCCAATTAGATTAATGGTAGAAGGAGATTACAAACCCAAAAATACATACCATCACAACAACTCCAGGAAAAAAATAAGAAGAAGAAGAAGCATCGCAAACATAGAGATATGGATATCATCCCTCGAAGGAGGTAAACAACTGAAACAAAAGATCTTGTCACCTCTTCTCGCACAATGACATGACATCATCGTCATCCACGAAAACACATGATGACCTATAATCATCACATAGTTGCCATTTCTCAAGGGGACCGCTTTCCTAAAACATCACCTTTTGAGATAAGTCTTCGTGGAAGTGGTGATAGATGGTGCCTTGGGACCATAGAAGAACTCATCCCTGATGGTTGTTAGAGGTAGGGTGTTCGTGGATGGGGAGGGGGCACACATGGAGGGAATAGCTAAGCGGGAGCTTATCTTGGTTTTAAGACCATGGGAGAAATCAGAGGTGGCGTTGTAGGCCCTGGTAGCGTCCTTGGTGGAGTTGAAGGAGTTGAACCACACTCATGCCTTTTTGAAGGAATCGTGAATCGTGGTAATATAAAGCCCCTAGAGGCCCTTGCATATGTTGTGGAAGTAGAAGACAATGGGAACAAGAGTGCCGGCGTGGAACGTACATGGTTACTGATAACGAGCCTGGGTCACTAGGGTTAAGTTGATTAGTTAAGCTGTCATTGTCACCTCATAACTATGGCTAGCAATCGAGAAAATTTTATTCAACCACAAAATAAATCAAGCAAGTAAAACACGTGGTCTAAACTACTTTTATTAACCTAGTATAACGATCTTGGCTAAAAACAAGGAGACAACTATTATTACGAGGATCAATCATGTTAGTGAGAAATCAAAGAAAAAAAGAAGTAATCAAGACACACCACTCTTACCTTTTTGAATTTTTATATTTTTAAGTTTTTAAAGATTTTTAATTTTTATATATTTTTTATGTTTTTATGATATTAAAAAAATTAATGTTTTTTTACTTTTGCAAATTTTTATACTTTTAATTTTCAAAAAAACGTAAATAAATATAATGAAGTAAAAGAACACACAACACTCTTTTTGTATTTTTCAATATAGTAAAAATATCCAAAACATTTAATAAAAATTATTTTTGTGGTTTTGATAATTTTTACTATTTTTTGTTATTTTTAGAGATTTTTATATGTTTTTAGGATTTTATAAAAATAAAAAACTCAGAAACACACAAACATTATACAACCGGGAGTATTTTTCAAATTAAAAATAAAAATAAGCTCAAGGCTCCTAGGAGGTATTTTTATGAAAAACTAAATATAAATATCTACAAGCAGAAACTAAAATAAGGAATGAGCATTGGGCTGGGCTGGCCCGGTGCAGCCCGAAGCCCATCTCAAAACGCCTGGCCCGGCCTAAGCTCAAATAAACACTAGACCAGGCTTGGGCCCAATATTTAAGCCTAAATTCTTTTTGGGCCGGGCTCGGGCTTGACTCAGCCCAGCTCGACCCGGCCCAAAGGATCGATCCGAAGAGGGCCTAAACCATTTCCTGCATCAAACACGCATGAAAACTCCCACCCATTTCATGTGTCGCTTCTTCTTGTATCATGTCTTCTTACAATGCTTGTAAAGCAAGAAAGTCAGATGTGCAACATATGAGTTGATGATCATTGTATTTAAAGTCAGAATCAATTTTCCTTAATTAACCTTTGGTTTGCATTCTGTTGATTGTTCTTGAATCGATAGTATTTATTTTTCAATCGAGACATTTCCTATTATTGAACCTTTAACCAATATGTGCCTTATGCCCTTTTTTAACATGTAGGGTATGGTGCACCTGTTATTGTTAACTAGGTAAGTTTGTTTCACTCTTTCAATGTGTGTTTGTGTGTGTGACATTCATAGTATCTAGAATTGAGTGCACGTGTATAAAATGAGAAATCCTCATATTTGGTTGAATTGAATTTTACTTGTTTCACAAGTATTATGGCACATGTTTTAAATAATTTTAGCTTGTGTAACTTGAGTTGATATTAACTTGAAACAAAAGACTCAAAGTTAATAATCTCTAATGGGCGGAGATGAGCCGGCCTGGCCCAAGTCCGGCCCAAAGAAATTGGCCCGGGCCTGGGCTTGGGCCGAACAAAAAAAATTGCAACTTAAGCCTGACCCATGGCCTGAATTTTTTAAACAAGCTTGGGCTTGGACCCTTCAGGGCCTACCCGATCATGCTCATCCCTAACTAAAATCACAAATTATGGGATTTTTCAAAGATTTTATATAATTTTTATGTCATTTTTAGGGTTTTATAAATTTTTAGAGTTTTAGAAAAGTAAACAAGATGTTAGACATTAAAATAAACAAAAATAAAGAGACTCTATTTTTTAGAATTTTGAAGAGTTTTCGATTCTCTATGGATTTTCTAAGGCAAACTGGGAGTTTTTGTACTATTTTTTGAATTTTTAATAATATTAAATAAAATAAAATAAACACTTAAAAATCACCACATGAAAAACATTATAGCATGAGCTACATGAATTTTTTGGGGAATTTTTGGATCTAATTTAATATTTATTGTAATAAAAAAGGCACATAATAAAAATGCTAGCTACAGAAGGACCAAAATGCAATTTATTTTAATTCCTGGACCCAATATTAACAAGCTATAAAAATCCAGAGACCTAAGTGCAATTAACCTAGTGAAATCATGCACTGCACGTGCTTCAGATTCACAGGGGCATAAAATGTAAATACTAAAAACCTTTTCTAATTGAAATAACAAGTGAAAAACATAGGTCCAAACGAGCAAATATCCCAAAAAACATGTGAAGACACGTGACTTCAACTCATCTATACTAAAATGCAAATAAAGAAACCATGGGGTCCTTACTGTAATTATTCAAAACTATTTTTAAAATTTATTAAACTAAAATGAAATTAAAGAAAAGCAAAAGGCTAAAGTGCAATATACCCTACAGGCGGCGTATGGGATGCATGCTCTGATGTACGGCATTGATGAGCTGTTATCTGAAGATTTGATGGCTCTGAAGAAAGGTGTGACGTGTGCTCTTGATGGGCTTCTAGAAAAGATCTGATGGTCTGAAAATGATAGGAACATACGCGTCAGATTTGATGAAGATCTGATTGGACCGCCAAAGTTGGGCATGAATGGGAGAGTTTTTTTCCCACATTAGGCACAACTCTGCCCATAATGCCCACTCAGGGCATGGCATGATGCTTATTCCCAGTCAGGGCATTATTCAGCAAACGGTTCGCCGATCGGCGAACCGTTTGCCAATCAACCTCTCTGTCCTAGCATTAAACACACTCGGGATGTTGATCGGCGAACGGTTCGCCGATCAACCCCTCTGCATTAGCATTAAACACGCTCAGATTAATGCATTAAACACACTCAAATGGGAGAATTGCAGTTGATCGGCAAATGCTTCGCCGATCAGCGAACCATTTGCTGAATAATGCCCTGACTGGGAATAAGCATACTGACATGCCCTGAGCGGGCATTACGGGCAGAGCTGTGCCTAATGTGGGAAAAAACTCTGAATGGGAGGTCTTGATCAAATCTGTGGAGTTGTCTCTTCATCCAATGAAAAAGAAGGCATCTCAAAGAACATGAAGAAGGTGCGGTCGGATGAACTTTGAACAGGTATATCTGGCTCTCCAAAGCTCGAAACAACTGCCTATAAGGTCCATCACATCACTGGAGAGTGTACACATCAAATAGGATGCCGTGATGGCTTGATGGATAGGTCGATGAAGATTTGAGAGGTGGCTCGACTTGGAGCAGCTCCGCCATCTCTGCTGGTGCCTGATTTGGACTTCTTGTGCACAATTACACTGCAAGGGGATTTGCAGCTCGGAGATAACTCTCCAGCTCGGGTTATTCTGCAAAGAAAACACAAGAAGTGACGGGGATGGTTGGTCGACTCCTGGCATACTTGGAGGGGGAAGTCTATGCCTAATCTTGCTATGATAAGAAAGATTTAGGGGGGTCAGGTTTCATGAGAATATGAGCGATGATGTGGGGATCAAATCGATGCAGATAAATGGATGGGTGAAGCTCGAAACCCGCTGGTCGGAGCAAATGTGGCGTACGACGACCGATGGAAGAAATCGAGGATAAATTACGAAATGGAGATGATCGAAGATACCTGAGTGTGTGTGAATGGACGATGACGAGAAGCGGAGTGAATGGCGGGGTCGTGGCCTCGATTCCGCTAAGGAAGGTGGAAGAGGCCGAACGTGACGAAGCTCTTAGGCCATATACGAGCTTTTGCTCAACTCGGCACAAAATCAAGCTCCAAGAAGGTCTAGAAGGACATTGTCACTATCCTACAGGGTCTTGTAGAGAAAAGGAGGCGTGAGGAACGAGCTAGGTTGCGACAAAGGTAGAAGAGAATATTTATAGGGCTCCCAGATGTCGTGAAGAATCAAGATGAATCATGAAATTCAAGGTAGATATGGACAAGCTTAGGTATCCACGAGGATCGCGGATCCCTGGTGAATAATCGTTGTGTGAATCGAGCTAGAAGGTGGTCAGACTCGACGGGAGAAAGCAGAGAAATCAGATCTGACGAGCAATTGTCCGGGTCGTACTAGGAAAGGGGAGGTTGACCCGGGTTGACCAATCAGAAAATAGAATTTAAAATACAAGAAAAATCATTTAAAAATAACAAAATGATTTTCAAATAAAAAGGTACAAAAATAAAAATGTTAGTTATTTTACGTGTTATTTTTCTTATTTTTAATAAGTTTAATGATATATATACAATATTATATACATTATATGTTAGTATGTATAGTTTAATATACCTATATACTATATACATACAATTTTTTATTAGTTTTTTACAAAAATACATTATATTTTATGTTTTATTTATTTACAAAATTATTTAAAGTGTATAAAAACATTTTTATGGTATTTTTGCAAATTAGTTACATGTGTTAATTAATTAGGTTTATGTACATTATTGGTTTTTTGTATAGCAAAGAATTGAAATTATTTTTATTTTATTTTGTGTTTGATGGATTTTATTTTAATTTTATATAATTATTAGAATATTTAAAAGTATTTAAAAATACAATATGTATAATTTATTCTCAAAATAAATAAATATAAGTATATGTATTGTATAATTGTACACATTTTAATACACATATTTATTTGCAAATAATTTTGAGACCCTTTTTATTGATGAATGGACAATGAAAAATATTTATAGAATAAATAAAGAATATATAATATCAACAAGATTTTTCTTTGGATTTTATGAACAAAAAGAGACCCTATCTCTCCCTACTTTATTCCTTGTCGATCAGGCGAATATTTGGCCTTCTCGTGGAGTTCGGGTGAGTATGTACTATTCCATAATTACAACCTTATTTTATTCTTTTCCTTTTTCTTTATTCTTTTATTTTGGTTGAAAAGAATACTAATGATGAAATATTAGCAAAAGCATGCACAATGCTATTTTATTAAATTCGATATATATATATATATATATATATATATTTACAGGTATCTTGCTTAAGAATTTGGCTAAAGTAAAAGAATAAAGGGTGTCAATCATGAATTCATCAGTTACCGAGGAGCAACAATCCCACATTTTTGGTGAATGTGAGAGGAAGATGAAGAATGGGAGAGGAAGACTATGAAGGAAAGAGAGAAGAGGGAAAATCAACAGTTGGATTTTCTATATGGCATGATTAGCTTAAATGATGAACTCAAACAACTAATTCAAGAAGAGTTACCATGACGGTATAGGACATTGTGTAAGACAAAGTAAGTTTGTAGGTATTATTGGGTAAATATGAAGTAGTGAAGGTTTTGTATGTAATTAGAAAGTTTATAAGGGTCGTGGTGTGAAATTCCCTTTGTTCAACTTTTCTAATTAATTCTTTGGGGAAAAACATATAACAATTGAGATTAATATGTTGGATTCAAGAGTATATACCTCCCTATACAATGAATGCATATCCCTTTGATCAACTAGTCGCACCTAAGGGCAATACACATTTCAAAAGCACATGTACGATTCTTGATAATTACAATGATGAATCTCAAAAGAAGAATTAAGAAGTTGAGGTTAGGCACAACAAGTATTAGGTTTTGCCATTTTTGAAAAAAATAAAATTTTAATATGTATTGCATACTAATAAAGAGTTTAGAACAACATCAAACATCGAGTAGTGACAGTGTCATCAACTTTGATGAATTCCAAGTTCTAGAGAGTCTTCCCTTTGAAGAATCGACTTTGTTGATCAAATGGGGATCCTTAGGTCTCTTAGGATCCAGCCTTAGACTACTACTACTACTACAAGGACTACTACTATCACGACCTACCACCACCACCACTACCACTACCACCACCACCACCCCTACCACCAATCTTATTCCTTATTTTATTTTTATTGTGGGTTGATTGTTGATGATTGATTGCGACACATTACGAGTACCGTGACATTGGTCGATATAGTGATTGCCGGATTCGATTTGTTGGGAACAGCATACCCACCAACATTGTGCATTAGAAACCCCTATCCTGATCTCTCTATCAAATGACGTCATTGCCAGAGACTAAAGTAGGACAGTATTTTTGTGTATATGAATATTTTATTTACCTATCTTTTATTTTCTTTTTTATAAATAATTGTTTATCTGTTTTTGATGAATCTCTTAGTTGACTTCTTTACAAGAGACCACAAAGAGTGACTTTTCTAGGAGAGAGCACCGAGCTACGTGGAAATTAACTCTTTCTTCGTGAACTGATTGGAGAGATCAAGGAGGAGATAAAGAGAGAGAAGAACAACTAGTGTAGATTTTATGTTATTTTTTGTGAGAGAGACATTATTATTTGTAATAATACATGCACACGGACTTTGAACACTCAGACTTTCGCGGGCCTATTTTACCAAGTGTCTGTTCGCTTGGGGCTCACACAGTTTTCTCAAGTTTTCTTCACTTTCTAACTTTTTGTCCTCCCTATTTTCCCACTTACTTTTATGTGTTTTCTGTGATTTGAGTTTTCTACCTTTATTTTTATTTGTTTTATGTGAATGAACCCTAAGATTTTAAGAACTGCTTAATCAAGTAATCTAGGCCCAAACACCTAATATCTGCATGTGCTTATAGCCCTAGATTTGTACATATATCAATTAAATCTGGTTCTTCATGCTAATATCAATTCCTTCTTCGAGAAATTTCACTGTCTTGCATTTGCATGTTGTTTAATTTAAATTCCTTATCTTGCACCATGCATGGAGAGAGCTGGGAAGTATTGTAAGTCCTCTAACTGAGCAAGCATCATTAGATACAAGGGTGAGATTTCCATCCTAGCATCCACTTGTACATCTTTTTCGTCTTCTCTCCCAGTTTTGTATCACCGATGCATTAACGAAAATCCAAAAAATCATTAGTTAAATTACTTTGAAAAATACTAAAAAAATGAAAATCCAAAAATTAAAACAAGAGGATTGTTTAATAAACTTTGACTAAAAAAATTCGTAATGGACATCATTGTTTTGGGTTCATAAAGCCCACATTATTTTCAGGTACTATCTAGACAGAGTGAGGCATGACCCTAGGAAATATAGCCGAAAACCCAACCTAAGTACTGCCTTGTTATCGACTGGATTCACAAAGTATTGGTGCTTCTATTGTATGTGGGTGAGTATGACTTCGTCTGCTTGCTGACTTAGTCTAAAGTATTGAGCATAGGCCATCTCCTAATGGATGTGTCTACCTCATCATTCCACGCCTGAGTATGACACCGAGGGGAAGTATTGTTTTCTCCTATTAGCTTCCTCCTCTATTCTTTGGCTTAGTAGTGGATCCAGACCCAATAGCAAGGATTTTCTTAAAATGTACATGCTACATCTCACAAAGGAAGCGGAAAGTATATGATACTCTTCTGACAGTACTCACTCTCCTATAGGGCTAGCCTCTAAGGACTTGCTATAAGATTTCCTGTAAAACAAAATAAAATTGAGAAGATAAAAATAGTTGAACTCTTGCAACTTCATCTAGCATGAGTTGGTGAATCCATTGCATAGGTGTTTGTTTGATTTACTTTTAGGTCAAAGATCAAGTCTTGCGTACTTTACCCCTTTTTCATTTCATCTGTTTTCATTTCTTCTTACTTTAGTCATTGTAGCTTTCTTCTATTTTCCTATTCATTTCTTCTTTTGTTTTTTCACCGTATTCCATTCCTCATATACTTTGGTTCTCTCAAGATGTTGACTCATGTATGATTTAGACGAGACTACACCGACACCTACATCGACTCCATGAATTCGACATCTTTAATAATTTGAGGCAAATCTTGAGAACTTTTTTCAGATATTGTGAATCGATCTCCAGACTCCTCGTATTCTTCTCATTCCTCAATAAATTGGATCACTCTTGTCTCGATATTTGCCCCTTATGGTTGGAGATCGATTTATCTTCATATCAGATGCTTCACTCACATCTATCTGGGATTGACCCTATTCTCATATTCATCACTTCATTTGGTTTCAAAGATTGCCAGTCTGAACGAGATGACCTTAAATGTGCAGATCAAGAATCGAATCTAGACCCCATGTAGATACATTCCTCTAAGTTTGATTCAGAGATGGCTCCTCAAAGGAAATGGAAGGGACCACGACAACTGAATCATGGCTGGCAACCATATCAGAACACAATGAATGCATAATTGCTCACTTCCATTCAATCTATCTAGTAGTGGTTGATAGATCAAGCTCTCACCTAGGTCGTCTTCTAGGATATGGTGAATGACTTGAGGAGGGACAAAGAGAACATGGGAGTAGGAGGAGTAAGAGATGATGATGAACAAGGAGATAGACCCCGTGGAGGACCAACAAATGAGGCAAGGAGAGAGGCTCCCATGCCTACTCTCAAATATACATACAATTTTGTCTTTGGCCAGATGAGCAAGTGGATATAGATTCCTGCACTCCATGAACATTTCAACCTTAAGCTTCAATTCTTACCTCTTCTTCCCTCCTTCTATGGGAACACCAATGAAGAGTTGTATATCCGTCTCCAACAATTTCCATGCATCTGTCGCACCACTCACTACCCTAACATCCTGTTATGTGTAGTCAAATTGATTGCATTCCCCCTTCATTCTTCAAGAAAAAGTCTTTGTATTTGATCACTCATTTGGGGAAGGTCATGGCAACCTAGGAAGTACTAAAGTTTACGTTCCTCCACAAGTTATATTCACTAGGCCATCTAAAAAAGATGTGAATAAGGATTAGCAACTTCTCTCAAGGATCGTACAAGTCTATTCATGCAGTAAGGATTTATAAGAGAAGTACATCCACCATGAAATTCCTCATTACCAACTTGGTTCCACATTTCTTCGGGGGCCTGACATAAGAAAGCCAGTGGCTTTGTTGATGTTGTGTGTGGCGGATCCCATTTCAATAAGGATGGGGATGTTGTCTAGAAGATATTTGAAGAAATGGCTAAAAAAGGGGCCACATTATCCTTATCCTGTGCTTATCAGCGCCAACCCCAAATCCACCACAAGCTAGTGAACATGGTGACATCCCATGAGCAGGACAAGGATGAGAGTTCCAACCTCAGCATTATTGGGAGCCACATATCTAAGGTTGATATTGAGAAGCGATTACAGGATCTCAAGAAACTATCTGTGATCGAACAAAGAACCCAACACATGGACAAGATGGATCAGATTACCAAGCTGTTGGAGCTGCTGGTCGACATCGTTCAGTCTGCGACCCATTACCCGCAACTCCTGCTGAGACAAAGGAGCCGTCATCACCACATCAACCTCAGATGAGTATTCAACATCCTCAGGTCCAACAGGAATGCTACGTGCAGGCGCTTGACCAGGCACCACAATAGCCGTCACAACAGATTATCGTCTACTAGCCAAAGCCCTAGCTCCCATCATATGTCAATCCATTTTCCCACACTATACCAAATCCAAGATGTGAATGGAATATGGAAAATGATACACAATTGGCCCATCCAGGTGCAAGGCAGCAAGGGTAATCTTCTGCTATTCGGTTGTATCACCAACCTTTTAGTGGGAGGTTTGTCCAGAACCACCAGCCTCTACAACAATAGTCTCAGTCTTATCAGAATACATGGAGACAAAATCAGAATTATCAACAGCATGCATACCACAAGTACCAACCACATCATAATTATGCAGCTACTCAACATAATTTGGTTCTCCCTCTTCCTCAATTTCATTAGCAACAATTTCCTCCTAAGTATAGTCATTTGTGTTCCTAGCCTCCACAGATGTATCACTCCCGTGTATGCTCCATATGTTGAATCATTTGAGGCACCTCCAGTGAATCCAGATCTCAATTGCTTGCCCAGCTAGTTAAAGTCCTATCAGATATGAACCAGAAGCTTGACGATCTCACTACTACAATAATGCCTATTTCAGTGCAGGTCGACGCCAATCCCAATAATTTCAAAAGAATTGAGCATGTAGTTTGTGATGTGCTATCCACTCCCGCAAAGCCGGATATTTCAGATTTTGTTTTATCTAATGTTGTGAATCTTAGGATCAGTAGGGCGTTGCAGTCGTCTGCCGCACAAAAGGGGAAGAATGAAACATCTTCTGATAAGTCATCTTCAACATCAGTCGAGCATCAACAGAGCCGGATGACGAAGAAGATGATGGAGCAGGAGCACTAGCCATCCACCACCACCTAGAGCAAAAATGGAAAAAAAGCAAAAAGAAAATAAGAGCCGAAGCCAAGCAGAACCAACCAAGGAGGATCCAACACCAGCAACAACTCCATAGCCAACCAGTGAAACCCGAGCTCCTATTGATATATTTTTACCTATTTTTCATGGTAGTCCACCTTTTGTCTAGTCATTAATACATAATGATGTAATTAAGAACAATGCATTTTATTGTGAATATTCCTTTTCCAGATGCAATGAAAAATTCCAAGAAAATCAAAAAATAAATAAATAATGCATTGTTAGACACCGGTGTTAGGAAATCATTGAAAATATTATTTTTAAATATGCATTGATGAAGGCCATGGAATACATACCAACAATAAAGAAAGGTTTGAAAGAGGTATGTACCTCTAAGCATTAGAGACAAAAGAACGTACACAACCGAGGATAAAAACATAACCTAAACATGGCCATGATGAACACTATCAATGATTTCTTACAAAAATAAAGACAAGGGAGCATTCGTTATCAGATGCCAGATTTTCAATCAGAGTTTTGAGCGAACTCTACATGATAATGACACTTCTATAATCCTCATGCCCTCCTCATTGCTTGCAAAATTTGGGTTTGGACCAATTAAGCCTACTCGTATAATCCTTCAGTTTTCTCATAAATCCATCATGCAGTATAGGGGTTTACTAGAAGATGTTATCGTGACTGTGCAGGACATGCACTTCCTTGTGGATTTTGTCGTCCTAGATATGGACTCTCATGCACCGTTGCTCTAGACTCCCATCATTCTTGGCCAGTCGTTCCTTCGTATTGCCTAAGAGGTCATTGACTACGAGTCTGGAAAGATTACATTTCGCTCCTGTTGCGACAAGGTCACCATGATGTGATAATCGAGTCGAAAGTCACATCTGATGTAGGGAATACAGAATAAGTAGCTAAGGACTATGACATTGTTGATATTAGTGATCAACAAATTTCTGTAAATGATATTCTGACACAGAAAATCGTCCGCTCAGAGGAGGGCCTGGAAATCACAGTCGGTCCATGCTCAATTGTCAATTGGGAGATAGATTCTGAATCACTAATCACCATGTTTGAAGAAGATTCTTTCATACCGAATAGGAAGAATTGACTACAGATATGTTTTGGTGCAGTGAGTGATAGAGGTGGACAAAACCTCGTTGATTTTAGCAAACCATACACCTACCAACACAGTTTATGAAGCGTCCACGGAGCAGACTCAATAATTACCAGAACTAAAACAACTCCAAACATGTATGAAGTACGTTTTCCTTGCATGTGAAAAAAATGTATATGGTCATCATCAACAGTAGGCTGACCCCAGTTCAAGAATCCCAACTACTTGAGGTTCTAGAGAAAAACCACAAAGCACTTGGTTGAAAAGTTTCGGATCTCTGAGGGATAAATCTAGCCTTGTATTTCACACCATATTTACTTTGAATATTATTGAGAACCATCCCGAGAATTCCAAAGAAGATTGAATCCTATCATATGAGACGTGGTAATGAAAGAAATCATGAAGTGGTGTGAAGGAGGCTTTATTTATCCCATCTCCGACTCAAAATGGGTCAGCCTCTTGGATGGTGTTCTAAACAAATCAGGGCTCATTGTGGTTAAGAATGACCAAGGAGAGGAGATTACTACTCGAGTATCGACATCTTGGTGCATGAGTGTTTATTACTGCTGCATGAATTCAACTACTAAGAAGGACCATTTTCCATATTCGGTCAATTGCTTGAAAGATTAGATGGGAAAGAATTCTTCTATTTCTTAGATGGGTACTCTTGGTACAACCAGGTGGTTCTCGCCCTTGAGGATCAAGATAAAACAATATTTACATGCTCGTTTGACACGCATGGTTTCCAAAGAATGTCCTTTGGATTGTGCAATGCTCCTTCCACATTCCAAAGGTGTATGCTTGTTGTCTTTATCGATATAGTTGGGAGGTTTCTTGAAGTTTTCATGGATGATTTGTCAGTCTACAATGACAGTTTTGATTCATGTCTCATGCACCTAGAATGAGTGCTGTAGGAATGTCATGAAGTGAATTTAGTAATATCACGAGAAAAGAGCCACTTCATGGTCATTGAAGTGATTGTGTTGGGCCACATCATTTTCAAGTGAGGCATGGACGTCGACGAGCAAAGGTCGATGTGATTGAAAAATTAGAGCCACCTTGATTAGCCAAAATATGAGGTCATTCCTTGGGCATGTTGGATTCTATTGCAGATTACTTAAGTAGAATTACCTGACCTCTCAACGAGCTTTTATGCAAGGAGATCGATTTCATTGTTGATCAGTTAGTTCTCTAATCTTTTTATCGGTTGAAAGATTTCATCAGTCATGCTCCAGTCCTACAACCAATGATAGGTCTCTCTTTGAGATCAATACAGAGCATCCGAATTCGTAGTCGGGGTTATGTTAGGACAAAGAAGGGAAAATTTACCCTATGCATTCACTATGCCAACAAGACACTTGATGAAGCACAAAAAAATTATACAATTACAAAGAAAGAATAGTTGGAAGTTGCTTTCACTTTAGAGAAGTTCTGATCCTATCTTCTAGGATTAAAGTCATTATTTTCACTGACCACTCTTCTATCAGATACTTGCAGCATAAGAAGGATACCAAATCATGCTTACTCAGATGGATCTTTCTCCTTTAGGAGTTCAATTTGGAAATTAGAGATAAGCCTGGAGTTCAAATATGGTAGCACATCACCTCTTCAGGATTGAATGCCAAGATACTCAACTGAGTAGTGCACTGATCATATAGACCTTCCCTGATGAGTCCATTCTCAACATTGGGTCTCTCCTTGGTAAGCCGATATTGTGAACTGCCTTGTCTGGAGTAGTTCCATAATATTGGATGAGAATTAAGAAGGACACCATTTTTACCAATGGGAAGACCCATACCTACGCAGGGAAGGAGCATATTGTACATGGCATCGGTGTATTCCTCAAGAGCACACAAGTATCCTCGAGCACTACCATAAGCTTGAATATGGTCACCATTATGGAAGTCGAAAGACAACAAAGATACTGTAGTCTGGCCTCTGGTGGTTGACACTATTCAAGGATGCAAATGAGTATGTCAAAGCCTACATTGATTGTTAGAAGATGGGGAAAACCCTCAGCTAAACAGATTCCATACTCATGAAATTTATTTAGATTTCTGATGTGTTCGATGCAAGGGGTATTGATTTCATGGGCCCATTTCCTAACATTCAGGTCTATGAATACATCCAACTTGTTGTGGAATATGTGAGTTGATGGGTTGAAGCTATCCCTACTCGAGCCGCCGACAATCACACAGTGTGATGATTTCTAAAAGATAACATCATCTCATGGTTCGAGATACCGAAGATTCTCATCTTAGATGGGGGTAGTCACTTCATTAATAAAGATGTTAAGAAATTAATGAAGGAGTGCGACATCAATCATTGCGTCGTCTCCTTATCATCCTCAATCCAATGGTCTGGTTGAATTATAAAAAAAATCAAGATGATCTTGCAAAAACTTGTGAGGTTGTACAGAAAAAACTGGTCACAACTTTTGGACTCCATTCTCTGAGCTTACAGAATTGCCTACAAGTCTCCTTTGGGAATGTATCCCTATCATATTGTGTATGGAAAGCCTTGCCATCTACTTGTGGAACTCATTCACAAATCTCTCTATCTAGTAAAAATATGTAACCTTGACTCATAGAAAGGTGGTCAGAATTGAAAATTGGACGTATGATAACAACTTGATGTACAAAGAGAATGTCAAACACTGGCATGATCGTCATTCACAAAACTGGCATGACGTGAAGTAAAAGGTATTCCCAAGCAAATTAAAGAGTAAATGGATAGTGCGTTACATAGTAAAAACTGCGTGCGACAATGGAAGTATTCTCAAATCAGAATTTTCAGCTGACACACAAACATTCATCGTCAACAGTCAGTTGTTGAAGCGTGTTTAGAGCATGATACATTCTTAGTCATTGTCGATTACATTCAAGTAGTTTTTGATGAAGCACTCTCGACTGTCGCAACATCAAAAGATTCAGTCAATGCAAGTAAACATATCTTTTGATTACTTTTCTTCTTTTCTTCTTTTCATTTCTAATTTTCAAATTCTTTCATTCTTTTGTCTCGCACTCATCCCATTCATCTTTGATATGCTTAGGATATGCTTCATCCTAAGTACATAAGCGATGATTGAATTCGGGTTATTCATTGTTCATTCTCTCGCTTATCTCTCAATCTTTTGATATTTTGTCTATACTTAGCGATATTTCACCCTAAGTATAGGGTGGACAAGCTGAGCCCAATAATTTCGTAATTTATGCTATTCGATAATCCCTATTTTCTATACAGTCTTCCATACTTAGGATCAGTTGATCCGAAGTAGGGGGGACAATCGACTTCTTATTCTCTATTTAGTCATTGTAGTATAGAATTTCATATACTTAGAATGAGTTATGTCTTCCTTTTTCCCCTCTGATCACTATGAGAACATAGATCAAGCCAAGTATAGGGGATGGTGTATATACTTTAGCCATATCTTGTACTTCATATTTTCAATAAATATGGCTAATATACTATATAGGTAAGGGTATACAATTAATCAATTGTAAAGAATACACCTTAATTGTGTATAAAATTTTTCAAATTTTTTTATAAATATGAGTAAGAAACCGATTTAAAAATATTTTGCAAAATAATTTGAAAAATGGTTGTAAAATGACTTGCAAAATCTTTTAAAAACTGTTTGAAAATCTTTTTACAAAATGTTCTCAACCTTTGTAAAAATTCTTTCAAATTCCTTGTAAAAATTTGTTTAATATATTTGAATAATATTTTTTAAATTTTTGTTTGCAAATGATTTGGAAAATAGTTTTGAAAATATTTTGAAAAATCTATATATACTGTCTGAAAAATCTTTGCATAATGATTTTCAATTTTTGTAAATATTTGTAAAATAGTTTGAAAATTATTTACAAAATAAAATTTTCAAAATAATTACAAAAATATTTTCAAACCATTTTGAGAACCTTGTACATAATTAAGATGAATAATAACCCTAATAAAATTATGTTTATATAATCATTATATAAAGTCTGTAATAACAACTAACTCCAGTATAAAAACCTAGTGTAAATTCTCCATCCAATTTTTGGAAATACGCACGCATTCCCATGTAAATATTTCCACAAACTTTTTTTTACTAAACCTTATAAAAACCCTAAAATTTTCAAAAATTTCAAAACCATAGATTTTTTTAAAAAATTACAAAACTGTTCAAAAATCCATAAAAAGGTCAACATCAGAAAATAATGTCGCAAAAAGATTTTCTTACAATGCATAAAATCTACAGTTTTAGGATGATATAGACAATTGAATAAGTCGAAATAAAGTGTGAAAATTAGAGCTTGGTCTAGACTTTAATCCACTTAATTTCAGAGGAACTTATTATGGACTAGAATTGAGATACTTCAAGTCACCTTGACTTAATTCTTTAAATTTCATGAGATTATGTTCTTGTGCCGATTCAATGTGTCTAACTAGAACCCTTCATGTCATCCGTATCACTCTTGTGATAGTGGCTTGACTAGAGACCTTACACTTAGTACTTAACTCAATTCAGATGGATTGTTGAAATATCTTGGAATCTAAGTCGGGACGATAATAGGTCGCCTCATCAAGTGTGACTCAGGAATCATTCTTGGGGACTACCAAAATCGGCACTTCAATCCACTTCTTCTAATAGCATGAACATCTAACAACTGGAGACTGAATTGAAATAATACTTCGGATGAGGAATGATCTACTAGCACAACTTTTTCCAAGACCCCAAAACATGGGCAGAACAAAAGATTCTATATCCATCGGGCAAAATAAGAATGGAGAGAAATTCCATACAAGAAAATATATAAAAAAAGAATCCTATACCAAAAATTCCAAAAATATTGAGCTTTAGAAAAAAAACATGCTTCTTGGTAAAGACTCGGTTATACTGAAGGGAATGCGACTACACTGGTCTATTTCCACTTGTTTTCCAATTCTACTAACTTCTCCCCCTTTCAGTTGTGAACTAGCACACACCTGACTATAGAAGGAAATATCCATCTCCCTGAGGATGAGTTTCCAGAGGAGGAGACTTCATAGTTCAGTTGTTTGTCTGGGAAGAGCTAACCAATTCACATACATGGGACTTGTCATTTCAAGATTGCGAGAGTATGCAACTTAAAGGATGGTTCTGACCAGGCAATGAATTGAACCGGAGAGAGGATTATGGAATCTAAGGGTTGTTGTGTCACACTTCCTAACATTAATATGGTTCCAAGCACATCAAGAATCTAAGGTCTTAACTAAGTTCTACATTTTGATTTTATTAAGACAAGTTCAAGATTAAAAAATTATTCCAAGTTCTTGCTTTTTCTTTTCTTTATTTTCCTTTTCTAGTACCCATTATCGTAAGTGTTTCCTAGGATCTAGCAAAAGCAACTACATGGGGGTGATGAATCTCCACTTCATCACCTTTATTATTTCATTATTGGCCTTAAATCCCTAGCCAAATGCATGTATATACCATTACTTTGTACAAAATAACACTCAATAGTTGATAATAAATATTGTATAATTATATGTATTTAACTCCAAAATAAAATAATAAAGGAAAGAAAAGAAACAGAATGAAGTGTCAAAGACACTGAATGACCCTAGATCTCGAGATCAAGTCGTCATGATGACTTGATCGACAAACAAAAAGTAGAGGGAGATAGGGCAAACAAATTGTATAGAGTACACTAAGAAACCCTAGTTTTTATTCATCAATAACTGCATTTTGGCACCTATTTTATTTCCTATTTTTATACATCAAATAAATAATCCACTAACATGAAAGTTCTACATAAAAATATAAAGAAAATACAAAATTGATTTCACACAAAAATAATGCACAGAGTGCTTGAGACACAAAATAAATAGTCGCAAAGAAAACATCACAGACTTGTTTCTTCTCCATACAAACTCAAATTTGATCAAACTCACCTTTATTGTTCATAAAATTTAATTACCTATTTAATGAAGGTGGCTTCAATAAAAATAGAGTTAAGATGCAAAAGTTAGCTTTTAGGTCCCTATTGTATTGTATACATGTATATAATATTCAATATATTAATCCTTTATATTTTTAATTTTCTTATATTATTATATACTTGTAAATATTATTTAATATACATGTAAATAATAAACTTATAATAAAAGCATTAAAAATACATTAAAAATAAATAAAAGTATTATAATATACGGGTAAACTAAACCTGTAATATACATACTACTATTTATTTAAGTAAATAAACATCATAAAAATAATATCAAATATGTAAATATAAATATATATTTAAATTTATCATAAATATTAAAAATATGAAAAATACAATAATAAAATAGATAATACAAAATGAAAATAAAATACGATAAATATAGGTATTTATACCTATGTATACACTCATAAAAAATAAAACATGATAAATAATGATGTAAAAATAAATGAAAATCACATTAAAATAGTTTCTAAATAAAAAATATATTTTGACTTTATTTTATTAATTTATTTGCTATTTTATTTTTATTAATCTATTCTTTTCCCCTATTTTGTCCTTATTAGTCCTACATGGACCAGTGAGGGTGCCCCGTTTGTTGACTTCTTAGTCAACTGTCCTTTTAGCGCCACTGGTTTGTCAGAAATGTCTCATGCCCCTCGCTTAACCCATTTTTCATGAACCTTACACCGCTCTTTTCCTTTTGATTTTGTACGAAACCTCTGCTAACAATCCATCTTCTTACACGCCATATCCTTAGATCTTTTGTACATACATCCATGCGATTAGAATCGCCAACTTTTGACACCCCCTCTAAAATATGTATAAATAAGACCCAACCCCTTTATTTTGATTTTTGGCATTCTTTTATCCACTGGAACCCTCAGATCATTGCATGTCGAGGTTGAGGTTGGTGACAACAACCTCCTCCAGTGATCTGCAACACGCTTGAGGTGGTCTATGAGTCGATCCTCATCGTTAGAGCTTGATCCGGTGATGGTCTCTGCTTCTTAGCCCCATGTCAAGTTTGAGCAGCTTTTAATTCTTTTCTAGCGTAATTTTATTTCCCATGTTTTGATTTAGTTTTCATTTCATGCTTTTAATGCCTTTTATAGTGTAATTGTTAGGATTAAGGTATGCCAGAGCTCTCGAGTTCCGACCACTATCCTGCTTCATATGCACCTTGTTCAACCACCATATCCACCTCAGCCTCTTCCCTGACCATTTATCCATCTCCTCGAACCCCTAGCCCACCTTGATCTCATCACATCAAGTGAGTTAGTGCTTCATCCTCTACCATCATTGGAGCACCTTCACACCACCTCAAATCCATCTTCCCTCCACCAAATAAAGGCTCAGTTAGCTTCTCCTGAGCGTGGACAATCTTTCAATATAGGAATAGCAGCTGGAAGAACCCATCCACGGGGTATTGTGTCTAAGAACTCAGTCGACAGGTGCTTGAACCTCATCGAGCTTCCAGTACCCCACCTATGGGTCCTGGACCTTCTTGAGCACATCTCCAGCTACGGACCACTTGCAGGTATCTGCTCAGCATCTCAGCAGCCCAGAGAGAGTTTTGGAACGTGGGGAATCGATGAATGAAGGAACAACACTTTAATGTTCTTTCATGTTCTTTGGAGTGAAGCCAAAGACGTCCGATGGAGCCCTCGCTCCAATGTGCACAACCATCGTCCGATGGGTGGTACATCGACCGTCAGATGGCGCTCCTAATATGATCTCCAACATTCATCATCGAAGCGGCATCGACCAATTGTGGTCGTCCATCGCTTAAGTGACGTCAATCCAACCATTCGTCAAAGTCGTATGGGGGTAATTGCATCCAACCTCTCCGCCTTTTCTTATTTCCTTTTTAGCCATGCAAAAATAAACTGCATTGCATATTATTTGTAAATTTTTGCATAAGACCCCAGTATGTATTGTAAATTACAATCAAGTCATGTGCTAGGTCGCCTCACTTGCCTGCACGCGTAAGGGACCTAGCTATTTTGCAGCAGAGCCCCCTGGCTTCTTGTATTTATATTTAGTCTTAAAAATTATAAAAATAGTTTAATATTTTGGGGTTATTTGCATGCGACTCCATAAAATATCAGTTTATTTCTATTTATGCTTTCTATTTTTTATTAAATAGCTCTTGCGCTCTATAAATTTTGGGAAAATGTTGTAGATACTTAATTTGATGCTGACACATGCTCATATTCTTATTTATCATTTTATTTTATTTTCTTAATTATTAAAAATCAAATAGGAGTGATTTATCAGCTGTTTACCTATAAAAGTCAATAAAAGAAAAACTACTTTAAAGAATTCCAAAAAAATATAGTACGTAATTTACTATATTTTGATAAATATAGATCAAAAATAAAAAGGAAACATTAAAAATTATAAAATCATAAAAACTCATAAAAATCAGTAAAAATTATATAAATTTCAAAAAAATAGCTTTTTATTATATATTTTTATTTACATTTTATATTATATATTGAAAATAATTTGGGACTTTTGGACTTATTATCTATTTTTAAAACCTAAAACAATTTGGCATATTTCTTATATTCACTATTTTACGTATTTAAATACATAAAAATGAGTAAAAACTATAAAAAAAAACACAAAACAAAGAAAAAGTAAAAAAACAAAAAATAATTTATTTTGTAAATTTTGACTATATATAGTTGCATATAAATTCATAATACCTTATAGAGACTGTTTATATATTATATAATACTTATATTTATTATTATTATTTATAAATGCCTATAATATATTTAAAACCCTTAGAAAATAAAGATCGTTCTTGTATATATTTCCTATATTTTTATATATTTATTTATTATATCATATTTATTAGTTATAATATAGATATTATTATTACTATATTTATATACTTATTATATCTTTAAAAAAAATAAACTAAAAATTTACAAAAAAAGGAATTAAAAAGAAATAAAAAATTAGAACGTTTAAAAATTCATAAAAATGAAATATCATTAAAAAACCACAAAAAATAAAAAGGCAGAAAAAGTACAAAAATAATAATATAATTTATTTTTATTAATAAATAATAATTATCCTATCCACGTTTGCTTCCAATTATTCGACCCCTACTACTTGTCAATGTACATCTTTTGTTGGGTATACTAAATTTCACCCCGCTTCTTATTCCTTGTTTTAATCATATTGTGGGTTAATTGTTGATGATTGATTGAGATACGTTCCGAGTACCGTGAGAGCGACCGTCACAACGATTGTTGGATCTGATTTATCAGACACTATAGGACCTACAAGATCGTGCATTAGGAACCCCTGTCCCGATCTCTCTATCAATAAGCATCCCTCCCTCCTCCTCCACATTGCTCCAACAATCGCCCATAGGCCTAAACATCTCCCCCACATCCTCCACTACGTGCAACTCACTGCCAACTGCCCTAAATGCAACCAGGTCACATTCTCTCATCTTGATCAAAACCCTTTGCACCCTCATTCCAAGATCATCTGCCACTTCGTGCAAGGTAGAGGATAGAGATCCACACAAGCTCCAGGTCACAGTTATGAGTCCAATATGTTGAGCAACAACCTCATCTACTGCTGGCGTGATCCAAAGGTGTGCCCAACCTTCTTCGCAGCACCTTCGAGTCGACCTCGACTACGGTCTCGAGCGACGACCCGAAACTCGTATCAGGCTTCAACCCTAGGGCATCCTCCTCCATTACAGTATAGGTATACATCTCTGCTCCCTTTTCCTCCAAATTTCTTCCCTTCTTCTTCCTCCATTTTCTACTTTTTCTTCTCTTTATTTTCTCTCTCTCTCTCTTCATCACATCTCTATCCGTCCATCAAAGCACAAAATTTGTACACCTTCATGGATGAACCATCTATGGAGAAGCTAATGGTGATTTTTATTGATTTTTTGAGTGAGATTTCATCAATCATTTAATCAAAAATTCGAGCCTACTAAACAAGTCCAGGAACTTCCCTTGTTGCAATATAGGAAGTCTGCTCCTCTTCCTACTTTCTCCACCGCATCTCTCTTTCCTCTCTCTCTCTCTCTCTTCTTCTCCCTTGCCTCCTCTTCGCTCCTTTTAACCCACTACACATAATCCCATCACCACACCACTCACATCTTTTTTCTTAAGGATGCACATACACATAGTCGTAACCATAGTTGTAGTTGCTCACGATCACACACACCCCCTCACCCTCACTCCACCTTCCTATTGTTGTTGATTCGTGATGTTGTGGAGCACCATCGACCTCCATGGTGGATGGGGGTGCTCCACAACATCATGAATCAACAACAATAGGGGCCACCACTTCCAAATGCAACAACCCCTACCTTCGATCATTGGTCTTTATTATACCATCGGTCGCGAGTTGACACTCCATTCTAATCGAGAGGGAGAACTCTATTCTAATCTCTCGTTCCGCTGTCCATATCTGAGAACCATTGACCTGCAGTAGTGCTCACATCCTTGCGAAGCCTTTGTTGTGGGGTGGGGGTCGTTCGTGATATCGTAATAAAAATCCCTTCATCCGAGCAACAGATCGCACGGAGCCCTCACGACTAGAGAGCCATCATGTTGCTCACCAGGAGATGAACAAGGAAGACCACGAAGGGTGGGTTCAGACTTCGTTAAATCTAGAAGCGAACCTCATGTGGGTTGTCACGTGAGTCAGGAAAATTGCATAGAATTCGTTCTTTCACAAACAACAAGGGCCCCCTCCAGCCAAGAACCTCCAACATTTGACACATGGTTGATCACTGGAGAAATTACGCAAGACCCACTACAGATGTAGGTAATTAAAAATGCATTCATGTGCATCATTTTATTTTGTTTTGAATTGAGTTTATTAATGGAAAATAGACCATTATGTTTAAACTTTTATTTCAACTCTTATTTTGCAGCTATTTTTAATTTTAAAAATTAAAATACATTGGATAATTAATTTTCTATCGTGTGGTGAAATAAATGTATTTGTCTAAGTCTGAATTGATTTATCAATATTAAATTGATGACAAATTGCATATTTTAGCCAATGTGAGCTCTGACTTTTATATTAAATTATTTTTACTCCAAAAAATATGAAAATTATAGGCGATAATATTTATTGTCCTCTGTCATGCCCCCAATAATAATCTCATTTGTATGTTCGACTTTTTAAAAAAAATTATTGGTGTTTATATAATTGAATTTTAATAGCTGTGAAGATAGTATTTTTAAAATAATATTTTTCATGGATATCTACTTTATATATACATTTAGGATAATTTTACTTCTGGAAAATATTTAGGTTTGCTAAGTACTAAAACTCATTTATTGTAAATCACCTAGTCTGCATCTTTAATTTGCAAAACATTTATTTTGTATCTAAAAAATTTGAAAAATTCACAGTAGGTCAATTTCATCATATGTAACCTAATGTTCAAGTTTTATAATTTACATAATCCGTTTGTATGAAAATTTCCATAAAACCTTTGAAAAAGATTGACTTTTCGTGAATGCATATTAAACCTAAAAATCCCATAAAAATATGCTTTTGTTTGTTCACCATATACGGTTTCCTGGAAAAAAAAGCAACATTACTATTTTGGATCAATTTTACATTAAAATTTAATTAGCTAAATTTGTTGATTTCCTTAAGAACCTAGTCCACTTACAATTTTGCATGCATTTACCTAGCATTAAAATACCAAAATAAAAACCATGCAATAAATAATCTGAATATTAATCATAAGTTGGTAGTTGCACACCGTGATTGACTGCTTTAATTGCATTTCATTGAAAATTAATTTAGCAATTTTTGATTAATCCTTACTTGCCCAACTACAACAATTTGATAATATTAGTGAGGGCACATTCGGGTTTTTTAAAGTGGCCAAGGTATGTAAGATTAATCATATAGAGACATGTAATTGATCATGCAAACTAAGAATGCTTTATTCATATATGAAATGATATAAGTACAGAAATATTTATTGCTAAATGACTCATCAAATACTTACATTTCCAATATGCTGAGAAAAGTAGAGGGTTTCATTTCTTGAGACAAAAAAACATATTTGAATAATAATAAGTCATCATATGAACTCAAGTAATGGTACAAAAGATTTGACAGGTCCAAGGTTAGTCTTATTTTCGATTACAATTTTACAAGGAAGGTGAAGGATAGGTTTTGATATAAATCCATTATTGCTAAGAAGGAAAATAACATTGATAATAAGAAGAAGCTTGTGAAAGAGCTTCACATGAAGTATCGTGGTGCAACAAATAAGTATCTAGGGATGGAAATCGTTAGGAGTCATGTAGAAGAACTTTTTTATCTCGAAATAACAACATTAAGAAGGTCTTTAAGAGATTTAGGATGCCCATAACAAAATCTTTGAATATCAATATTCATCTTTCAATATCTTTTGCTTCTTAGTCTAATGTAGAGAATGAGCACATGTCATGAATTCTCTTTACTATTGTAGTTGAGAGTCTAATGTATGCTATGGTATGCACAAAATTAAATATCACTCTTGTTGCGAGCATTGTTCACATATTCATGGGAAATCAAGGGAAGGACCACTTGTAATTAGTCAAGAAGTTTTTAGTATCTAAGAGGAAGATCATCATTGGCCTCATCTATGGAAATAAAGCAAAATATTTGATTGATGCATACTTAGATTCAGATTATGCTGCATATGTTGGGTGATAGAAGATCAATAACAATTGGAGAGTTCAATCATTAGCTAGGAGGATTTCTTACGACCTTCAGTTTCTTTGTCTACCACGGAGGCATAGTAAATGGTGTTGAAAAAAGCTACAAATGAGGGAATCTAGCCCATATGCTTGATTAGAGATCTCAAGCTATAACAATATCAAGTTATCGTATATTCTGACAGTTTTAGCAAAAATTTCTAACCAAGGATCAAGTGTATAATGAGAGTACTAAGCATATCGATGACAATGATCACTTCATCCATTTTGAGAAGAGGATTAATGTGAAGAAGGCTAGCACAACATATAGGGAAAATGATATGTTCACCAAGGTAATTACTAGAAGCAAGTTTTAACACTATCTAGACATTCAATTTCAACCATTGACACTAGTATCATTGAGGGGAAGGTGATGGTGGAATATAATAGTTGTCGTTCTGCTTCCTTAGGATTCAATTAAAGGTGTACATTATTGCACGCTTTGAAACCCTTGACCTATCTTATTTGCATTGGGATATGGAATCTATTTATTTTAGGATTGAGATCTACTTGTATTAGTATCTATATCATATTTGTATTAGGATTCATATCTTATTTGCCATGGGATTAAGAGGATCATTCTATTAGGACGAAACTGTATAAGTCTCATAGGATTAGGGCTCTGAATCTTCCTCTCTACTTCAACTATCCACTATATTTATAGAAAATCATCACCATCATCAATAATGATGTAACCCAATTTTAGGTGAACATTGTAAATATATCTTGCAGTTGTTTTCATTTTTGCTTATCTTTGATTTTCATATGCATTGCACTTCCGCTACATGCAACAAATACCAATTATAGTATAATGCTTTGGCAATTCAGAAGTGATTCATTTCATTTGAATTTATCAACTTGGAAATGGACGTAATTCAAGGACTTCCAGAGCAACCTCCCAAAGTGTTTCTACTCTCATTGTGGTGTATCTAATTTTGAAGTCTTCACCATGCTTAGATATTAGCGATGCCATCATCATACACATTAATGATGTTCCCTTCATTGATAAGAACTAGGATCAACGACCCTTGTAATGAGGTGATTTATTGAAAATGAGAATTGGTACGATTCAAACTTCATCTTGTAAGATGAATATTAACATGCTCAATTACCATACCATTTAAGATAGTCAAAGATAATTTGAATGTGATCCTACTCACGATCAGTTTGAGATGCAATATGTACTTGGTATAAAGTAAAACAAGAAGATGAATGCGGAGTCAACGTGATGCTACATTCTCTTCTTCCTTGGACTTATCTCGACTTCAGTAGAGTTGGCTCAAGAACCAGATTTATATAAAAGTGCAGCAGTCTCTCCATTGAAACTCAAAGCCGGGCGAGGCGATGATGCTTTAATGCCCTGCGCGCACTTAGCTTTTCTTTTCGAAAAGAGATTCCCCGTCGGGTTGTGTGGTTTTATGGGATTAAAGAAGAGGTGGTGGATCCACTCCAGCACCGATGGCGACAAAAATACTTGTCCGCGGGCCCTTTCTTGGCTCCTCCCTTGAACGATCGGTCACCGACAGGAGCCTTTCCTCCCTCCCTGCAGGTCAGAATATAGCATATGATATCCGGAGGCCTCAGTCCGTGCTACTTAATGCAGCGTGTAGCTGGGGATTATTTCCTCGAACAGGGACATGCACCTTAATTAATGGAGTCTGGAGATTATTATTGTTGGTTACATTACTTCTGTGGACGTACCATACGCTTGCGGGTCGTCTGACAGGCTGATACCTAAGCCTTTCAGTAATTTCCAGATCCGCCTGGAGGAGAGGGTGAACCCATTCCACAGTCCACCCATGGCAGATGAGTAAAAGAGAAGTCACGTGCTGTGGGACGCGACGATGACGACAACGGACGGATGTCGTCGCTCGGATCGGAGTGAGTTGCCATTGGCAAGTGGAGAGGTGCGTCGGGAAACGCGGACCCAAGTCTTTCGTTCTACGGTTCTTCCAAAGGGACGACACCTCAGGGGTACCATCTTTTTTTTTTGCCATTAAAGAAGGAACAGGTTAAAGGGATAGTAAACAAGAATAGATAACGGCAATTCGAACTAACAAATCGGCGGGTTGAAATGCCGATGTCCGTTTTTTTAAAGGTAAGTACGTAGTAAACAAAGGGAAAGGAGACTGCAGGAACACCTCTTCTGTAAGAAGAATCCAAAAAGAGAGCCATTAAGCAATGCTCCAAATGTAGGAAGGGGTCAAAGTGAATGCAATAATAGAGGGAGGATCCGACTCAGAGAAGATATTTTCAGTGTGGTCACGGATTCCTCGCATGCTATGGTCTCCCTCCACTGCTTGCTTTGCTTTGCTGAGCATAAACGTGGAGAAGATACTGCGGAAGTGCTGAACGCCATGTGCCATCCAGAGATGAAGGATGGTGAGCCGTATCGTCTGTTGTAGGGATGCTCGGAGGGAAATGGACGATCCGGATAGGGGGGTCACCGGGTCAGGATATTCGGCCCTTTATTTGGATCGTCAATTTTGAATCTGACGCATCTCCTGCATTACAGCAAGTTTTAAGTTTTAACCAATTTCCATGTGTGTGTTATCAGATTTTCCTTAATTATATTTAATCGAACCTTTGAGTTAAACAGCAGAGGAGGGTTAAGCTATTTTTGGTGGAGAGAGATGTTCCCTGAATATTCGCTTCTCTTGATGTTTGAATAGAATTTGTTGTCATGTAATTGTACAGAAGCGTCAGAGAATGATCGAATTTTGATTATTTTATCAGTTATAGAAATATTTAGGTGGTGTTATAATATAAAGTTTCTTTTTTCATGTGATTTTTATATTGCTAGTTGCTTGATAATAGCGGCGAAATTGTGACTTTTTTTTAAAAATCTTCTAAATTATATTAGTTCATATTTAGAAAACTAGAGTAGAATAGTGAAATTCATCGAATAAGTATGCTTCTCTTTGATTAATTAAGGTTGAATTTTTTCTCCAAATCATCTAATTAATTTTATATTCGAATGTTTGCTGGACAAAATAAATTATTACATATAACAGCTTTCTTTTGTTGACTTCAAGAGATGACATTTTCATATAAATAACCTAATCTAATTTGTGAGCTAGAAAACCAAAATCTATTTATTTTATGTAAAATATTCGTTAGAAAATCCAAGAAAGCTAACAATTCAGTATAATCCAACCTTCGAGTACAAACGTTAAAAAACATAAATTAACATCATTTTGCTCAAGTTCCCAAACTCCAATGCATACTCTATTCACAACCACTCTTTACGAGGAAAAAATTAACGTTTCATTGCATGCATAAAATCAATTTATATACTTGTTAATAGCTCTTTGATAATGAAAACTGATTTATTACAATGTTTCTGTTACAAGAATTTAACGAGCATTTTTAAATAAATATTAAAATATTTGTAATTAATTAAATAGGCATGAGCTTTTATTATTTAAAAAATATCACCACCTATCGGCACCTAAAGTGGTGATTTGATGTGCTATGCCCAAATCAGCACCTGGGGTGCTGATTTGGGATATAATGTCTAGATCGTCATCTGAGGTGCCAATTTGGCTCAGACCCCTAGGCTCAACCACCCTCCCCTCCCCTTTCTCCCTTGAATACTCCAAAATTTATAGAAAATTATTTTGAATACCTTATATGAAATTATATCACATATATTTTTATTACGGTATTTAAATCTATTTCCTATTATTAGGCATGTTTTAAAATCCTGTATTATTTATTTATTTTATTTTATGTATTTTAAACTTTAAAAATCCATAAAAGTTCAAAAATAGCATAAACAAAAAATATACAAAACACAAAAACATTTAACTTTGTGCATTTTGAGTTCATTTACTATATTTTAAAATACAAAAAATCCATTTATCTCTCACATATATTACTATATATCTAATATAAAAATTAACTAAAACATTTGCAAAATGAAAATTCATAAAAAATTTAATCTAGTTTAGGCAATATGTACTATATATATAATGCCAATATAAAAATTCTCAAACCTTTTGCGAAATTAATGAAATAAAATTATTTTAGAGATAGTCCTATTTTATTTTATATTTTTTGGACCAATTTATCTTTACGAACTCTGTTTCCATAACTAGAATCCCAAAGTTCGCAGGTGAAAAACTGTGGACAGTCTGACAGTCAGAACCATAATGCCAGTCCCATCGAAAAAACCAGTAACATGGCTCTGTCCGTAATCATCTCAACCTCATACCATCCTTCCAAAAAAAATAGTAGATGAGACTGCTGAGAATATGGTTAGCTGGAAAGCGCACACCATCTTTCTTTTCTCCTTTTCTAGTTAAGTGCTTGTGGACTTTTTCGCCTACTCTACAATATCATCATAATCCTCCTCATCCAACAGGCAGAGACGCGACTGAGTGAGAGACATCATTTGACTCGACAGACAGGAAGACGGCCTTTATATACTAGCTGCTCGCTATGCCCCCGCTACCCGTTAGGGTGGGACCATCCTGCCACGAGACCTGCGAGGCTATTATCTAATTTTCTCAAGAGAAGAGAGATCTTCTTCCTATCATGATTCACACAAAAGGATGAAGCACAACGAGTCCACTCATAGGGCATCCATCCAAGCAAGATGTGCAGGGCAATGTACTGATTGATAGAGCGATCAAGACAAGATAGGATATGGTAGAGCCGGGCGCAGGCACATTGGCAATGCCACTCGGCTCGGGCCTATAATCTTCTAGTCCAAACTCCTCGCTCTTCTCTTGAATCTCCGATCAATCTTAGCTCGATGATTTCTCTCTCTACGGATGGTAGAGCTATAACCTCAGGCTGAGCATTTCTTATAGTTATGATTGGAAGTGCTAAGGAGATCTGACTCCTCCTCCCTCCCCACATCCAGTATACGCAGAGACAACTTCTCTTCCCACATTCAAAGATTATGCATATGCTTGTTTTTTCTTGTTTTACGGTACTGTAACATAGTATTTTTTTTCTAAAATGAGTACTTATTGATGTGTATAGAAGTGTATTTTTTCTAAAATGAGTGCTAAAATTTTGTACGACATCTCATAAAGATCTTTGTAACTTAAGTTTTTAAAAATCAATAGAAACCAAATATGAATACATTCATCATGATATATTAATAATCTCAACATTCAGTATTATAATGCCTATCCATTTAAAAGAAATGCATATATTCTATTAAAATCATATAATAATTATAATTTTTCAAGAAATAATGTAAAATAGTTTACATTGATCTATGATATCAATTTCCTTAGAAGTCCTTTTTGGCATCCTCCTCCTCCTCCTTCACCTCCTTAAGCATTGTCTCTTTTCTTCTTATAAGTATCTTCATGAGTTTTTTTTACCTTCTTCTTGATATTCCGTTCTGAATGAGTTAGTACATGACTGGGAGGATGCGATGTAGCTGAGGACTTCCTCGAAGGTTCAACTTGTTGAGTAACTTGACCGGTCTATGAAGGCTCTATGATCCTTACTCATACCGCTGGTCTCCGAGGTAGATCTCCTGATTGCTACAGTTGTATCATGGGAATGCCAATGAATTGTCTCTCCAACCCGGTTATCTTAGTTTGACAAACCATCACAATTATCTCTGCTTTGAAGGTCTTCTGAATTGTATAGAGTTGGTTATGTGAGCTGAGAGGGCATAGAGTCAAATTGACTTAAAGGACCATCATATAATGGTCCCGCAAATTATGATAGACTTGAAGCTACAATATATCCTATAAGCATGAAATAATTGCATACTATTAATCAAGTAATTAAAAAATTAAATTCTAAATTGAGTAATTGAGATAATTATATATTTACGATAATGCAACATGAAGTTCCAAAAGGTAGTTGCTGTTGTGACAACCCTTGTCCGCTAAATCGCTCGTAATTCCAACCTATAAGATTTGGATTATATTCAATATTACCAAAAAAGTAAAAACTAACTTGAATTAATTTGATAATAAAATGCAATGTATACCAGAAGTCTCAAACATTGGTTGTTGTGATCCTTGTCTCGTGAATCCCGTATAATGCATACCTAAAATATTTAGATTATATGTAAATTAATTTTGATATTAAAATTATTCTCAAAATACGTAACTATTTTTAAAATTTCAATTTATCAATTTAATCTATTATGTAATTTAATTATGAAATTAAAATTATTCTTAAAATACATAACTATTTTTAATTTTTCAATTTGTCAATTTAATCTATTATGTAATTTAATTATGAAATTAAAATTATTCATGCAAGGGTAAATATTTTTATTTTTTCCATATATAAATTTAATATACTAGTTTATTTAATTTATTAAATTAAATTTTATTTTAAAATATATTTTTTAATATTTGCACTACATTCATTCACCAAAATGAATAATTAATTCAATATTATTTTAATTTATAAAATTAACATTTCCTTATAATACATAACTATTTTATTTTTTCCAATATTATTTAAAAGCAAAAATTTGACTAATTATAATATAATTATGCGGATGTTAAGAAATGATTAGTTAAATTACTATGCATAAGAGTGCATTTTTTAAATGATTAGAATGTTTAAAGATAGAAAATTTAATAAATACTCAAATTACAATGGAAATTATTTAACTTAATTGACATATCTCATTGATAATTAGAATTGAAATTTTATATTTATAAAATTAAAGTTACCTGGAATGAAGAATGTCTTAAAAGTGAGCGATCAGATACAAATAGATAATAACCAGATAATCACAAAAAATATTTCCTTTTATAGAGCAAAAACCTGTAAAAAATGTTATGGAAAAAAAGAAAGTGTTCGATCCACTCTTACTTGAATAAGAGTAGCGTAAGACCGATTATCTGAGAGAAATTAAGAAGAAATTAGAAAATTGAGATTGGGGGGGGGGGGGGGGGGTGAGGAGAATGGAGAGGATGAAGAGGAATGAGTGAGGAGGATATGAGGTGGAGAGGTTTGTATTTATAGGGGGGAAATGGGAGTGCCGTTGGCAACGACTCTCTCCCCACCAAACTGGCTCATCAGGTGGTGGTTTTTTAAAATATGAAAAGCTCATTCCTATTCAATTAATTGCGAATATTTTAATATTTATTAAAAAGTACGAATTTAATAATACTCCTTTAAAAAGTTTCTAAAAATATATGTATATATAACATAAATAAATATATATAGGAAAAACTTGAAATGAGATGCTACCTTTCCATGGAGTACTTGGTGTGACACGTCACATTAGCCCTTCGTTTTCCATCTACGACCCTCATCAAAATAACCTTCACACATGAAAACTACTAATCCCATAGCCATTCTAATATTATTTTTGTAATCTTCTCTCTCGTAGGTTGAATCCGTGATCTTGCATGAAGATAATTATCCAACTAATTAATTTCCAAACTAATCTTCAGGTAATTATTCCGTAGTATCGGAAAACCTCTAGTGACCTATTCGTCATCGATGAATTGGAACTACAGATATTCTCTTCGATATTCATGGATCTCCATAATCTTCTACAAAAAATCCCATGGCTAGCAATGGTTTTTTTGATGATCTGGATGTCATACATGTTAAAGAATCTATGTTCATATTATTTTCTATTCTTGTTATTCAAATCCAGATTTTGTTTTCTTTGGATTGTTATTGTTTTTATTTTCTATTTATTATCAGATTTCAAATGAAGTCGAGGACGGCTAGAAAGCTCCATTCCAGAATCTCATGATTTACGTAATTTTTTTATTTTTGTTTATTTTAATTATTAGAATTTTTATAATCGAAGCTATTGTCTACTCGATCTTATTCCTGACTTCATTATTGAATATAATATGTTAAGAATTCATTAATTGTTGAATGTTTATTAGTTACAACTATACCATGTATTTTACATTATGCTGACAAAGTTTACATTCTTCTATCTATTTTACAGTATGCTACCGCATTTTACAATCTTATTCCTTACTTTATTGTTAGTCTAATATGTTCATAAGTCATTTCTTTTCTATGTTTTATTGTTACAATTAGTCCATCTATTTTACATTCTTCTATCAAGTTTTACAATCTTATTAAATCCCATACATATTATTGATTTGCATAGTTTGTTTTATTCTAACGTTTGTTTATCATGATTCTAGTTACTCTAAAAATGTTTATTTCATCAGTTTCTCCTTTATTACAAATCATAGTCTTATAATCGGGTGTTCAAAAATCATTATTAATTTGTTTATTATAATGTATTTACAATTCATTCCATCCATTTTACAATATACGATCAAGTTTTACAATCTTACTAAATATCCTACTTTTGATTGGTCAATTTGCTTTGCATTTGTCTTGATTCTCATGAATAAAATATCTCTCCATCCACTTCCAAATCAGAGGATTAATATCGATTTTCTCATGTACTAACTATTTTTTTCTTATATGTTTATTTTTCTTATATCATTACTACAAAATTTTTAAATAACCTTTCCATTTTATTCTCGAAGATACATTTGATATAAGTATTTCATATTTCAGATTCAAATTACAAGTTTACTGCTATATTTTGCTTTCATTTGAGAGCATTTTGCGTTACATATAAACTGTTTAAAGGTTATCGGGTTTTTTTGTTTACAAAACTCATTGCATTTTTGGTTTAAAGGCTACTTCTTTTTTTGCTTGCAGCAAGAAAAGATCATATTTTTCAATTCTTTTATTATTATTTTAATTAAAAAGGCTATTTAATAAGTATTCTTATGATTACTAAAATCTACTATTCTATTGTATTTCTGAAGTTACAGTTCATATAATAATTTTACATTTAAATTTCCATTTTCCACTATTTTCTTACCTATTTTACATTCAACTTATTGTACATTTTACATTATGTTGTCATGTTTTACATTCTTCTATCTATTTTACAATATGCTACCATGTTTTACAATCTTATTCTTTACTTTATTGTCGAATCTAATATGTTACTAATTCATTACTTTTCTCGTTGAATGTTTTATTGTTACGATTCATCCATCAATTAATATATGCTACCAAGTTTAACAATCTTATTAAATACTATACATATTCTTGATTTGCTTCGTTTGTTTTATTCTAAGCTCTATTTCTCATGATTCTGGTATTTTTATCTACTCTAAAATGATTGTTTCAGCAGTTTCTTACAAACCATAATCTTGTAATCGGGTGTTCATAAATCGTTATTTATTTGTTTATCGTAATATAGTTACAATTCTTCCATCCATTTTGTAATGTAGGACTGGATTTTACATTCTTATCAAATATCCTACTTTTGGTTGATCAATTTGATTTGCATCAATCTTGATTATCATGACTAAAATATCTTTCCATGATAAACAAATATCAAGTTATATCGCATAATTTTCGGTATACAAGGATATGATTTATTAAATTAATTTTCTATATTTTTAAAAGGTTGAAATTCTAAAAATGTCAAACTTGACTTCTAATGAACCCTTTATTTGTGTTCCTAATTATTATTTTTTACCAAAATCATTATCGATCTCATCCCCCTCTGGCGATTGTGTTGACATTTTTCTTTCTCCTTTGTCATTTTTTATCATCTCTCCAATGTCATCTAAAATGCTTCATTTCAACATCAATGATCTTCGTATATGGAGATTTAATCAAAGTACAAATCCTTATTTCTAATATTTGTTTATTTTCCTTCATTGCTTTTCCATCGAGGTACATACCAACTCTAGAACTTGCTCAAAACTCTATCCCATTCATTTCAATAAAATATCTACTTATTTAATTTTTCCTGAAATAATATATGTAATGGTTTAATCATATTACTATTTTTTTAATATCACCAATCTAATTAGTTTTGATAAACTTATTAAATTCTGGCTTTTTTGCTCATCATGTACTGCATAACATGATTCAGAAGAATCATGCTCAGGAAAGCCTCTTAGGTAAATTTCTATTATAAAATACTTTCCTCTTTTGTAATATACTATATTTTATCTCAAAACAAAAAAGTTTATTTAATGATTTTTATTTAAAATTTGAAGTATTAATGCTCGTTTTCTAGCAAAGACATAGCTTGCCATCCATATAAGATTCTTTGAAATGGTTGCAATGGTCGATCATGTTTTGTAAAACCCCCTTATCTTTTGTAATATACTATTGCTATCTTAAAATAAGAAAGCTTATTATATATTTAGTTATTTTGAATGGATAATGCACATTTTCTATCAAAATTTAGTTTGTGTCATGCGAATGGGATTCTCAAATAAAATTTCCTCGGCTTGTGGTGTAATTATATACCATTTTATTGTAAAGTCGTATCATCTTTTGTAATATAGTATCCACAATCGCAAAATAAGAAATCTAGTCCAATATATTTTTAATTTTTTTGAAGGGATAATGCATATTTCTATCAAAATTTAGCTATGTGTCATATGAATGAGATTCTCAAATATTTTTTTCTCGAAAGGCAGTGTAGTTATATACCATTTTTTGTAAAAAAAACTATCAGCTTTTGTAATATAGTATCCACAATCACAAAATAATGAAGTTTATTCAATATGTTTTTAGTTAATTTTGAAGGGATAATGTATGTTTTCTATCCAAATTTAGCTTTGTTTCATTCGAATGATATTCTCGGATAAAATTTCCTCATAAGGTAGTGTAATCATATACCATTTTGTAAAATACTATCAGCTTTTTAATATACTTTCCACAATCTAAAAATAAGAAATCTTATTCAATACCTTTTTCCTTAATTTTGAAGGGATAATGAATTTTTTCTAACTAATTTTTGCTTGTGGCATGTCCTGAAATTCTAAAATTTTTCTCCAATTTCATTCTCTCACCATTTCAGGAAGTTTAGGTTCCTTTGAAGCATCTCTTTTTAGGAAGTTCCGTTTTAAATACAATCATGTACACCGTGCCAATACTAAGATGTGTCTATTTTTTAAAATTTTTGTAAGAGTTTTGTTCAAAATATGAAATGTTATTGTGCATTCTTTTGGAAATTTCAAAATATGAAATATATAATTTTAGCCTTTATACTCGTGTTCATATATTTTTTAACAAGAATTTTACTTACACTTACCAAAGGATTTTTATTAGGAAACTTTTTATTTTACTCTAATTTGGAATGTTTTTATTTGTATCCTTTTGCATGCAGTAGAAATTAATATTTATCCTGATTTTGTTTTCTCGCTATCAGTTGATAAGTTACAGGCTATTGTATCTAATTACTTTCATAGATAGTTTCGATGAATAAAGCAAAGCGATGAATCCAATAGTTATACGATTTCTCATTTTTTTAAAAATAGTTCGTCGTACAATGCAAAATAAGTGGATTAAAATAGAATTGAGATGTATCTCGAGTTTTTGAGAACCACATAATCCATTTTTTGAGGGATAATGGTTCTAAAAAACTCTCATAAAATTTATATTATATGGAAGAATTCCCTAGTGTGCGTCGGGCATATCTAATGAGCTCTATGCCTATTAGGATTGTAATTAACACACTTATTTACTAATATTTTTTATTGTTTTGAGTTTAATTGTTATTGGTTTACAAATTTTATACATGTTCTTAATACTAATAATCATTTTCACGAAAAGAAAATCTTAAATTAATGCAAAGTGATTATGCTTTCATCTATTTGATGAAATGATTTGATAAGTGATCTCGAATCATGTGGTTTCATCTATTTTTATAAATTTTAAATTCTGCTGCCCGATGCAACTCGTATGACTATATGCCCTAGGTCATATAAAATGTGCACTACATACTTCTGTGATGAGCTAAGGTCTAAACCCTATCCTTCATTATCCATATTAATCTTATCTATGATAATTAAATCCAATTTAATTATCCTAGATGCCTCTCTACATATTTTCAAATAATGTGAATCACATCCACATTACTAATAATACTCAATCATTAGTTTTGCAATGCTCAGATATTATTAATAATGAAACTATTCTTGAACTCTTTAAAGAACAGAGCGCCTTCTTCGTAGATACTTGGATATAAGGACATGATGATTGTATATTGCATGTATAGTGACTTGTATACTGAGATTTAATCACATATCCAGATGTAAAGGACCTCTTCGAGATCTCTAATCAAGTCAGACGTAATATCCAATTTTCTTATTGCATCCAAGTCATATTTAGACCAATGTCCAACATTTGGACCAAAATTGGTTAACTAGTCTACTAAGTGGAGTCACTAAAATCCAAACCTATTTCATCACTCTCTCGGAATGGAAGTGTCACGATTATACAATCCATAAAAATCATATAACCCTTGAGTATTCCCAATACACGTACAACATGCATACTAAAAGACCTAGAATAAACTCGAAGTTCTGATCATATTGAACTGTCTTCTCAAGGGTTTTATCATTAAGTTCCTCATTCGACCATTGGGAGTTGGTATCGATCATATGGTTTCCAAAAGCATACATCATTCGTACAAATCATGTCATGCTTCAAAATCAAGATGACCATCGATGGAATTTGGTTGGCCACAATATCTCATGAATGAGCTCATATCTTTCGGTTCAATAGTGAACCTGTATGATCCCTTTGAGAGATTGTGTTGCTCATATGCCATTATATACACACCAGCTCGTCAGTATGTAGACCTTAATTAGGTCATCAACCTAATGGTATGTCTAATGTACATACTCAGACATATAGTAACATTTTTGTCTCCGATTAGAGGATTCATGACTATATCGTGACAACTTACGATATGGGTCTTGGTTATCCCAATTACATTAAGTAAACTTTTTGACTTAACTTATCCGTCACCTCCGTATCTCTTTCCTATCAGAGGACCTGCATCAAGAGGTCGGTCGAATATCAGCATTTGGAGTAAGGATTGGCATCTCCTTCTCAAGCTGGAGATCCTCTCCTGACAACCATTTGATGATGCTAGTTGAGTCCTCAATCTAATTCTTTAAATATCATCTCAGCACCAGCCTTTATGATTCATCTATTGAATCAACAACTGTATGAATATCAAGATAACCATGGTACATAACTGTAATTGTACTAAGGAAACTTATAAGTACTTTCATTCATTAATCTCATATATGGAGTGAAAAATCAATTATTGTTATTGATATATAAAAAGATTATAATAATATTTATTTTACAAATGATTAGCCACGTGCACACATGTCTAACACATACATCGCCTGCTTCGTTTCTCGAAAGAGGGCCTATGTACAGTGACTCCAATATTGTTCCTCATATAATTGAGGTGGTGTTGGATTGCAATAGCGCACTCATTGATGGTTAGTTTAATTAATCACACGTCAAAATCACCTTCGAGGTTGTGGGCATCAGTATTAAAAATCAAAGATTGAGAATACAAGTTGGACTTGTAAAGTTGAAAGAGTTTTTGTCTCTTTCATATATAAGGTATGTTGTCATATTATTGAGGTGTACCCAATATAGAAACTGGTTCCCAAATCACCGTTGAGACAATTGGTTAGCATGCATTATGTTTTGAAATTGGGAAAGGGAATGGATCCAACAACATACAACGCAAAATACATAAGCCCAGACATGCAAATAATAATCATTCATTCTTATAACTCACTCACTGTTTCTGCAACTACTTTCTTGAATTTGAACTATTTGGGATCCAATAATAGCCATGGTAATGCTTACCCCATATTGTCTCACACCCTTAAAACTCGGCTTTTAGTAGCTTTTCTTTTGAAACTACCCAATAATAGCCATGATAATGATGGAGGGAAGAGGTCATTGAGAGGACAAGAGAAATTGAGTATTTTTTTCGTAATTCATGATCAACTAAAACTGTGCATAACCATTTAAATGAGAACTTAGCTGAGGGACATGCGTATAAAATGGTGCAAATTTACTGGCACGTACGTAAAAAAATCCAAAGATTTTAAATTTAAAGATTCTTGAATACGGGCCATTTAGAATTTGAAAGAACGAAGTGCATCCAAAAAGAAGTGCAGAAATCTGAATAAGAAAAGGTCCAAGCATTGCTTAAGCTTTGCGGCTGCTTTTGCATATTTTGACAATGTATATTTTCCAAGCTGCTGCATCTATTCTAGTTACTTGTGGACAAGTCCAGTACCACAAATTGCTAAATTTCCAGATGGACAAGGGAAAACCCTCATAATCAAGGCGCAACTAACGCGTGAATACAGACACAAGATAAGCTGATTACATCATATCATCTAATCAGAGCTGCATACTCAGACTACACAATTAATTGGCAAATCTTATTCTTCCCACCATCTCTCTTTCTTTGTTTTGTCAACAAGTTGTTCTTCCATCATCCAAGAAAATGTAGAGCTCAAATTATCCCAAAGAAACTTAGTTCACAAATTCCAATACAATACACCATTCCGTAGGTTCATGCATCCCTTTTAGAATGCAGTTTACATCAGTGTGGCAGTATCTATGCACAAGTAATCTTCAAAGTTACGTAGTGTGCCGATTGTTAAGCATCACCTCTCTGTTGGTCCGCGATCCCTTATCCATTTCGTTGCCACCCATTTCTCACCTTTGATTACTGGGCAGCTCCCGTGAAGAGAATACTGCAAACAAATCGGCGTCAGTAAACTTGTCCATAGTACAAACATCATTAAAAATTAGTACTTGTGTTCAATGTTGAACAAAAGCTTCCAGTTAACCCCAATGCACAATATCGAAATCATTTAACCTTAAGTTTTACTTTCATGTGTTCGAAAGAATATCCAATGTGTCCTGTTGAGCATTTTAAACGTACTTACATACCAGGATATGATTTTACACACACACACCCCCTCACACATTTTTTTAAGCATTGTTTGCGCGAGCGTAGTCCTCAAAACTACTACTTGGAGGAAGCTTGATTTCCAATAAGCAGGAAGGTTTCAATACATGTACATTTACAATATTGCATTAACTATCGTTGGTCACTCTCATGGCTTTGATAGACAGCTTGGATGAAGTCTCGTCAACACAATATTGCATTAACTATCGTTGGTCACTCTCATGGCTTTGACAGACAGCTTGGATGAAGTCTCTCTCAATCAATTAAAGAGGATTCCCTTCTAACTATGGTTTTTTCCTCTTTCTTGTCCGTCGACATAGGACTCCTTGAACACAAATTGAGTTCGAACAACCGAAAGAGAAGGAGCTCCGTTACTGTTTGTCAGGAACAACCGAAAGAGTTCAAACGACCGAAAGAGTGCCTCTTTATTTCCACCACATAGCAGGCATTAATCCTTCAAGCCCACAAAAGTCAAGAAGAGAACATCCCTGTATTGAAAATCGAAGTTTCGCCTTGTGAAAATTTGAGTCTCCGCATAGAATAGCAAAAAATGTTGGAATTAACGGTATTGGGATAGTTTGATGCAATTTGATGGTCAATATCAAGTTGTATTGATGTATCTCAATTCCTGGAATTCAATGTTTCAACCCTGTGGGGTGCTGTTTAGTCCCACATCGTGGAGAGAGAAAACTGGGACTTGGTTTATATGTGGGAATCCTGAGACTAGTCTGGAAACAAACTAGAGAGGATTTTAGACCACAACACACACACGCACGCGCGCGCGCGGGCGCGGCTGCGGCTGCGGCTGCGGCTGCGGCTGCGGCTGCGGCTGCGGCTGCGGCTGCGGCGTGGCAAAGACCGAGTCGGTTTTGTAACCGCGTGTTTTGAATTCCAAGCGTTACGCCCCATTATCTTCTCACGAAAACGTAACCGCCCGGACGTCTTTAAGTATCTCTTAAAGGGCGTGGGTGTGGGTTACTTCTCTGCGCCCTGCTCTCTTTCGAGGACGCTCATTTTTGCTCTCTTTCCAATGTCCAAGACAGGTTGGACATTGGAAGAAGGATTGCCCTTCTTTGAAGACCCAACAGAAGTCTACGGATGTCGTTCCTCAGGCTCTCGTGCTGACTGAGGGAGACAGGTCCGGTGAGGGGTATGTCTCAGTGCACCCTGAACTCTATTTTGTAAACGAGCCTAATGAGTGGCTTGTTGATACAGGTGCAAATGTACACATTTGTACTGATAGAACATTCTTTGTGTCTTATCAGGCTTCAGCCGGTAGTACAGTAATGATGGAGAACAGATCTGCAGCCAAGGTGCTTGGGTACGGACAAGTCGAGCTGAGATTCTCAACTGGACGAGTTTGGACTTTGCGCAGGGTGCTGCACGTTCCTGAGATTAAAAAGAATGTTTTGTCTGGTTCTTTATTAGTTAGAGAGGGTTTTCAATTAGACTTCAAATGTAATAAAGTAGTTTTTCTGAGACATGGTATTTTCTTTGGAAAAGGATATTTGGCTGATCATGATCTTTTATTTAGAATAAGATGTGACATTGATAGTTCAGTTAATAATATTTCTGGTTTTGATTCTTCTACTTATGTTGTTTCAAATATTGAATCTACTGATTTATGGCATGCTAGGCTAGGACATGTAAATTTCAATTCTATGAAAAGAATGATGAAACTTGACATGATTCCTAATCATACTACAGACAAACTCAACAAATGTGAAATGTGTGCTCAAGCTAAGTTGCCTAGAAAGCCTTTTCATTCTGTGAATAGGGAAACTGAAATTCTAGACTTAGTACATTCTGATATTTGTGAGTTTGGTGGTGTGATGACTAGAGATAACAAAAGATATTTTATCACCTTCATAGATGATAGCAGTAGATACTGTTATGTTTATCTGCTTAAAACTAAGGATGAAGCCTTAGAAAAATTTCTTATTTTTAAGAATGAAGCAGAAACACAAGTCGGGAAAGTAATTAAACGTCTAAGGTCAGATAGGGGTGGTGAATACACATCTAAGATATTTGATGAACAATGCAAACTATTTGGCATAGTTCATGAGGTCACTGCACCATATTCACCACAGTCCAATGGAATAGCAGAACGAAAGAATAGGACCCTAACTGATATGGTCAATGTATTTTTACAAAGTTCTGGGCTACCATCTTACATGTGGGGGGAAGCTTTGAATACGGCCTGCCATATTCTGAATAGAGTTCCCTTAAGGCATAAAGATAAGAGTCCTTTTGAACTTTGGAGAAATAGGAAGCCAAGCCTAAAATATCTTAAGGTGTGGGGATGCCTGGCTAAGGTCTTAGTCTCAGAACACAGGAGAAAGAAGCTTGGACCTAAAACAGTTGACGCGATCTGGAAAATAGTTATGCCTATCGATTCTTAGTAATTCGGCCTGAGATCACAGGCATAGATACTAATATTATTGTTGAACTTCGTGATGCTACGTTTTTCGAGGATATTTTTCCAATGAAAAAAGGGATTCCTGAAAATCTGACCAGTGACGTAGCCTCAACATCTGGTTCTATTCCACAACAAATAGAAAAGATGTCAAATGTGGGGGCTAGCTCTTCTGAACCCAATGAATTTTTGGAGGATGTTGAACCTAGACGAAGTAAGAGACCTAGGATTGCTAAGGATTTAGGTAGCGACTTTGTCTCCTACCAAATCGAGGGTGATCCTCCCACATACAAGGATGCGATGGCTTCTACTGAAGCAAGGCATTGGAAGGACGCTATTAAATCTGAAATGGATTCGATCATTTCAAATGGCACGTGGGAATTGGTCGATCTACCTCCTGGGTGTTCCACCATAGGAAGCAAATGGGTATTTAGAAGAAAACTTAGACCGGACGGATTCATAGAAAAATATAAGGCAAGACTTGTAGCCAAAGGTTTTAAACAGAAAGAGGGTATTGATTATTTTGATACTGTTGGAGTAAAAGTGGTATGCGCCCATTGAGTTGTAGCAGGGTAAATGGATCCTGGAGAAGATCCATTTACCCCATCCAGTGTTTAGTCCCACACCGCTGTGGGTGGGACTTGGAGGCTCTGGGAAGGCTATATAAGGAGCCCCAGACCTCCTGTACTCATTGAGAAAATCAATAGAAAAACACGCCCCTTAGAGGGCTTCTCCCGTGGTTTCATCCCGCTCCTCACGGAGTAGGGTTCCACGTAAAATCATGGTCTTCCATGTCTATGTTTCTTGTTCTTAAGCTTTGTTTTATCATTCCGCTTTCGCTTCTTATTTTATAACATGGTATCAGAGCGGGTCGATTCTCGGAGAGTTTTTTGTGTTCTTTATTTTTTGTTAGAGAATCGATTATCAAAATCAGTTCTCGATAATTCCTGTAGTTTCTATTTTAAAGATTTGTTCGAGAAGAGTTTTTTTTCCCTGAGTTCAAGATCAAGTTCTGGTTCTAGGGTTTTCGAAACCCTAGACTTATTTGTGAAGATTCGATGGTTGAAGATTCAAATCGCAGGAGGTGCATCTCCTTCCAGGCAAGCCCTAGCGGCTCCTGGCGGCGCCCTATAGCCTCTGATCGCCGTTCAAGTTCAAGATCTGCAGCAGGTGAATGCCCATATGATGGCGTGCAACCACCATCTCCGTGCAGGCGGAGCCTTCTCCTTGCGATTCCAGGGGCCGCGGCGACGCATCCACTCGCCTTCGCACCTCCAGGCGGAGGCGCCTCCTCAACAGACTGCGCTTCCGCTTCTCGCGACCCCAACAGACACCTCCCATCTCCAGGTCTCGCGCGCATCCCAGGCACATCAGCGCGTGCCCCCTCCCTTGGGATCTCGGGCATCCCATCCAGGCGGCGCCGCCCCCACTGGCTCAGACCTTCCAAGCGACACAGGCGCGCGCGGCACCAGCGCGCAGGACCTCAGGTTGGCATCGATCCCAGCCGTAAGCCTCAAGTTGACCTTCGGGGAAAGAGATCCTTCAAGTCCGCTCCAGATTCAGGCGAGGCGGAGCCCCTCCTCCGCGCGCGACTCCATCGGCGGCGGCGAGGTCAAGTCCCAGCCGCAGGCCTCCAGATTTCGCACACTCCACTGGCAGCGACGACGGTTTTTTTTCGTGTTTTGCCCTCTGGCGGCGAGTGTGGGCAGCCCCATCGCGAGATGGGTTCCCATCGTGGAACCCTAGGGCTCGATGCCCTGAGAATATTAAAAAAAAAATTTACGTGGGCCGTTCCAAGGCGGGGTCCAACAGGGGGCAATAAATTAAAAAAAGGGAGGGGGAGTGAATTGCAGGGGTCTGACGTAAAATGGGAGAGGTATTCCAGATTTTTTTTTCTAAAAAAAATGTTAAAAAAAAAGGGCGCGTGCACTAGGAAAAAAAAGGCCGCACGCATTTCCAAACAAAAAAGATTGGAAGCCATAAAAAAATGAAACGGCTTTTAAAAAAAAATGAATGAAAAAGGGAGTGGCGGTTGTGTATTGGAGCCCAAGAGGGCCGCATGTATTGACAAAAAAAAGGATGTGTGGGCCTGATTAAAAAAAAAAGAGAGGCCGAAGGTTGCAAGTTTTTCAAAAAAAAAGGTGCGTACACAAAAAAAAAGAGGGTCGTACGCAAGTTAAAAAAAAATATTATGAGTTGAAAAAGCCGTAAAAAAAATTGAAACGGCATGCAAAAAAAAATTGATGAAAGCCGGAAAAAAAAATGTCAACGGCTTTAAAAAAATGCTTAAAATTTTTTTTTTATGATGAATGTTTGAAGAGCCGATAAAAGGTGTGATCGGCTAAGTGTTTGCTTTTGTCCCCATCATTGTTGTCTTCTCCCAACTTGGTCGACATCCATGTTTTACGACAAGTATGGGAGAAAGGGGGAGTATGGTGTAGAGTCACAAGTCTTCTCCAGATTTCAGAGAAATCAGATTCGTCCGACCAGTTCAGATTTTCAGACTCTACAGATTCAGCGGTTTCAGACTCGACGATTGTCTTCCGAGTCCAGTTTCAGACACGCACAAGTGTGCGGTCATTGTCAGATGAGCATAAGTTGCCATCATTGTCAGAGGTCCCCATCATTCTTCTAGTTGTTAGGTCAGAGTTTTCATGTGAGCCATAGGGACTCCAGAGCAGAGGACCATTCCCTTGAAGGCAAGGGTTTTCATGTGGTATCATAGGTACACCAGAGCAGTGCACCATTCTCTGAGCCAGATGGGAGAGACCCAGTTCTCCGACGAGGAGACTTCAGGCGCAAGTTCAGACTCGGCGGTCAGATTCCGAGTCTTCAGTTGACTCACACTCCAGCCCGTTCGTCCTCCTCACCTACACGGCATGAGAAGCAACGTCCTCGACTGCAGCATGTGCGCGTTGGGTTGATATTGTCCGTAGTGTCTTGTAGCGTTGAGTTGAGTTTCTGTCTGTTTGTCCAAGCTGAGCATTTCATGCTCCAGCTTGAGGGGGAGTGTTGGAGTAAAAGTGGTATGCGCCCATTGAGTTGTAGCAGGGTAAATGGATCCTGGAGAAGATCCATTTACCCCCATCCAGTGTTTAGTCCCACACCGCCTGTGGGTGGGACTTGGAGGCTCTGGGAAGGCTATATAAGGAGCCCCAGACCTCCTGTACTCATTGAGAAAATCAATAGAAAAACACGCCCCTTAGAGGGCTTCTCCCGTGGTTTCATCCCGCTCCTCACGGAGTAGGGTTCCACGTAAAATCATGGTCTTCCATGTCTATGTTTCTTGTTCTTAAGCTTTGTTTTATCATTCCGCTTTCACTTCTTATTTTATAACAGATACCTATTCTCCTGTTACTAGAATGACTACGATTCGGATGCTCATTGCGTTGGCCTCCATACATGATCTCACAATTCATCAAATGGATGTGAAGACTGCCTTTTTATATGGTGATCTTGAGGAGGAGATCTATATGGACCAACCTGAGGGATTCGTAGCATCTGGTAATGAGAGAAAGGTATGTAAGCTTGTAAAATCTCTTTATGGATTAAAACAAGCTCCGAAACAGTGGCATGACAAGTTTGATAAGACTATCCAGTCTTATGGCTTTATTGTTCATGAATCCGATAAATGTGTGTACTCTATAATTAAAGGTGATATGTTTGTTGTCTTATGCCTATATGTAGATGACATTTTGATATTTGGATCAAACATAAGGATAGTGGAAGAAACCAAGAGGTTCTTGAGCAGTAAGTTCGAGATGAAGGACTTAGGAGATGCTAATATGATTTTGGGGCTCAAACTGATTAGATCTACTAATGGGATAGCTGTGTCTCAGTCACATTATACTGAGAAGGTTCTTGAAAAGTTTGGCTATCAGAGCTGTAAATCTGTATGTACTCCTTATGATTCATTTAAACCCCTCTGCAAAAACAAAAGTGGAGTACCTGTAGCACATCTACGATATTCTCAGATTATAGGAAGCTTGATGTATCTTGCGAACTGTACTCGACCTGATATTTCATTCACGGTCGCAAAGTTAAGTAGATACACGAGCTGTCCTGACCGTACTCATTGGGAGGCCTTGGATCGAGTGTTGAAGTACCTTAAGGGTACTACACTTCTTGGACTGCATTATGGTAAATATCCTCCTGTCTTAGAAGGATATAGTGATGCAAGTTGGATAGGTCAAATGGAGGACTCCGGGAGTAATGGTGTGACTGGGTATGTATTTACCCTTGGAGGCGGTGCAGTCTCCTGGAGGTCTGTGAAACAGACCATTTTGGCTCGATCTACTTTTGAGGCAGAGCTATGTGCTTTGGACACAACAGGTATTGATACTGAATGGCTTAGGGAGCTTCTCTCTGAGATGCCCATGGCGGGTAAGCCGATACCGGCAATTTCTTTACATTGTGATAACATAACTACTATTGCAAAGGTAAAGAGTTCAAAGTACAATCAGAAAACAAGAAGACATATCCAAGTTAGACTTAAGTCTATTAGGGATTTGGTGTCTTCTGGAGTGATTGCTGTGGAATTTGTTGGTACCAAAGATAACACGACAGATCCACTTACAAAGAGACTTGATAGATCTTTAGTCCAAAAATCCAGACTTGGGATGGGGCTGAAACCCACTGAGAGTTTACCCGCAGTAGCAACCCAACCTAAATGAGTGGAGATCCCACAAAATAGGTTCAATGGGAAAACAAGCTGTAAGGGGAACTGGTTGGCACTCAATATGCAATACTTTGCATGTGAGTCCTATCCCTGGAAAGTCGAGTGCCTGAAAGCTGCAGGAAAAGGTTGAGCATTATGCTCTTAATGGATTCAAGCTTTTATAAGCAGGATGTGAGCAGTGCATCCTTGGAGAATGCCACCTATATGAGTATTTCTGTGGGCCGCAGATAAAGGATGAGGGTTTATCCTTAATATACTCATGAAACAGGGAAGGGTGCAAGGCCATTAATAGCACCAAAACCAGAAGATTGTCACCATAAACTTCACTCTGTTGTTACCTCTCGATACCATTACATCAAAGGATTAAAGTTTAAGACATAGTTCACTTTATTCCTGTGATGGTGAAAGGGGATAACTCAGGTAAAGGTTCAAACCGGAAGGTACCTTTACTGAAAGCAGAGTGTGGAAACCCGAGATTCTTGGCTCTTCGTGTTTCAACAGTGAATTCGTGGGGGATTGTTGGAATTAACGGTATTGGGATAGTTTGATGCAATTTGATGGTCAATATCAAGTTGTATTGATGTATCTCAATTCCTGGAATTCAATGTTTCAACCATGTGGGGTGCTGTTTAGTCCCACATCGTGGAGAGAGAAAACTGGGACTTGGTTTATATGTGGGAAGTCCTGAGACTAGTCTGGAAACAGACTAGAGAGGATTTTAGACCACAACACACACACGCACGCGCGCGCGCCGCGCCGGGCCGGGCCAGGCTGGGCTCGGGCGTGGGCGCGGCCGCGGCTGCGGCGTGGCGTGGCAAAGACCGAGTCGGTTTTGTAACCGCGTGTTTTGAATTCCAAGCGTTACGCCCCATTATCTTCTCACGAAAACGTAACCGCCCGGACGCCTTTAAGTATCTCTTAAAGGGCGTGGGTGTGGGTTACGAACATCCCATTCTATTCCTTCTCTGCGCCCTGCTCTCTTTCGAGGACGCTCCTTTTTCTCTCTCGATCTCGGGTTTCGTCTACGGAGGTGGCTTTCGAGGACGCTCAAGCACGGGGCGCACCGTCAACGAGCGTGGACCGTCGGACCCTGGGAGCGGCACGTCAAGGTCCTGTGCGCCGGTAAAGTGGGGGCGCTGTCTCTCTAAGGGGAGTCCTACAACAGGACGCTTCGGTTGTGATCTCTAACTCTACTTTTCTTTGTCGCATTGTTTGTCATGATCTTGGTTTCCGGATTTCTCCCTTGCGCGAATATGCATATGTTATTTAATCGGATGTTTCTCTTATCACTATTAACCTGGATTCATACATATGATAATCTGTTCTGTAAATCTGTGGTCGAATGGATTTTCGTATGTATGCACTGGACGTTTTTCTCAACAAAAAATACATAGGGTGATAACATCATCAGCAATCCTCTTTAGGAAGGGATGGTCTTTTTCCTCAGATAGAAAGTACTTGTGATGCAAGCATCCACAGAAGCTAGACCTATTCACTAAAACATACCCAGTTCCCACAACCAACCAACCTTTTCTCTCCATTATACCACTTCTCATTCATGCCACTTCTTGCAAGCTAACAATGGAAAGAAAGTCTCCTTGCTACCCATGGACAGTAGAAGACCACTCGCTGACTTCATAGTGATTTACTCACATGATGCCAAGACCCTAAACACGAAACTAAGAACGTGGTGTCGAATATGTTGCTAAATATGTTGAATATGTTGCTAAAATACTAAGCATTATTGTTAGAGTATATGGTAGTGCGCCTATTGAGTTGTAACAGGGTAAATGGATCCTGGAGAAGATCCATTTACCCCATCCAGTGTTTAGTCCCATACCGCCTATTGGTGGGACTTGGAGGCTCTGGGAATGCTATATAAAGAGCCCCAGACCTCCTGTACTCATTGAGAAAAAAGCAATGAAGCATATGCCCCTTTGAGGGCTTCTCCCGTGGTTTCATCCCGCTCCTCACGGAGTAGGGTTCTACGTTAAAATCCCACGTTCTTATTTTGTTCTTTATGCTTCCGCATGTTTATTTTATAACAATTATATATGAATATAACCTACAAGATTGTATATGTGTTGAATATTCCATGAATATGTTGAATATGACCTATATATGTGATAAATATGTCGCTAAAAAACTAAATATTTCTCTGATTATGACCTACAAAAATTTGTACGTGCAAGATTTGCACAACATAAGAAGATAAATGCAAATATAATTCATATATTTCCGGACTATAAACCCAAACGCCAACCAACAATGTCCAGATCATATATAAAAGTTCAAAAAACAAGGAAAATAACAAAAAAGGCAAAAGAACCCTAACCTGACTGTCGTGGCACTGTTTGTGGCTGGATAGGCTCGGAGGAATGCGCTAAAGGGAGCTAGGATCTCCTTTGGTGTTAGAGACACGAAGGCGAGGGCTTCGTTGATCGGAGTCGAAGGAGAGGAGCCCGAAGGCGCGGAAGTGGATGCAGAGGAAAGGTGTCGAGGAGAGGTATCACACGCAAGGGTTTGAATCCAATATCCAATTTCGATGTCGAAATGTTAGAAAGTGAAATTGTGATGGAAGTATACACATTCATTGAGCTCATTTCTAAACTCCAAATGATTTGTGAATATGATTTATACGCTATGAGGGTCTTTCTCATAAAATTGTCATTTACGATAATTAAATTATTATGAGAATTAAGCAACAAATTCAATCCAATTTTGGCAACAAAAATGGATGTGTATGAGAAGACACATGGCACCACCAATGAGAATCCTAAGTGGATTAGACTCTCAATTTGTTGACTAATTTAATTGGTAATTAAAGGAGAACTCAAGTCTTGTTTGAATAAGGAATAGATCATAGCCCTTGGTTGTTCATCCAAAGGCCATCATCATAGTAGCGCCCCATAGAGTAAGACTCTAAGAGTTATCTACCATGAATACAAAAGGGATGGCACACCACTCTCTTGAAGACACATGAAATAGATGAAAGTCTTTTCCTTCTAAGTGCCTAAATAGACTTGATCAATGAGAGAGAAGTTTAGAGACTAGAAGACTCTCTAATGCATGTCTTCCCCTCTCTCTCTCTACAACCATGCATGTTCATAATCAATCATGCGTCTTCTCTTCATAGGCATGGCCCTATGAGAGAGATCATCTTCTTCACCGTGCTTTGCGTACGTGTAAGAGGATTCGATTTCATGAGACGAGATCAGAAGCTTGAGATCTTCTTGCCTTCTTGGTCTCATACTTAGGTGGATGACTTCAAGAAGTATATATCAAAGTTCGTGGGAAGCAACACGGCTCATCATCACATGTACGAGAGGAGAATCCTCAGATCATACTTCATTCGGGAGGTCTCTATTTTATATACTCATGCTTCAAGAGGTAGCATTGATCTCTTCCTAATATTCATTAGAATATAAGAAACCTTATTAGGAAAATTATTTCTCTATTTAATGATTTCGTAAAGTACAATTTGTTGTGCTAAAATTGTTTGTTCATATAATGAATACACAACTTTTTTGCAAATTATTTTCTAATTTCTGCAATTTTGTGATGCGAAGTTCATAAAAAGTTTATTTACTTCCTTCAAGTTCTAGGACACTTCTATGCATACTTGATCAACAACATAACTTTGATCTCTCTATCTGACCATCATGGCATCTACTTCTATCAAGACGAAGTCTTTCTCCACTCCATCTTCTATGATGACGCAAGGCACTACTATCAAACTGAAGGGTAACGATAACTATATGCTTTGATCTTGCTCCTTTAAGGTGTTCATTGGAGGTCAACGGAAGATCTATATCTCGAATAAAGAACCTCCCGATGATAAAGATAACAATATGATAATTGGCTTGTAGACAACTACCATGTTATAAACTGGATGACCAACAACATTGAGGCATATATCGCTTCAAATTTGCTTTTCAAAGACACGACCAAGGAGATGTGGGATGATCTTGAGCGGACATACTCTTAGTTTTTGACGAAGCTCTGCTTTGATATCATCTACATGCGGATCTGATTTGCATCACAGGGCGGCTCTACCCTTGCTGAGTACTACATGCATCTCACTAGCCTGCACAAGGAGCTTGTGATCTTTTAGACCTCATGTTGTACCAAACAGGTACAAGAGCCTTCGGACTGGCAAGTGTATCGCTTTCTTGATGGCTTGCATCCCATATATCACGCAGTTAAGGAGAGATTTCTGATATCCGATACACTGCCAACGATGAAGCTCATCTTTGGATGTCTTGAGGAACTGGAGACATCTGCTGCACGGTCTCTTACCTTACCTCCCACAGAGAGTTTTTCGCATGTCACATCAATAAATGAGGATGACATAGCTTTCGAGGTGGTCGTCTACATTACTTTAGGAGGGGTCCTGGATGAGATTTTCAACCTGGACATGACTTTAGCCATGGCACTGGACAGGATTCTATTGCTCCTCAGTCCACAATGCACTCATTGCAGTCGTGATACTTGCAGAAGTATGGCGTACCGCATTATCAAGCCAACAATGCCTATGAGGACGCCTATGATGTGGAAGAGGCATCTCATACTACAAATCCCGATGGTTTGAAATCAGCTCGAGTCACCAATTGGACTTACTCGTCGATTACTACTGTCAGAACTATGAGTTTTCCTCCAAGCTTCGACTTTTAGGGGTTCACTATGCTCTTAATTTCCCTCTTAGCTTATTATATGTTGATAAGATTTATATTGAGCTTAATTGTTGTGTGATATTTGATGAATTATGTTATTATCTTCATGACATTCGAACAAGACAAATTGTTGGTGGGGGATATGAGAAGAATGACCTCTATCATCTTGACATACCCTTAGATTCTAAGTTTGTTGGTGTTGCATCCATCTCCAAAGAACCTCTCTTATGGCATATGTGCCCCATCGTACCACTCTTTGGTACCACTCTTTGGTCTTCTTTTTCAGTTCGTGTTGAGTCCCATCGTACCACTCTTTGATCTTGTTTATTGTTAAGTTTAGGTACCTTGTCCGGTACGAACTTTGAGTGGTCATCGCTATTTTATTGTGTTTGTGGATGATTATAATATATATAATCTTGGGTTTGCCTAATAAAGGAACATTCAAAGATCAATAAAATTGTCAGAAATTTCTTTTAATATGTCAAAACTTCTTTCTCTACATGTGTTCAAATTATTCAAACTGACAATGCACTTGAGTTTACCCAATAAGACTTAACATCTTTCTTTGCCACTCAGGGAACTGTTAATTAAACATCATGTCCAGATACCTCTAAAGAGAATGGAGTAGCAGAAAGGAAACTCCGACATTTACTTGATATTGTTAGGTCTCTCCTCACTTAGATGAATGCTCCTAAGTACTAGTAGGGGGATTCCATCTTTATTATTGTTCATCTCATAAATAGGGTTCCATCTTCTATTCTAAAACGGGGCACTCCTTTCTCTTTACTATACCCCAATGAGTTTTCTTTTCCTTTACCTCTGAGAATTTTTGGGTTCATTGCATTTGTTCACAACTTCCAGCACCTAATAAATTGTCACCTAGGGCTATCAAGTGTGTTCTTGGGTATCCTCATACTTAGAAAGGCTATCAGTGCTATTATCATGTTGGGTGTCGATATTATATTCCGCAGATGCCACTTTTTTAAGGAGACTAGCTTCTTTACACAGACTGTGGGTGACATCTCTTTGGATTTTCTACCTCCACCAATTGTTTATACACACAAGCATACCACTACACTTGCTTATGTTCCGTTGTCTTTTTTTGCAGGATGATATGTTCTCTTCAAGTGCTCCAACCACTACTGCCTTAGACGTACCTGAGGAGCTTCTGATAGCTCTCCGCAAACAAAATAGACAATATGCATTTCATCGTATGTCACATTTTACTTTTACTGATGGTTTATCTAGTTGTGACAAAAGGTTTGCAGATGTCCTGAATGCCATTTCTGTCCCAAAGATCATCATAGTGCCAAAACTAGGGCTGGTGGCATGCCATGGATGAGGAGATGGATGCCCTTACCTCCCGAGACACGTGGGATCTCATGACATGCCCCCCGGAGTTCAACCTATGGCTTACAGATGAGTCTTCATGACCAAACAGTCGTCTAATGCGGACATTGATAGATTAAAAGATAGATCAGTTGTAAAAGACTTCACACAAACGTATGGGGTTAATTACTTTGAGACCTCTCCAGTTGCCAAAATGAAGTCCATACACATCATTCTTTTTGTTATTGCTAATAAGGGATGCCTAAAATTTCAACTTCTTTTAAAGAAACCATTCCACTGTGGTGACCTAGAAGAGGAGGCTTACATGATGCAGTTGTGGGTTACGCGGTCGAGGGAAAATGTGTACGCTGACTACGTAAGGTCATATATGGTCTGAAGCAAATCCCTAGGGTATGGTTTGACAAACTTACTACTGAGATCAACACTCTTGAATTTCAAAGGATTACAACTGACTACTCTGTTTACACGGTCCACGGGCACCGTAATTCTCGTTGTCTACGTTGATAATATGGTCGTCACTGGAGATGATGAAGATGACATTTCATATACCAAGATCTTCCTCCAGAAGGTCTTTGTCATAAAGGATCTTGGCCAACTTCGCTACTTTCTTGGATTTGAGGTGGTACACACCATAGAGGGACTCCATCTCTTACAGAGGAAGTATTGCCTTGACATTCTAACTGAGGCTGGATTACTTGGATGCAGGCCATCGAACATCTTACAGAAACGAGAAAGCACTCCACATCTATCGATCCCATGTCTGAGGAAGCTACACGGTATGGAAGCCTAGAGGGTAAGCTTCTCTATCTCACAGTTACTAGGCCAGATATATCACATGATGTGATCAAAGTCAGCCATCACATGGAGAGAGAGACTCATTTACAGTCATTGGTAGGATGTTCTTCTGATCCTTTGATATTTAAAGGAATCTCTCGGGCATGGACTCTTCTATGGGGTTAATGGTCACATTGATGTCTCTATCTATACAGATGCCGACTAAGCAAGTTCGCCTGAGGGCCATCGATCCACTGCAGGTTACACCATTCTTGTTGGAGGTAACCTAGTTACTTGGCGAAGCAAGAAGCAACAATGGTCTCCAGATCAAGGCAGAGGCATAATACAAGACTATGGCCCAAGCCGCCTCATCACATGGATTCTCTATTGTCTACATGAACTTGGACTTTCAGTTGTTACTCATGTACCTTATATTGTGACAACAAGTATGCTATGTACAACATCTGTTTTCCATGAGTGGACCAAACACATTGAGGTTGATTGTCACTTCATTCATGATGCAGTACGAGGAGAAAGATCTCCATTCCACACATCTCCATTGAATTTCAGCTTACATACATCTTCAAGAAGGCAGTACCGAAGAAGCGCCTCTCATATTTAATTTCCAAGTTAGGCATGATAGTCAGATATACTCTAACTTGAGGGAAAGTGTTAGAGTTATTGAATATTCTGTTTTATTTGTCATGTAACTGTTGAAGGTCATATATATAATTTCTCCTTTTTTGCTCTCTAAGGTTTCTATTATATATGAGACCATCGACCCATGGAATAAACACAACTCTTTCTCTTCTCCACATACATGGCATCAACAGGTATTGTTATTATTCTAGTTTATATTTATCATTACATGAGATGATTTACATGGGATCAATGAGACGAAAGCATTCCTTGGACAATAGTTTGTCACCAATGACTTTGGAGAACTGTGATACTTTCTTGAGCTTGAATTTACCAGAAATCAGAGAGGACTAAGATGACAGACTGCAAACCTGCTACTACTCCGATGGATCCCAGCATGAAACTCTGATGATAATACATATGAGGTAAACATAAGGAGATACATGGAGCTCATCAGGAAGCTCCTATATGTGACTATTACTAGACATCTATTTTGTCTTGATAAAAATCAATCAATTTATGGAGCAACCATTTCAGGCACATACTGATGCAGTCTCCATGATCCTAAAGTACCTAAAGTCTTCACTGGCATATGTTTACTCTTTAGCAAAGTAACATCTCTTGAAATCATAATATGTGCAGATGTTGATTATGCAATAAGCCCAAAAGACAAGAAATCATCATTTAGATTTGCAGTATTTATTGAGAGCTCATTAGCCTCACAGAAAAGTAAGAAACAAATTGTTGTAGCTAGGTCAAGTGTTGAATCTTAATATAGAGCTATGGCCCACAATAGCATAAAGATGATATGGGTCAAGTTTGTTCTAATTAAACTAGCCATTAGCACATGTTATTAGCATATAACTATGTTGTATGAGAAGTTTGTGTTGGGAAAAACGAATAACTTGTTTATTCCATGAACCCTAGGCTCTCTTATATAGGAGAGTAGCCTATGGGTAAATTACATAAAGCATACTATGAAGAAAAACAACATAAAGAACAGTACAGATACTACTATTTATTGTATACGTTAACACTCCCCCTCAAGATGGAGCATAGATATCAATCATGCTCAGCTTGGAAGCATACTTCTGAAATGGACCTCGTAGCAATGCCTTGGTGAATATGTCTGCAGTCTGATTCTCTGAAGTAACATGAGATGTAGCAATGAATCCTTTCTGAATCATATCACGTATGAAGTGACAATCCACCTCAATATACTTGGTCCGCTCATGGAATGCAGGATTATTTGCAATAAACAAAGCGGCCTGATTATCACATTCCAAGTTCATAGGAAGTGGTACATCTAAACATAGATCTGTCAGCACAGCTTTCACCCACATCATCTCTGTAGTAGCCTGGGCCATAGCCCTATATTCGGATTCAGCACTAGATCTAGCTACCACAGTTTGTTTCTTTCTCCTCCATGAGACTAGGGCATCTCCAACATAGACAACATATCCTGAGGTGGACTTCCTATCCTTTGGACATCCTGCATAGTCTGCATCTGCACATGCTGAGATAGAAATCCCCTTTCCTTTCTTAAATAGCAGACCTGCACCTGGAGAAGATTTGAGATATCTAAGTATCATATGTATTGCATCCATATGTACCTGGCGTGGTTGCTCCATGAACTGGCTCACACGGCTCACTGCAAATAATATATCTGGCCTAGTGATCGTAACATACAACAGTTTGCCTACCAGTTCTCTATATCTTCTCCTGTCCACCTCCTTTGTGTTATCTTCATAAAGCTTCATGCTGGGGTCCATTGGTGTCGTAGCAGGTCAACACTCGAGCATACATGTTTCACTCAACAGGTCTGTAACATATTTCCTTTGTGACATGACTAGCCCATAGGAATTTCTGGCAAATTCAAGCCCCAGAAAGTATCTAAGGACCCCAAGATCCTTAGTGACAAACTCATTACCCAGCATTTCTTTCGCCTGCCTTATGCCCTGCTCATCATCTCCTTAATCAAGATGCCATCAACATAAACCATAATGACAATGATACCTCTCACTGTTTTCTGTACAAACAAGGAATGATCAGCATTGGAGCGTTTGTATCCTTGTTTCTCGAAGAGATCCGAGAGCTTCTGAAACCATGCTCTGGGACTCTGCTTAAGGCCATAGATAGCCTTATGCAACCTGCATACCTTGGAACACTCCCCCTCAACAGCAAAACCTGGTGGCTGTTGCATATACACCTCTTCCTGCAAATCTCCATATAGAAATGCATTCTTCACGTCCAACTGATGGAGCGTCCAGTCTCGAGCAACTGCAACTGACAGCAAGATCCTTAGGGTGGAATGACGTGCCACTGGCGAGAATGTGTCAAGATAATCCACTCCATATGTTTGTGTGAAGCCACGTGCCACCAGACGTGCCTTGTACCTGTCAATGGAGCCATCTGCATTGTGCTTCACTGTGAACACCCATTTGCAGCTCACTGGATTCACATCTGGAGGTATAGAAACCAAAGTCCAAGTTCCTCTGGACTGAAGTGCGGCCATTTCTTCTTCCATTGCAAGCCGCCATCTACTATCCTGCAGAGCCTCATGATGATTCCGTGGAATATCTATGGCTGAAAGTGCCATAGCAAATGACCTGAAATCTCCAGATAGCCGCTCAAAAGATACAGAGGCTGATAATGGATATTTGGCACAACTCCTCGTCGACTTCCGTAAAGCAATGGGAATATCCAAATAATTTGTAGGCTCATCTGACTCCTGCAACCCATCCTGCTCAGAAATGTCGTCAGATCCATCAACATTAATATTCTCATTACATACCATAGGCGAGCTAGTGGACGAGTCATGACCATGAGCTAGTGGAGGAAGCCTGCGGGTATAATGGAACGGGAATGGTGAGATAGGCTGTTGTGGTAGTGGTGGTGGTGGTGGAGGTGTTGATGACGGCATCTGAGGTGGTAGTGGTGTCATATATATGGCATCGGGTGATGTAGGTGGAAGCTGGTTGTCTCCAGATGCTGAAAAATACATAGTAGATTCAAAAAATGTAACATCTGCGCTAATCATATACCGCCGACGCAAGGGATCAAAGCACTTGTACCCCTTTTGAGTTCTGGAGTACCCGACAAAGACACACTTGACAGCCCTAGGAGAGAGCTTGTCAGTACCCGGCGACAACTGATGGACAAACGCAACCGACCCAAACACACGAGGAGTGAGAGTGAACAGATCCTTGTCAGGATAAATAAGTGAGAACGGAATCTGTTCATTCAAGACAGACGAAGGCATCCGATTAATTAGGTAACAAGCAGTAAGAACTGCATCACCCCAGTAGGAATATGGAACATGACTCTGTATAAGTAGAGATCTAGTGACATCAAGGAGGTGACGGTGTTTTCTTTCAGCAATCCCATTTTGTTGAGATGTATGGGCACAAGATGTTTGGTGAATAATCCCTTTTGATGAGTAGTAATTAGCAAGAAAATTAGTGCACAACTCTAAAGCATTGTCACTTCTTACACTTTTCACAGACGTAGAAAAAACATTTTGGATTTCATTCAGAAAGTGAATAATTATATTTCCGGCTTCAGATTTATTTTTCATCAGAAAAACCCACGACACTCTAGAAAAATCATCCACAAATACAATATAATATCTGTGTCCCTGATGATCAGGTGCACGACTCGGACCCCAGACATCAACATGAAATAACTCAAACTTGGAGTTACTACTCCGACCAGGACGACTGAGAAAGGACGACCTGTGATGCTTTCCCAACTGACATGCCTCACACTGAACAGATGTGTGAGGAAGACTATACGGCAATACTTGACGCAACTTCTGAAGCGGTAAATGACCTAAACGCAGATGCCACAGTAAAGGGGATACTTGGCTAGCAGAAGAGGATGTGGTTCCAGCAAACGGGGTCTGATTCAGGCGGTAAAGGCCTCCTTGCTCATAGCCACGACCAATCACGTTGCCCATATGGATGTCCTGAAAAATCAAAGAAGATGAATCAAAAATTGCCCGACAATGGAGATCCTTCGTAATCTGACTAATTGACAATAGATTCATTGAAAAATCAGGTGCATGTAGCACATTCTTGAGCTGCATAGACGGTGTCAATCTAATCTCCCCCTGACCAGTGATGGGGGAATGTGTGCCATTTGCAATGACAACTGTCCGTCCTGGAGGGATCTGGGTATAACCTGTAAGTAGACTCTGGTCGCCACATAGGTGATGTGTAACGCCTGAGTCCATAATCCATGGCAATGTATCAGGACTACTATTGTGAAGTGCAAGTATACTACCTGAAGCACTGGTAGACGTGGAGGCAGAAGCAGCCGCATCAAGATGACTCTCTGTAGTCGGTGCTGGACCCGATGGTGGGATAATGTCCCTCAGACGGGCAACTAGATCATCAAATCGCTGATCCAAGGTAGCAGCAGACGGGGGCTCTATCTGCTTAGCAACTCGTGCGGATGCAGGAAATCCATGCTTTGAATAGCATGTATCTTCACTATGTCCAACTCGGTGGCAGTAGGTGCATGTTGGCCTAGTACGGCCACTCCTCCCACGGGGTCCACGTCCACGGCCCTGGTAATGAGAGCCACGACCTCTAGTTGCTGCCATGGCTGAAGGATTCTGATTTGCAGCAGTTGAGGGAACTATAATCCGACTCAGTCTATGGAAGGCTTCCTCCATTGGAGGAATTGTAGAGTCGGCCAAAATCTGTGATCGTGCTGCCTCGTACTCAGGATCAAGTGCGGCTAAGAACACTCCCACCATAGTAGCGTTCCTATATGTCTTCTGCTGTTCTGGCGTGGCTGTCAAGGGCATGAAGCTATATAGCTTCTCGAACATCCCTCTCAGTGACGTATAGAGAGAATGTAGGGGGCGACCATTCTGCTTGATGGTGAAGATATCATGCTGGAGCTGCAGAATCTTTGTCTCGTTCTTTGCCTGGGAATATGTAGCCGCCAGAATGTCCCACATATCCTTCGCTATGGGTTGATGGAGGATGTCATTGGCAATCTCAATTGCCAACGTGCCAGATAGCCAAACTTTGGCGTATGCGTCATCGGCCTCCCAGGAGGCATATGTTCCAGTCTTCTCAGCAGGCTCTGGTTCGGTAAGAATGTGCTTCTTACCCGTAGACTTCATCATACTCATGAACTGCATTGCCCACAGTTCATAGTTGGTACCGTCCATCTTGACAATCGGCGCAGGACCACGGAATGCGCCACTAGATGGGATATCTGCCTTGCTTTCGGGCATACTGGATATTGAAGACTGGAACGATTGATAGAGAATATGATTTGTCTACAGAGATATAGACGGGATTAGTTGCATGTGTAGACGTCAAGCAACTATCCCCATGAATATGTGCGCGCTACGGTGTTGACACGCGCAATCAATCACAAAGACACACGCAAACTGTGGGCTGGCGCACAGATGTTCACGCGCAGGGGCGCACAGTTACGCGCAGGGGCGCACAGATGTTTACGCGCAGTGGCGCACAGTTGCGCGCGGAAAGAGCACACTACGTGCGTGTGCAACTGGGGCACGCACGCAAGTACTGCAGGGAGAAGTCACGCAGGAGCGCGCGTGTGTGCACGATCAGATCTTCAAGCTTGGGCGCGAAGAGGCACACACGTGGGCATGCGCACGCTATGCGCTATGCGGAGAACTGGCTAGCAAGCCTGCGCGCGAGAGCAGGCGATGTGCTACGCGCAGGTCTCGCGCGTGAAGCACCGCCGCTAGGGTTGAAGGCGCGCAGGTCTGGAGCACCGCCGCGATTGGAGAAGACGACCTGCGCAGTAGATCGGGAGTGGGCGGCGCCGATTAGAGAGAGAGAGAAGAGAGAGAGGCCGGCGGGTGGGGTGGGTTAGGGTTAGGGTTTCAAGAACTCCGGTCTAGGACTCGCTCTGATACCATGTTGGGAAAAACGAATAACTTGTTTATTCCATGAACCCTAGGCTCTCTTATATAGGAGAGTAGCCTATGGGTAAATTACATAAAGCATACTATGAAGAAAAACAACATAAAGAACAGTACAAATACTACTATTTATTGTATACGTTAACAGTTTGCAATCTTTCAACCCTCCTGCCATGTCAAGCATGTTGCAGATCCATCAGAGTTGCAAGTGTACAGGTTTCTAGCCAGATTACATCCTCGTTGTCAGTTTGTAGAGGATTAGTTTCCCACCTATGGTGTTCCTTCGCTAAAGGTGACTTTCGATTGTTTGCGATAATTAAGACTTCTCTTGAATAATCTAATCATGTTTAGAATGCAAATAGTATTTCTTTTCTTGTTGTTAGAGTATGTAACAAATGGGAAATTCGATCTCTCCAAGATCCAATTACCTTGATATCTTGTTTTCTCATATATTATCTATAAGTGGGACTCCAGTCTGTCTGTGGGGTTATATAAGAAGTTAGACATCCTCTGCATTCATTGAGAGATTCATAATAAATTATCCATCCCTCCTAGGCCTTCTTCCGTGGTTTCATCCTGCTCCTTACGGAGTATGGTTCCTGTTGGAGTATATACGTCATATGTGTAGATAAGTAATTGGATCCCTCCATGGTCCAATTACCCTATCCAATGACTTAGTCCTACGTCTACTATTTGTGGGACTTGGAGAGTCAGTGGGGGCTACATAAGAAGCCCCACACCCATTTGTACCAGATAAGAAAAGTGAATAGAAAAAACAAGCCCTTTGATGGTGTTCTCCCATAGACATCCCGCTCCTCACGGATTAGGGTTCAACGTAAAATTCTGGTGTTCTTTCATGTTCTTATTCTTTATCTCTGATATTACGCTTCCGCATTCTCTTTTTCTAACATGATATCAGAGCGGGTTTAATTCTCGAGGATTTACTCTTGAAGATGTATTTTTATGTTCTGTTCGAGATTCAATTATCAGAACATGTTCTGTTCTCATGAAGATTTGTTCTGATTATTATGTCCGAGATTTGGTCAAAGTTCTTCGATTCCAACAAGTTCTAGGGTTTCTGGAACCCTAATTCTACAAGGAGGTGATGGCCCAACAATGGAGCCCTCTTCTCTAGGATGCACCATCGTTGCATCTTCCTGATCATGCCTTGTGCAATATTTTTTTTATTTGATAGCGGTAAGGATCTTGCATCTCCAGGAAAAGGCGTCATACCCATGCCATGAGAAAGTGTGCATCCTCGACGACCTACTTTTGTGCATTGAGCATTTCAGACACACGACGTAGCAACAAGAAGTTCGGAAAAAGGAGGGTGATATTCCTCTCAGATCTCCTACAGATGACACCTTGCCCAACTCCAAGCAGTCGACCACTTCTCCTCCCCATTGCACGCCCTCCACTGTAATATCCCAAGCGATCAATGACTCCAAGGCCATCGACGATCAATGACCCAAGTCAAAGTCACAACTGAGAGGGGTTCTCGAGCACATTTCTCAGGCGGTGACGACGAAGACCCCTCCAAACCACCCATCTTGCCCAAGCGGCACATGGCTCTCCTCGTGCTTCTCCATCTCTAAGAGGCTTCCCAGGCGAGCATCTCCAACAAACCATCGACACTCATCTCCAATCCTAGGCGGAGGCGGCATCACCCCTCCGGAGGATGCTCCCTCCTTCCTCCAGGTGACGATGAATTTGATGGAGGCAATACCAGAAGGTTCCCCCGAAGGGAACGTTATTTTTATTCGGATGCAGAGTCAAGGATGGGTGCTTGACCCAGTTGCTTCGTTTATAGGGCCAACTGGACCGATTTTCTTTTGCCATAAAAAGGGAGGCATGCTGCATCTTCTTGGGCCCGATTTGGGGCCGTGAGTTATGAAAAAAGGAAAAATAGAGAAGACTGAGCAACAAAAAAGCGGGTGCCCAATTAGCAAAAAAGAGAGAGAAAAGGGATAGCTATAAAAAAGGGAAATATCCTCCTAAAAGGGATCATATAAAAAGAATCCGTACAAAGAAAATTATATGAAAAAAAGGAAGAAGAAAATCCAAAAAAAAGTGACGACCTATGTCATTTATTCGTTTTCCCCATCTTTTCATGTCTTCTCCCAACTTTGTCGATGTCATTATTTTCCGACAAGTATGAAAAAAAGGGGGAGTATTATGTAGAGTTCTACAGGTCAAATACAGATTTCAGTCTCTAGGCCATATTTCAGGCTCTACAAGTTTTCAGATTCAGACTCGACGTTCAAATTGGTTCCGAGCCTTCAGTTTAATGCGCATATATATGCGATCATTATTTGTGTGGTCCCCCATCTTTGTTTTTGGTCTCAGAGTTTTCATCTGATCTATTGGGACTCCAGATGAGAGATCCCATTCTCTAAGCCAGTGTGGGCTTGGGTTTTCATGTGGTTTGATAGGAAAGATTCCATTCTCTAAGCCAGTGTGGGCTTGGGTTTTCATGTGATTTCATAGGGACTCCAGAGGGAGGGACCCAGTTCTCCGACGAGGAGACTTTCATACTCCATTCTCCCGCGACCATGGACTCCGACGAGGATTTTCTATGGCTTTTTCAGTTTAACCCTTCAGAGGAGCAGTTGTCCACATGATGCACAGTCTTCTACATATGGCAGGTCAGAATACTCCGACAAGGAGACTCATTTCAGTTTCATTGACTATGACAGATAAAGTACAAAGCACGTGTTCTTCAACGAGGAGATCCGGTTCAACTCGCACTCCAGCCATGTTGTTCCTCCTCACCTGCACAGCATGAGAATCAAGGTCCTTGACAGCAACCGACAACAAAGTATGTGTTGAGTTGATATTGTATGTAGTGCCTTGTATTGTAAGTTTGAGATTTCTTTCTATTTGTCCAAGTTGAGCATTGCATGCTTTAGCTTGAGGGGGTGTGTTGGAGTATGTGTCATATGTGTAAATGGGTAATTGGATCCCTCTAGGGTCCAATTACTACATCCAATGATTTAGTTCCACATCTACTATTTGTGGGACTTGGAGAGTCAGTGGGGGCTATATAAGAAGCCCCACACCCTATGTAACAGATGAGAAAAGTGAATAAAAACATAAGCCCTTTAAGACGTTCTCTCATGATTTCATCTTGATCCTCACGGAGGAGGGTTCCACCTAAAATCTCGATGTTCTTTCATGTTATTATTTATCTTTGATATTACGCTTCCGTAGACTCATTTTCTAATTCCACGTAAATTTTTTCATTCCACTTTATATTTTTATGTTCTTCAATTCTGCTTCCGCAATATTTATTTCAACATGGTTTTATAGCGGGTTTGATTTTGGATCTGTTCTTGAAGCTTTTATTGTGTTTATTGATTTGTTCAAGTTCAAAAAAAAAATATTCCACAAAATTTGTTCTAGGATTCTGATGGAACCCTAATTCTCCACCCCTAAATTCAAGTTGCAATGCAACCCTCGCAACACCAACCACAAAGCTTGTTACATGTTCTAAAGATCAGATCACGTCATCGCCGTCTATCGTCAAGTTCCAAGTCGTACAATCCCCAGGCTGGTATGCAATCCCAGCTTCATCTTCGTTATGAAAAGCTGAACTTCATCAACTTATCCCATTCAAGAATGTTATCAGGATCGATTCTTGAGATTTGAAGTGTAGCAACCCAGCTATAAAGAAATCTATCCCTGTCGCCGACCGATATCATCAAACAACATACAATACAAGTACAACAGAACCTCTGACCTCCTAATCAAGAGTCGCACAAAACATCCCTCATGCAACATTAGTTCACTGCCTGGAGGTTGAACATCACAAGCGGTTATCCCTCTTTCGTATCTCAAGAACAAAAGATCTCTACACATTGTTACCACCTGAAGGTTCCTTGCACTTCATAGCAGCAACAACAACCCATCTTTTCTCCGTTCGAACTAGTGCCACCAATAATCGCCTCCCAAAACACATTCAGCGATGTTATTCCATGAAATTTCACATCCAACACCGCCAGTTAATCACTCGGACTTGCACCTACTCGCGTACGAGCCCGAATCACCCCCTTTGCGATCTCTCCCATTTGTAAAAAGGAGATGGTGATAACGAGTGCCTCGTCGAGAGTGAAGGGAATAAGAAAAGGGCTTTCCCTATAGGGAACCCTTATAACAAGCAATGATATTTGTTTTATTTCCTCCTAAATACCCTCCACAATCGTGCCTATTTGTTTTATCATCAAAAAAGACTTTACAAAGGCCAATGGGCCTAGTTCTGAAGTCAGAAGAAAAAGGGGGAAAACCTGCAACTCATGGGCCCAATTGGTCCATGTCTGCAACGAAAAAAAGAAAAGAAAGTGTCCAAAAAAGGGTATGCATGCAGAAAAAAGGAGGCAGATAAATTTGGAAGAAAAAAGGATGACTTATATAAAAAAGGAAGAAAAAATATCAAAAACGCATATGTTTTATGTTATTTCTCCTCTTGACATCAACATATAAGAGATGACCACTACTTTTAGTGTTCGACATGGACATCAACTACTCCAAATGAGCTTCTCTACCTGAGATCATTTCAAACTTCTATTGTTCATCCATGACATGAAGACCGATACTCCAAACTACTACTGCATACTAGACATTTCTCAAGCATTAACTACTTTCATACAGGGTCTGTTCCTAGTACGACTACTCTCTGCATTGGATTTCTTCTAGCGACTCTACTCCAGGTACATCTTGGTCGTTGCAGCGACTTTGTAAAGGCACATCATGATCGTCGCAAACACATCCTCGAGAGATCTTCTAGCAGCGACTATTCGAAGCGGATCTCCTCCCATCTCTCTTGTATGTATCAAGTGAAGATGTGTTGTCTATATTTTCTTTTGTTACAAGATGTAGCTTTTTCAGCTCCAGCTTGAGGGGAAGCATCAGAGTATGTAATATATGGGTATTTGGATATCTCAAGCATCCAATTATCCTGCTCTCTTGTTTAGTTCCACATTTATAAGTCGGACTTCGTTCTACACACCCATGTACATAATGAAGTATCCGTCCCTCAGGAGCATTCTCCTGTGATTTTATTGCGCTCTTTATGGAGTAGGGTTCCACGTAAATTCTGAACGTTCCACTTTATATTTTTATGTCCTTCAATTTTTCTTTCCGCGATATTTATTCCAACACCCACGAGACCCGGATGTATTGGTTGTACCATTTCTCAAGGAGGTCCATGCCATGACCTTGGTCGAGTCCATAGTTGTAGCTATTCTCCTTATGCCCATTGTAACATTTTTAATAATTCACCTGATAAGTGTTGGACGAAGTTCATTAAACATCCTCATGCCAAGCTAGACTCCTCTATCTTATATATCGAACATGCTACTACAAAGATGACAAATTATGGACAATGGGGTTAGACCATCCAACTCTCAGCTATTGACTACCCTTGGATCATTCGTCTCCTACAGAGCCCTCCTCCATTTAATATGAATAAGAAACCACTGCTAATATAACAATTATCTTAAGTGCAATAGCCAATTTTATTTAGGAAAAAATGGGGCTGCCCCCGCCCCATTTTTCGGCGTTTTTTTTTATTTTTTATTTTGAAAAATAAAACCATGTATATTCACTCCTATATCCCTCCTATATGCCATTCGAATTTCGTCAGAAACAGAGACTCCTACGGCCTCCATCGAGATGATGTCGATTTAAAAAATTCTGTTACCGTTAAAAAATGACTGTCTGGATGGAGGCCGTAGGAGTCTCTGTTTCTGACGAAATTCGAATGGTATATAGGAGGGATATAGGGATGAATATACATGGTGTTATTTTTCAAAAAAATAAAAAAATGGACAAAATAAGGTGGGGGCAGCCATGTTGGCTACCCCTAGGGGGCAGCCACATATGACCCTTTTATTTTTGCCTTTCCGCCGGCTTGGATCACTGAATCTGGAGCACGTACTCATTTAATTGGTGTAGGTAGCCTCCTGACTTCCCAAGAACATTCATCCAAAGTAAAGTATGTTCGATTATCTAGTAGTGCTCATTCACATATTACCATTGCTCGCACAGTTCTTATTCATATGAAGGTTCCTAAAACCTTACCGGAGGACACCATTGTTACTGAAATGTACCTTATCAATCTGGTACCTTCATTCCTTCTCAGCGGGATAGGTCCATTCTCCTTACTTTGTAAGAATGAGGAATTCTCTTCACTTCCATAATGGATTTACGGTTGCTCTGTTTTTATTCAAAATTATTTCACACTAGGGATAAATTATATGCACGTGCAATCAAGTGTCTCTTCCTTGGGTATTCTAAAACCCCAAAGGGGTATAGATGTTACGATCACGTTGGTCGTTACTTGCTACTATGTTTTTGTGTACGTCATCTATTTTGAACAGACCATTTTCTTTTCTATGACCGTCATTCACATTCCCTTGCCATTCCCTCCTCCACTCCATGTCTATCGGGATGGGGGGGATACAGTCCGAATATGCCATTTTACATGTCTATTATTAATCGTTGAAAAGGAGTTTATGAAATTGGTTTAGTCGCACACGATGTCCAACCTATTTATATTCATACCAATTACTCCCTTCAAGATTTTAAAGGCATGGATAATCACTTTAGCCTTTCATACCTAACGTAATACAGATTGTTCTTGATTTAGCTTGGCATCTGGGTATCTTAAAGCAAAAAATTGAACCTTTTTCTCCGTTTAAGTATTTTAATTAAAGTCAGACTTGGGTCAGGGCTCTTGTCAACATTTTATTGATTTTGTTCAAGCCTAATTGGGGTTGCTTGGTCATATTTAAGATAGTTTGACTCCAGGATTAGGTTTAGGATCTGAATAATATCATGGATGTTATATCCTGTGCAGTGGATACTTTTTCCCCTCCATGGACATTGCACACCATCCTCCCCTAATGGACCCTTAGCTACCTCCACATCGCGAGCTTTAGTGATGAGCTGTTGCCTCTCCGCCAATGCTCATCAGAGAAAAAATCTCTCAAGTTCCAGCAAAGGACTTCCTCTAGACACCATCAGCTCGTCGACCGCCAGATAAGAGCTACACCTCCAGCACTGTGGTTCTCACGTCATTGTTGCTCCACCGAAGGTGACAGAGCACCGCATGACCTTCAGTTTTATTCGTGGAAAATTTGCAAAGGGACCAATCCATTAGTTCTGTATACAGAAACTTCAGGGAGGTCCACCTCCATTTATAGATTTAAGTTTTAGTATTTTCCTCCAAGTCAAAAGAGAGGGAGACATGTTAAGATATCTGCCCCAAAAGCTAAATAGAGTGGTTACAAGAAGACTTAAAGACTTATATAAGCCAAGACTCGATAAGAGACGGTATGAGAAGTTAAATTTTCAAAATAAAAACATTGAGAGGTAAAGAGTGTACCAATTCTAGCTAACCAGACTGCCCAAATAATAATGATCAGTAGGACAAGCCCATTTTTGGAGTTGTGCTTCGCTGTAAGTAAAGAATTCTAGAATAGTTCCAAGCTTTTGATGATTCGGCCATTCTACGCCTCGCTCTTCCAAAATCGAAGTCTTCTCACAATGGCAAAAAGATTTTATACCATCTCTATCTATATTGTTAGAAATAGGAATGCGGAAGCGAAAATGATAAACAGAGCATAGAACTAGAAATATGAAACATGTAACATAAATATTTTTACGTGGAACCCTACTCCCTATGGAGCGGGATGAAACCATGGGAGAAGGCCTCAAAGGGCCATATGCTTCATTGCTTTTCTCAATGGATACAGGAGGTCTAGGATAGCCTCCACAGAGCCTCCAAGTCCCACCACTGGTAGATGTGGGACTGAACACTGGGATGGGGTAAATGGATCCTGTAGTGATCCATTTACCCATCTACAACTCATGTGGCGCACAACTAAATACTCCACCACTCTCCCTCAAGCTGGAGCATGCAATGCTCAGTTTGGGCAAACAGAAAGAAACTCAACACATGCTACATGACACTACAAACAATATCAACTCAACGCGCACAACTGTCGGTTGCTGTCGAGGATGTTGCTTATCATGCCGTGCAGGTGAGGAGGATGAACGGGCTGGAGTGTGAGTCAACTGAATCTCCTCGTCGGAGAGCATGTGCTCTATACTGCGCCTGTCAGAGTCACTACAACTGAAATGAGTCTCCTCGTCGGAATACTCTGGCCCGCCACAACACATGGACAACTGCTCCATCTCTTAAAAGGGTCGAACTGAAAAAGCCATGGAGTGCAATCCTCGTCGGAGCCTACAGTCGCTAGAGAATGGAATCTGAACAAGTCTCCTCATCGGAGAACTAGGTCTCTCCCATCTGGCACAGAGAATGGTACTCTACTCTGGAGTCCCTATAAACCACATGAAAATCCTTGCCCACATGGCATAAGGAATGGTCCTCTACTTTGGAGTCCATATGGCTCACATGAAAACTCTGACTGAAATAACAAGAATGATGGGTACCACGAAACTGAAGATTGCGCACTCGTGCGTCTTGAACTGCATACTCGGAATCTGGACGTCGAGTCTGAAACTACACCTGGATAATCTGATAACATATAGAGCATGAACAACTGGCTGGTCTAGAGAATCTGTCATCTGAAGAAGACCTGTGACTCTACACAATACTCCCCCTTTCTCCCATACTAGTCGGAATACATGACATCCTACGTTGGGATAAGATAATAAAGTGGGGAAAACTTTAGTCATGCATTTTATTCTACCTATTTCATTCATCATCAATTTTTTTTAAATAGCCATCATCATTCATTTTTTTAAATAAGCCGTATCATTTTTTTCGGCTTTTCTTCTCACATTTTTTCGAAAATATTTTTTAAGCCATTTCATTTTTTATACGGCTTCTCCCCTTCTTTTCAAATATTTTGTATATGGCTTTTGATTGAGCCGGTAAAGAGAGCGAGGGCAGCCCAAGAAGTGTTGGAAAGAAACTATATGAAGGGATCTTAGTTTTATGGATATAAGCCCGAGATTGACCCAAGATAGATCTGAATGGAGCCGAAGAATCCATGTAGCCGACCCTACTTAATTGTGGGAAAAGGCTTTGTTGTTGTTGTTGTTTTTGATATCACAACCCAAAGGGCTCAAAGATTCATCACTTTTCTCTCTCCCACCTCTCTCTCCTTTTTTAATAATACTAGGCCCTTTTTTCCCGGCCCAACTTCACTTCCCATTTTTTTTACACAGGCCACTTGTTTTGTTTTTATTTTTTTAAATAACGGCAGCCTTAGGGTTCCCGTCGTGGGAACCCCTTCGAATCGCAGCCCTCATGGGCTTTATTCTCTTGCAGCGCGCTGCCATCGCCTGGAAGGCTTCCGCCTGGAGCTCTCGTCGCCACACAATGGGAAGGGGGGGGGTCTTGTTGCTGCCTTGCACCGCTGTCCTTTCTGTCGCCCGAAGCTTGGAGGGTGTGCGTGCCTGAGAGGAGCATGGAGATGCCGGCGTGGATGGGTTGCACGACGAGATGCTGGAGGCGGCTCCGTTCGTTGATGGTGGCTCCACCAGAAGCTGCGACGCGCTGGTAAGATGAAGAGTGCTCGTGATGGGCACCGCGTGGCTGGGGATGGCGCCGCACGCCTGTAGTTGCTCGCCTGGGTGCCTCCACTGGAGGCTGCTGCATCTGTAGGATGTGGAGCAGGGTGTCTTGCCTCCACATGGAGACGAGGATCACTAGAAGGGCTAGTCGCCTGGAGTTGGAATCGATCGACGTACCGGTTGATGCCGAGGTCGTACGTACTCTCGAGGTTGCGGTTGTGAGCTTCGATTTCGACGACACATTTGAAGATCTCGAACCTTGCAGCCTTCTCAGCCTCATCTTTGTAACGACAGTTGAACTGGATGATGAAGCTCTCGAATTACTCTTCGACGGTAGGGACGTCTCCTTCTTGAGAACCTTCTTCAGACATGTTTGATTACATGAATGTTGTGGGATGAACCCGATGGGGACTAACGCGAAGCAAGAGATAAGCTGCGTGGATGAAGCTTGGACGATGGAGATCCTGGATGCCACACTAAGAACGATTTTCAAAAAACCTTACATGCATAGAACATGAACTCGCACTAAATGATTTCTAGGGCTTCATCTAAACCCTAGATCATGAACTTGATAATCGAATCTCGAAAAAATAAAACATAATGAAAATCTCAAGAATCTAACGATACCATGTTAGAAAATTGGAATGCGGAAGCGAAAATGATAACATAGTATAGAACTAGAAATATGAAACATGGAACATATTGATTTTTACGTGAAACCCTACTCCCTAAGTAGTGGGATAAAATCACGGGAGAAGGCCTCAAAGGGCCATATGCTTCATTGCTTTTACAGGAGGTCTGGGGCTCCTTATATAGCATCCGCAGAACCTATAAGTCCCACCACCGGTAGATGTGGGACTAAACACTGGGATTGGGTAAATGGATCCTGGAGTGATCCATTTACCCATCTACAACTCACGTAACACACAACTAAATACTCCATCATATATGGCTCGGAGAGGGCACAAATTAAAAACCCTTGTAAAGAATCTAGAGCAATGATCCCTTACCATAATACACTATCGTCTTAGCAGCCACAGAAAATACCGATCTGCTTGGCAATTTTAGCTTGCGGATAAAGTTGCGGTCACAAATTAAAGCATCTTCCATTGGCAACGGTGACTTGGCTAAGGCTTCGTATGCTCGTTTAACCGTAAACAAGTTCTCTTTCCACGCCCAATGATCCCTACCAACTATCGAACCCTCCACTCTTCTTACGATGATCTGAAAAGTCTATCAAAAAAAGAGGGCATCCATCTACCCTCAACCCAATAATCTTTAATAAGGCATATGCGGGGATCTGATAGAAAAAGGGACACCACCCATCCATTTATCATTCCAGAAAGCAAAAGACATACTGTCAGAAAGTATTGGACGAAAGAGGTCCGAAAATGGTGGCATCACAACATTGATGCCTTTCCAAAAAGATGATGCAAAGAAGGATGGTTGTTGGGAGATATTACACTGAACTCCAACGTTATAGATATTGTGAATGAGTCTGCAACAAAGGTCATCATTGCTTCTCCAGATTCTACTAACCCACTTCGGTAGAAACATCTTCTTCATGGTTTCCAAGCTGGAAATCCCGAACCCACCTGCATTTTTTGGTTGTCTAGTTGTCTCCCACTCAACCAGATGGATTCCCGACCCTTCTAGGTTGTGATTTTCTTAAAAGAAATGTTGAGTCCACCATCGTGATTTTCTTAAAGGAAAAAGTCAGACCATAACTTATACATACAGTCCAATGTAATCCAAATGTATTATATTGTTGCAGTTGCCTATTCATCAGATAATACATAGTAAGATAAGAAAACAATTGTGCATATAAAAAAGGCATGAGAAAATTTTCATTACCGCATCGATCGTTCCATTTACAGTCAGTGAATAAAATAGGAGCCCATCACCTTGTCGTGGCTTCACTTTTAAGCCAATGCACTTTTCGTAATCGTATCTTTCATCCATATTCAACCCATTCTGCATTTGGAATCAAGTTAATCTTAAGTGTCAACGAAAATCAAAGAAGAACTTTTCATTGTACTCACCTCATATGGGAACATGGTTTCCCCTCCTTCCTCAACATCGGATAAATACAACAAAAACGATGCAACCTGAGGATGTGTACACAGAAATTACAATCAGTCACTGATTTTGAAACAAAATAAGTGTAATTAGGCAATAAAATAATAAGAAATCTTTAAAGGCAGAATCTCCAACGAAAAGAATGAAAAGTAAGAAAGAACAGAAAATCGTATCCAATTTTCTTTAACATTTTTTTCTCAAGATACAAAATGCTTTACACCTATCAACCCATCAAGCTAATTATAATTTGTCTCTACAAGTTATTTCCTTGTTATGACACCTAATATATATTGCGAATTCTATAGCCCGATGGCTCTTTATTTATGTAGTCTTTTTTTCTGTAGTCTTTTTACGTTGTCTGTGCAATTCTTGGTGACAATGGGAGAGGGAGAGGGAGAGAGTGGAGGGCAAGAAGACAATCATAAAATGGAAAGAGAAGGTGACAGAGCAAGGGCGAAGGTCTGTCAAAGGGCCTTCATAAAAGTCCAATAATAGGACGAATTGAAAAAGATTCAAGAAAAGGAAAGAAGTAACTTGGGATGTTTTGCTCCTGCTGGTGATGTCCTGACCGAGGCAGTGGGCTCAAGAAGTGACTACCATGTCCTGGTAGTGTTTAGTCATGAGGTAAGTTTGTGCTTTCATTGTGGTAATCAAGGTCACCTTGTTTGTTCCATAGAGAAATCTGATTATGTGCTTTTGTTGAGGGAGAGTTGGTTGTTGTCTGATGGAATGCACCATGACCGGTACTTGGCAGAGGCATTCCCCTGTGGTGGTCCTGATGGACAAACCCTATAAACTTCCATTGTTGTCGATTTCGATGGAGTGTGCTCGAGGATGTCAAAGTGCTTATGGGATGTGATAATAAAGGTCATCAATGTGCGTAGGTCCTTTATGGTGCAACACGGTTAACTTGAGAAGCTCCTCAATCTACGTCATGGACTGATGAAAGCCGAGGTGATGAAGATGCTTGGGAGGAATCAGTTGCCATCTAATGGTGAGGAGATGATATGGAGATAGCCTCTGCTTCAGGATGGATCCACCTAGATGCCACAATGCAGGTAAGGTCGTGGGTGTAACATTTTGTAATGTGAGAAAATGGTAATTACAAACTTTAATCTGATTAACCAAAAGACAATCTGTATTAACAAAACTGTGAATCACGTACTAATCTATTTTAACATTAATTGAAGATTAAAGTAATGTGAATTTAATAAAAACTAAGAGGTGAAGTCGGTGCAACTAATTGTCAATTATATTTTGGTTATAAACCTAATCATTTTTTCAAGATTGGACCCTCAACTAGATATCCTTTTTTTGAGACCACTCAACTAGATATCTATGTGAGTTGAATTAATTACACTAAGGTTGAATTTAGCTCAGTTTTCAACTAATCGAGGATGTTCATTTCAATTGAAATTTGAAATTAAAATTTTAGAATTTGTGTAGAGACAAAAATATGTAAATTAATTCTAAAAGAGGATTACTAGACTAACCAATTGGTTTCTGTAAAAAGAATACGTTTAACCTTAAGCTACACTCCTATTTTCCTCATTCTCTCTCAAACCACCATTCAGTGCCATCTTCCAGCTCCAAGTTGAAGCTCCAAGGTCTGGGAAGAGCCTCCACAGCTTCGTGAATCATTGCTGAAGACTCAATTGCCCACTTTAGCTTTCAATATGTTATATTTCCTTATTATTTCTTGATGGATCTCATCGCAAATTAATTGGCAGGGGAGCCCTAGTGTTAGTCCACCATTGCCTCATAAAAAACCACAAGCCCGCAAAAGGTTCGGGTGTAGACCTCTGAGGGGACTACATTAGCCCGGTAAACGCTATAAGCAACATAGATGAAGTTAGCCTCGCAAGGATAAGTCCGATCTAGCAAGTGAACATAAACGCTAATCACGAGCTAAACTCGTTGTGTATAATTTCATGATGATCGGAGTGCGGATGAAGAATCAAAATCTCAACCAGTGATTGATTTAGTATTAATCTTGCATAAAAAACATGTAAACAAGTGTTTTATCATTAATTTATGAAGCAAACCATTAAATTTTTGCTGGTTTCTTTTATAAATGGTAGAATAATCATACATAATATACATATTTCTTAATGATCTGATCTCAAATAATAGTTAGATCAAAGAAATAGATTTCAGTAATTAATTTGCATTTATCGAAGAACGGGTATACATGAGGTTGGTTAACTATTTCTGAAGATGGATTATCATTTCCTCTGTTCATAATGATATAATCCAATGTGTAGTTCTGTAGTTAAATTTTCATGTCCACTGGATACTATTTCTGTTAGAGTATTTGGTTGTGCGTCCATTGAGTAGTAAGCAGGGTAAATGGATCCTGGAGAAGATCCATTTACCCCATCCAGTGTTTAGTCTCATACCGCCTAGTGGTGGGATTTGGAGGCTCTGGAGAGGCTATATAAGGAGCCCCAGACCTCCTGTACTCATTGAGAAAAAGTAACGCATAGCATGCCCCGTTGAGGGCTTCTCCCGTGGTTTCATCCCGCTCCTCACGGAGTAGGGTTCCACGTAAAATCCCGCTGTTATTATTTTGTTTATCTTTTTCCATGTTACGCTTCCGCTTCCGATTTTCTAACATGGTATCAGAGCGGGTCGATTCTCGAGGGTTTCAAGTTTTATCTTTATTCGAAATTCGATTTTGAAAATTGTGTAAGGATTATTTCAATATGGGAGAGTTGCAGAGTTTATGTTTTTAGGGTTTTCATTGGAAACCCTAATTGCACGTTGTTCGTGAAGATCTGGCCTCCAGGTTACCCCAGATCGTCGATTTCCGCAAGTTCTGAAGTTCATCCATGACAAAGTTTTCGAGGTTTTTTTTTCTCTCAAAACCCTAAATCCAGTTTGCGCCATGACTTGCGCCACCCTTAGGCTCCCAGGCGGAGCCACGACTGTCTGGCGGTGCTGATCTCCTGGCGGCGTTTCCTCCCTAGCCGCAGGCCGATCAACCCGAAGGTGCTCAGGAGGCACCCATGCGTCACCATGACGCATCCTCCAAATGCGGCAAGCCCAGGGCCGCACTCCGGCATCTCCCGACCCCGAAGAACCTCCAGGCGGAGGTGCCTTTGTCCAAGCAGGGCGGCTCCTTCATCGGCTCCATCGCATATCGCGCGCACAGTGCGCGCACCCCTGGCGTCGGCGCACGGGATATCGATCCCCTTATCTTCAAGATCTCCCCCTTTTTTTTCGTGCCTCAGGAGGTGCACGTGTGTAACATCCGGGATCCGCTAAATCCGAACTCGATCCGATTAGGGTCCGATTAGCCCAATAAAATTGATTTTCAATTTTAGACAACCTAAAACGATCAAATGATCGTGAATCAAAAGTCGTTCGGGCGAAATCGACCCAAAATCGGTCGCATTATAATGCATGCCGCGAAAAGCCGCAACGTGAATTCGGAAACCGGAAAACAAACCAAGACCGCCATGAGATCCGATTCGACGGAAGAAAACCAACGGAATCGACCGTTCGTCAATCGGAGGTCGTTTGTATTTTAAATTACAAAATATAATCCAAAACCAAAACCGTATCTCGAAAATTTCGGGCATCCAAACCCGATGGGAAGTATATCAATATTATACTCATATTGATCATCGTTCAGAGACGATCAAATCGGGATATTGCATGTCGAAAGTCGACACTCGAGGCGCATATACGGTCGACTTTTTTGTATGCCAAATAAAAGAAAATTTAGGTTAAAAAAAATTATTAAACTAAAGATGATAGCAGCTACAGTAAAAAAACTGTAGCAGCAGGAAGTTCGGTGGGTTTTTTTTTTGAAAAAAAAAAGAGAAATTCATAAATATTGGCTGTCAACAGCAGACAACCCTTACTGTTTCCCTTCCACGAAGTGCCTTCACTTTCTCCACTTGTCAAGAAAATGGCTAAACTTTTTCCTATTTATAACCCCAAAGCTTCTTCTTTCATTCTCCCTTCGTGTCCACTCTACTCCAACCTTATTGTTGAAGCCGCAGCTTTGGTCTAAGCATTAGACCAGCTACTGCTGCTAATCTCTCTGCCCAAGCAAGGAGTTGCAGCCAACTGCTGCATACTGCTGGAGTTGATTGCTCCAGGTACAACCCTAATACTGCAACAAGCAGCTGCCTAATCTCCATCAAAGCTCCTCCAACAATTATAGCTGTTGTTTCTCCTTCTCCTTTAAAGCTTCTTGCAGCCATCTTTGCTTCTCCAAGAAAGTTAGCAGCTACAATTGCTGGAGATCTTCTTGCATGTCAAGAAAAAACTTCTAAATTTAAGGTTTTGAGGTACACTCCCCTCCCCTTATTGCTGCCATGCATGAGTTTCACACAAATAAATTCTGTTAAGAATTTGAGACTTGATTCAAGGAATAAATTCTAATTTCCCTGGAATTGGAATTCAGTTTTGATCACTTAATTGACTGCTCTATAAATTGCCAAGTAAATTCTTTTAACAATAAAAGAAATGCAACGGGAAGGGTGAACGAGAAGTAGGATGGGATTAGGTGACGATTATCTTTATAGGGATGTTGTCATAGACTCCTTGAGGGTTGACAAACTAAAAACAAAACTTACGTGGAAAGGTAAGGAAGACCACTGAAATCTTGGAATGATAGTATATAAAAAAATGAATCATCGTTAGCTTTTACCATAAAATAGAAACAGAGTATGGGACCTAGAAAGCTAGAGTGTTTATCTCCAGAGCATGAATGGATTATTTGGATTGTAAGAGGAGAGACAACAGGATCCTTCTAAATCTGTAAATCTATTTTATGATGTTCAAGATTCGTTCTAGTGTTAGTATTAAATCATGGATTTTTTTAACATGACCACCTTACAATATCCTTCGCATATTATATCGAAAAAAAAACCATCTCCTTGGAGAAACTAACAACTTTACTCTAAAGCTGGCCCTATGCTTATAACCGAATTGGCAGTCTTTCACTTTAACTTTAGAATGCTATATGTAATATTTTTACTTCCGATTACTACATTAGTCCTGTTTAGTACACTATTCTTCAAATGGATTTATTATTTGAAATCAATATGGAACAAAGTGACAACCGTCAAGAAGATTCTCAGAATGTACAGGTCTAATTAGTGATATATAAGACAATAGGAGAGTGCATGTATGAGCATTGGTGGGAATAAAAGGGCCTTTCAAATGGGATGATATATATAGGGGATGACATTGCTTGATTTTCTAAGTTTTCTGTACTATGATAAAATTTACCTGGCACTTCTATCTTACAACTCTGCTCAATGCTGATTTTGTCATTATTAAAAATGTAAAAATCCAAAGGATGAACAAACTTATGTTTCTCAGATGAGCAAACTAGAGAGTCAGAACAAATGACCAGAGTCAGATCCCCCTTATAAATGTATATATAAATATGTAAGCTTGGAAAACAATGCTAATCTTTAATAGAATCTGTTGTAGACATTGTTATACATTGAGTTAATTTTTCCTGTTTGGTTTCCTGTAACTTATTCCCATGTATGGAACTTGTCCAATGCCTACTAGTAAACTTATCCAGATTAAAAGCATGTAAATCAATAACTTTACAATCCTAATTATCCTTAAACAAGTAAGTAAGAACTATTGAACCCAATAAAGTTTATTATTCCCCTTGGCGCCATGCTAGAGATAGCATAGATCTGGTCTCATAGAGATAGCACAGATTTTGTCTAATTTGATAATAACATCGACTCTATTCGAAGATCTGAAACCTCCATCAGCCTCCATACAATACATTCTTATTGACAATTAATTTTCCTCGAATCAAAAGAAGGTTAGAGGCTTTGGTATTCAATCAAAGTTTCTAAGAACTTAATGTCTATTCTGTTTGATTCTAAGGTGGATGCTTGATTTGTAAAATGCAAGAAAGGATAAAGTAGATAAACAAGTGAATTAATATATACATATATATATGCCGGTCATGGTGATCCTTAACCCTGACTGTGCGAGAGCGCGGTGACTCTCACCTGGGCGGAGGAAAGGAAGTCCAGTTTGGGCAGCGGCCGCCAAGTACGCGGGTCTAGGATCCCAGTCCCCCTTCGCTTTTTAACGTGAGCTCACAGTGTTTTTACGCCTCATTGGGATCCCGACTTTAGACCATTCCGTTGACCCTGTTTTAGGATACCCAGGCGGGGGATCCTTGGTTTTCAGTTTTACGTACGAGCTCGGTTGCCTGTTACCGGTCGGGCTGTTTCTAGAGCGACTTTTCCGGGAAGTCCCTCTCACCCGTCTCAGTGGCGTAGTTTGGGAGTGTAGACCTATCCCTCTATTGGACCGTCCTTCCAATTAGAGGGCGAGACGGAAGAGCCTTTTGTTGGCTTCTTCACCGCTTGAGTTTTTCTTCGCCAACAGACTTGGCGATGTTACATCCAGATCATCCATATCTAGATCTACATCATCTAGAGTTACATTTAGGTTGTTGCACAGAGGTTTGAAGGGATTGATTTTACATCCAGAGCATCCATTTCTATATCTACATCATATAGAGTTACATCTGAGACAGTTGCACTTGAGGTTTTAAGGGGTTACAATTAAAGTTGAATAAATGGAAAAGACTTTAATCTAATTCGAAATCTCATTAAGCTAGTGGACGTGTTGGGAACTTAGTTAGGATGCATTATACAACACCGCATGCCTACGGAGGCACCCCAACCCTAAGACATTCCCCAAGTCTTAGAGTCATAGTGTGAGGTTTCACAAGAACCAAGACCACAGACTATCCACTAGACTTAAGATTTTAATAAATCTTTATATCTTCTCATCTCACCTTTCCCATCATCAAATATCCATAAATATGATCTCTGAGTACTATGAAAATAAAATATACAATCACTTACGATAGAAATATGCTTATGTGGGGAATGTTGGGATAATAGCTAATCATAAGAGTTGCTTACTAGAATTTGGAAACCTTTTTCAATTGCAAGTAGGAATAAATTTTAATTTGAGTTGCTCATGCCTCTCTACTTGCTTTCTTTTGAAAATAATAAATGCCTGTTATTTTATAAGTTTTGGGAGGTACCAGCAACCGCTGACTCCTCTTCTTTCCTAACATGTTTGGCAGGCAAACAGCCTGCAGTTCAGTAGCTATACATGGGTTCAGGAGATAAATTTTATACCCAACGGTATGGTTTATTTTGTGCCAGTTTTTATTCAATTTATAATGTATTATGTTTCTTTCTCTTCAGTCAGATTTTGGGATATACTGTATGTACTGTCAGACTTTGTACATGTAAAATATATGGAAGTTAATGAAATGAAATAAGATTTTGGTGACCATTATCCTATGTGTTTGTGGTTATTGTGAATGTCACATGAAATTATTTCATTCGCAAAAAAAATTTCCCCGTACTTTCAGTTACTTAATGCGATAGAAATGAATGTTGTAATGCAAAATGTGTGATTAACGGGTACCCGGATCCTAGGGGGTTCACAACGTGATATAGATCGAGCCCTGCATCCCCACAGATCCAGAGGCGGCGAGCCACACGGAGCGTCACTCCAAGCGTTGAACCCCCTCCCGACAACAGCAGGTGGCGAAGCACCTAGCGCGAAGCCCGCGCAAGCAAACTTTCAAGGTGGTGGCGACGCGGCTCCGGGCTCCTCAACATCATCAGACCTCCCCGCGCAAGACCTCCTCCAGCCCAATCCCTGGCGGCGCCGATGTCTCCAGACCCGTGAGATCTCGCGGCGGCGCGCGCATCAGAGTCGCGCAGCGTTCGTGAACAGGGGTTCCCACGACTGGGAACCCTAACATCATAATTGTTATTGGGCTGCATTGTGGGCCCAGAGTGGCCGTATTTTATAAACAAAAAAAGGGAGGGGAAGTGATGTTGGGCTTCGGTTGTTTTTTTAAAAAAAGGGGAGCCGTGTATTTGACAAAAGGGGGCTCATTAGAAAAAAAACAAAGAGAGAGTGAGAGAGAGAAGCAGCGAATTTTTGTAAAAAAGAATATAGGGGGAGAGTTTGAAAAGGCACGTACAAATTGAAAAAGTCGTATGTAAATTTTAAAAAAAATGCAAAGCCGTAAAAAAATGTTGAACGGCTTTAAAAAAAAGGAAGAAGAAGAAGAAAAAAAATGAATGAAAAAAATGTGACGGCTTTAAAAAAATTGATGAAAAGCCGCAAGTATGTTTTGTTTACCCCCATGTTATCTTGTCTTCTCCCAACTTTGTCGACGTCCATGTTTTCCGACAAGTATGGGAGAAAGGGGGAGTATATGTAGAGTCACATGTCTGTTCATAATCCAGATTCCAGATTCAGATATTCTCCAGACCAGCAGATTTTTCAGACTCTACAGTTCGGTTTCAGACTCGACGATTGTCTTCCGAGTCCTTCAGTTCCAGACACGCACGAGTGTGCGGTCATTTTCAGATGAGCATAAGTTGTCATCATTGTCAGAGGTCCCCATCATTCTTCTTGTTGTCGGCCAGAGTTTTCATGTGAGCCATAGGGACTCCAGAGTAGAGGACCATTCCCTATGCCATATGTTGGCAAGGGTTTTCATGTGGTATCATAGGTACACCAGTGTAGTGCACCATTCTCTGAGCCAGATGGGAGAGACCCAGTTCTCCGACGAGGAGACTTCTTTCAGACTCCATTCTCCAGCGACCATGGACTCCGACGAGGATTGCACAACCACGACCTTTTTCAGTTCGGCCCTTTCAGAGATGGAGCAGTTGTCCACATGTTGTGGCGGGCCAGAGTACTCCGACGAGGAGACTCATTTTCCAGTTGCAGTGACTCTGACAGGCGCAGTTCGGAGCACATGCTCTCCGACGAGGAGATTCAGAAGACTCACACTCCAGCCCGTTAGTCCTCCTCACCTGCATGGCATGAGAAGCAACGTCCTCGACTGCAGCAATGTGCGCGTTGGGTTGATATTGTCCGTAGTGTCCTGTAGTGTTGAGTTGAGTTTATTTCTTTTTGTCCAAGCTGAGCATTGCATGCTCCAGCTTGAGGGGGAGTGTTAGAGTATTTGGTTGTGCGCCCATTGAGTAGTAAGCAGGGTAAATGGATCCTGGAGAAGATCCATTTACCCCATCCAGTGTTTAGTCTCATACCGCCTAATGGTGGGACTTGGAGGCTCTGGAGAGGCTATATAAGGAGCCCCAGACCTCCTGTACTCATTGAGAAAAAGTAACGCATAGCATGCCCCGTTGAGGGCTTCTCCCGTGGTTTCATCCGGCTCCTCACGGAGTAGGGTTCCACGTAAAATCCCGTTGTTATTATTTTGTTTATCTTTTTCCATGTTACACTTCCGCTTTCGATTTTCTAACAATTTCAATGTCCTGATCTCATTTCCCGAACGGATGCCCAAACCTGATCTGATGTGCATCTGATTACATGGTTCATTGTTCACTCATTCTATGTCCATGCATGGGCTCTATTAAAGACCACCACGTGGAGACATAAGGCAAATCCAGTGTTTATGAGAAGGTCCCAGTTGGGAGCATTAAATTGATATTGCTTAAGGGTATTTCATGTCGATACCTTTCTTGCCGAAGAAATAAAAATGGAGTGCTAACAAGGAAATCTTTAAGTCTTCCAGTCTTTCATGATGGGATTTTGGCTAAAGTCCGAATAGATTTTAAAATTATATTCTGCATCTTTTTATAGTATAGAAAATGTAGAGAGCAAAGAAATATAGACTGCGGAATCATAAAAGAATGTTTTGAATTATGCAAAACCCAACTCCCCAAGGAACGGAATGAAACCACAGGAAAACACCTCAAAGGGCCGGATATGTTACTATGAACTTCTCAAATAGTACAATGTGTGTGGAGCTCTATATATAGGCCACAAATATGATCGAATCCCATCACTCCACGATGTGGGACTAAACATGAGTGCATGGTATCATCTACATTATCTAACACTCTCGTTCAAGTTGGAACATGCAATGCTCAGCTTGGAAAAACAGAAATAAGACACTTACTCACCGAATACATGACACTACGGATAAATATCAACCCAACACATACTCTGTCGGTTGTCGTCAAGGACAGTGCTTCCCATGTCATGCTGGTGAGGAGTAATTGAAGGAATAGAGTGCGAATTTATTCGTGTGTTCTATATCTACATCAATGAGAATCACCAATACCGGAACGATCCTCTCATGTAGATCTCTTGTCTGCAGCATTGAAAAATTTTGTGAGAATATACATACATTCTGGAGTTCACGGTCATTGGAGAAAGCTGTGGGAATATCCAGAAGTAATGTAATAAAAGTCAGACGGCTAGGACGACTAGAGGGCACTTCCTCCTGCAGCTCCCCTTCAACAACTGCTAGGGCAGGAGGCTGACTATCCCGAATAGTCGGTCTGAGTATGCGGTGCGGGGGGTCCCCGACTGAACAAACCTCTAGTCGGTCAATAGTCGGCCCGACCGAATAGTCGGTCGACTGGCCTGACTATTCGACCAACTAGAGTTTGGCTTTTGATCTTTTTATTTTCTTATTTTTAATTTTCAATTTTTATGAATTATATTTTACCACAATATCGCCACAAATGCCAAACTCTATATATCTATTACATTGATCGGTACTTTTATCTTGGATTCATGTTAACTAATGACCATATATGTATAAAAATATAAGAATATATATATGTATTATAAATAATTTTTATATTGAAAAAATACAAAACCGAATAATTTCGAATAGTCACCCGAATACCGATTATTCTCTATTTAGTAACCTCTCTGACTGAATACCGAATACCAACTTCTACAACACTACCTCCAACGGCCTTCCTTGGTGTCACCCAGGCCACCAATAACCTTCCGTGACACCGCCTAGCTGCGACCTCCTTCGATGGCAGTTAAGCCCCCAACGACCTTCCTTGGTGTTGCCCAAACCTCATACATCCCCCCGTCGGCACCACCTAGGCCTCTTGTAGCAGTCCTCCAGCACCACAGTCAGCCTCCGACACCACCAGGGTCAGAGTTGTAGTGTTCCAACAACGGCTCACTGCTAAGAAAACCCGAGAGAGGGTTGAAACAGTGATCTAGGTCACCCGTATTCTTGATTAAGGCAACAAATGTCTTCTAGGTCACTTTTTCTTAACTTGAGCGATCAAAATGATGTCTACCGATACCAAGCCCACGTACTTGACTTATTTCATGATGGTACATGGTACTTCTATCAAATTAAAGGGCATGGAAAACTATATGTTGTGGTCTTGATTTTTCAAGGTATTCTTCTGTGGTCAGTGTAAGAATTATATTCTTACCAATGATCCGCTCAAGGAGAAGGATAAGAACTATGAAAAATTGTCAGGTTACCACTTGGAAGACCAACAACGTCGATCCAAACATTGTGGTAAATCACCTCTACAAGGATTCTGCGACGGTGATGTGGGAGAATCTTGAGCGCACTTAATTGTGGGAAAAGGCTTGGTTGTTGTTGATATTGTATTTATACATATATGGTCATCAATCAATAAGAGTCCAAGATAAAATATCAATTAACAAGTTACATATTGTTAGAGTTCTTATGCTTACATTTATGTTCGTAACCCTTCGGGTTCCATAACCCCTCGAGGGTATTTATGTATTTTTCCTTTTGTAGTCTATATGGTTTTCTCTCTACATAAAAGACTCCAATCCTGTGGAATAGACATCTCATTTGTCTCTCTTCTCCACATGGTATCAGAACAACGATCCTAGACTGGGGTTCTTATCTAAAATCCCCACAATCACCTTCAAGCCTCTCAAAAGCTTGTGCGGGTCCTCTTCTCCGAATTAGGACCCCACGCAAGGCCCTGTAATCGTCTCCAGTGCAGCAGCCCGGTTCCATAACCCCTCGAGGGTATTTATGTATTTTTCCTTTTGTAGTCTATATGGTTTTCTCTCTACATAAAAGACTCCAATCCTGTGGAATAGACATCTCATTTGTCTCTCTTCTCCACATGGTATCAGAACAACGATCCTAGACTGGGGTTCTTATCTAAAATCCCCACAATCACCTTCAAGCCTCTCAAAAGCTTGTGCGGGTCCTCTTCTCCGAATTAGGACCCCACGCAAGGCCCTCTAATCGTCTCCAGTGCAGCAGCCCGACCCCAACTAGCACCTACCGGTGTTGCTGGAACCAGCCACAGAAGCCCACTAGTGCTACTAGGGGGTACAACCCTCCCGCTAGTGCTGCCCAGTGATTCCAGGACCTCCTATGAAGGTTGTCAGCCCCACAGCTACCCTCCATAGGTACCGTAGGTCTCTTCGGAGATCCAAAACTCATCCTGCACCGCTGCCAGGAATCCAAATCTGTTGTTCATTGTGGTTTTTCAGCCCTGCTTCAAGGGCAAACATGAGTTTAGGGTATTTTCTAGCCCTTATATGCTTCCTTAGTTGATCACAAGATCTTCTTTCTATTTTAAGACCATCATGACACATTCTTTTACCGAAACAAACCCATGTCCACAAATATTACGGCACAAGGTACTGCTATCAAACTCAAGGGTACAGAAAATTACGTGCTCTGGTCTCGATCTTTTATGGTGTTCATTGGTAGTTAGAGGAAACTCTACATTCTGACTAAAGATACTTTAAATGAAAAGGACAAAGAGTACGACAACTGGAAGACAGATAACTACTTGGTTATCAACTGGATGACCAACAATATTGAGGCTCACATTGCCTCAAATCTTCTTAACAAAAATATGGCCAAGGAAATGTGGGAGGATCTCGAGAAAACATACTCCCCAAAAAAGACAAAGTCACGCCTTACAGACATTTACAAGCGAACCTGGTCGGCATCTCAGGGTGATTCCACCCTCATCAACTATTATAGGCATCTCTCAAGCCTGTATGTGGAGATTGGATTCCTATTTACTTCTTGTCTAATTGGATTATGCCGGTGGGGGTCCGAAAGCGTCTTGAGGGAATGATGCGGAGATTTCTTTGGGGGAGAAGGGGTCCCTCCTCGCGGGGTCCTCACCTGGTGGAGTGGCTGGAGGTTGCTAAGAGGAAGGCGATGGCGGTCTCGGCATCCGGCGCCTTGATCTGGTCAATGACGCCTTGCTTCTCAAATGGATCAATCGGCTCTGGGGGAATTCCAATTGCTTCTGTTCCACCATTCTCCGCGATGTGCTGTCTATTGGGGCGGAGATGTCACGGGACTTGGACGATCACCGTTCTCGTACCCCTTTCTGGCGTGGGATTTTATCAGTTGGTCGACGCTATTCTAATCTCTTCGCTCCAGCTCTGGGGGATGGAAACTCATTCATGTTCTGGCAGGACAATTGGGCTGGTGTTGGTCCTCTCAGTGCTACCTTCCCGCGCTTTTGTGCTTTGGCGCGTGACTCTCGGGCGACGGTGGCATCATGCTGGTCGGGGAATGGTTGGTTCCCTTCCTTCGTGATCAATCTCTCTGATCAGCGTTTCGACGAACTTCTTGCTATGCTGGAGCTGCTTAAGGATTCGCCCAGGCCCTCGGGGGGTCGGGATCACTGGGCTTGGCGTGATAGCGTCTTCTCCACGAGATGGGCGTTCAGGGCGATTTTGCAACAATCGTCGTCGCAGCAGGATAGAATGTGCAGGGATCTGAGTTTTTTGTGGCATTTAAAGATTTCGGAGAGGGTCGCGTTCTTCCTTTGGCTGTTCCGCCACGGCAGGATCTTGACGCATGATCGGTGCGCCAGATTATTCGCTGGATTCGCTACATCGGATTGTCTTCTTTGGCGGCGCCAGTGTGGAGACTTTAGAACACATGTTCTTCCTGTGCCCAGCCACTTCTGCTGTGTGAGTGGAGGCACGCATTCCTTGGATCAACTCTTCGAATTCGGTGGCCTTCTGGGACTCTCTCAGGGAAAATAGGAAGAGGTCGCGAGGGGAAATCATTGGTCTTCTCGCGTGCGTTTGGGCGATTTGGCTGGGGCGTAATGCGGCGATTTTTAGGGGTCAAAGATTCTACAAGGAGAATGTTATCGCGCATGCAGCTATGCTTTCCCACGATTGGTCCTTGATGTAGCATCTTTCTTTTGGGGGATCTCGTGGGATCTTCTCGATCCCAGCTCTCCTTTCTTTTCCTTTCTTCAATCCCGTTGTAGCTCTCACTCTTTTGTTCCTTCGCTTTTTTAATAAAAAGTTTGGGGCGAGTACCGCGACGTGCCTCCCCCGAAATGTTAGACTTAAAAAAAAAGCCTGTATGTGGAGCTTGCAATATTCCAGCCCTCATGTTGTACCAAACAAATACAAGAGCATTCTGACTGGTAGGTATACCGCTTTCTTAATGGTACGCATTCTAGATACCATGCAACAAAGGAGTAATTTCTTATATCAGACGCATTGCCAACAATAAAGGTCATCTTTGGCCGACTTGAGGAACTCGAGACATCCGATGTCTGACCTCCCATCTTACCTTCAACAGAGAAATTTGCACACATCGTCTCATATGGGTGAGGAGGCGGATACTGCTTACGAGGAGGATGCGGTCACAATCCAAGTCATGGCCATGGACGGGAATCTGAACGAGGTCATGACTATGGTCGTGGTCGTGGGCGAGACTCTATTGCCCCATGCACTCACTGTGGTAGGTGGAACACCTGACCGAATGATGTTGGCAGAAGTTTGGTGTACCTTCTTATCACTCCAATAATTCCATTGAGGATGCCTATAATGTGGAAGAGGCATCGCCTACAACAACCTCCAGTGGCAAGATTGTTCATCTGAATGACGCAGATTACTCCCGGATCCTTCAGATTCCATAGCCTACTACCATTAGTAACACTACTACTGCAGCTCTGGCTACTCCTTTAGGTACAATAGACAACTTTGTTGTCACTCCTGCTCCAGCTTGGATTATTGATTCCAAGACTCTAATCTCATCTCACTGGAGAAGGTAGCCCGCTCACCTCTTCTGTATCATCTACCTCTGTGAAGTCAGTTCAAATCGTTAATGGGACTCAATCATCAATTACTACTGTCAGAACTATGGAATTCTCTTCCAAGCTCCGACTTTTTGGGGTTCACTGTGCTCCCGATTTTCCTCTTAGCTTGCTATCAGTTCACAAGCTTTGTGTTGAGCTTCATTGTCGTGTGATATTTGATGAGTCTTGTTATTTTCAGGACATTCGAAGGAGGCATATTTTTGGTGTGGTCATGATAAGAACGAACTATATTATCTTGGCATACCCTCAGATTCTAATTTTGTTGGTGAAGCATCCATCTCCGATTCGCTCCCATGGCATATGTATTGGACATGCGATCTCACGATGAGCCATTATGCAATAAATGTTATTGTGAATATCATTCCCTGATTTGAAATGAAGAATAGCTAATTTGCATAATAGATCTCTTAGTACAATTAGGGTTATGTACCATGGTCATCTTAATGGTCATACGACTGTTGATTCAATTGTTGAAACATAGAGGCCAGTGTTTGGATGAATATCTAAAGAGTTACATTGAGGACTCATCAAGCACAGTCAAATGATTATTAAGAGAGGATCTCCAGTCTGAGAAGGAAATGACAGTCCTTTCTTTAAAGACTGATATCTGACCAAACTCTTGATGCAGGTCCTCTACATAGAGATTCAGAGGTGTCAAATTAGTTAGGTCAAAGTATTGACTTAACAAGATCAATAACCAAAGTCCTATGTCGAATGTTGTCACGATATAGGCATGCATCCTCTGATCAGAGATAGATGTGTTATTATATGTCTGAGTATGTGCATTTGACAGACCAATAGGTTGATGATCTAACCAAGGTCTATACACCGACGCACTGGTGTGCATTCAAAGGCATATGAGTAATACAATCTCTCAAAGGGATCATACATGTTCACTTGTGAACTGGAAGATATAAGCTCGCTCATGAGATATTGGGAAGAATTAAATTCCGTGCGCGATCATCTCGCTTTGGAAGCTTGATTAAATTTATAGGTTTGATATATGCTTTTGGAAAGTATATGATCAACATCTAGGTATGATATATGCTTTTGGAAAGTATATGATCGATACCAATTCCTAATGATCAAATGATAAACCTTAATGACAAAACCCTGAAGAAGACAGTTTAAATAGATCTAATACTTCACGTTTATTCTTGGTCTTCCAATACGCAAGATGTACAGGTATTAGGAATACATGAGGGTGATGTGATCATAAACGATTGTATAACCATGACACTTCCAATCCTAGGGAGTGATGAAACATGTCTGTATTTTAGTGACTCCTCTCAGTAGAGAAGTGATCTGATCTTCGTCCAAATGTTGGGCATTGATTTGAATGTGATTCAGATGCAATGAGAATATTAGATTTGCGGGCTTGATTTAATCAGCATCTATGAGAGGTCCACAAGATCTGTATTTGAGATGTGATATCAATATCCAACTCACTATACGTGGAACAATACAATCGTCCTATCCCTATCTCCAAGTATCTTCGGAGAAAGCGCATTATCCTTAAAAGAGTTCATGGATAATTTCATTGTTAATATTATATATCCGAGCATTGAAAATTTCATAATTAAGTATGATTTAATTATCATGAATAATATGAATTCGATTCATATTATAAGGAGATTTATCTAAGATAACTAAATGTGATTTAATTATCAAAGATGTGAATAATGTGAATGCGATTCATGTTATTTGGGCACATGAGAATAGAGATTAAAGATGATTAAATGTGATTTAATTATCATGGATATGAATAATGTGGATAGCACTATCCATATTAATCATATAAATATATATTATAAATGTGATTTATAATATATAAGAGAGAGCTATTTGTAATTTATATTTGAGGATAGGGAGTATGCACCCAGGTACATGTAATTCTACATGCACCCAGGCCTATAACTCCCACATTTTTTTCTTTTCCGAAAAATACCGCCATGTATATTCATCTATATATCCCTCCTATATGTCATTCCAATTTCATCAGAAACAGAGATCCCTACGTCCTCCATCTAGAACACATTATTTTAACGGTCTTAGAATTGCTGTAATCGACCTGTTCTGGATGGAGGATGTAAAGGTCTCTGTTTCTGACGAAATTGGAATGACATATAGAAGGGCTATATAGATGAATATACATGGCGGTATTTTTCAAAAAAATAAAAAAAACGTGAAAGTTATAGGGCCGGGTGCATGTAAAATTACATGCACCCGGGTGCATACTCCCTATCCTCTTTATATTTGTTGATTAATTATTGATGTGAATTGGATTCATGTTGGATAATAATTGAAAATATAGTTTACATTCCATTTTGGGTTGTGAATGTGATTCACAAATTTCCAATGACATGATTGCAATGTTCACAAGATAATTGTGAATTATCATTGTGAGATAATGTTGGAAATAAGATAATGTAATCTCATTGGAAGAAGATTACCATCCTGATTATCTCCTTCCAATTATCTCCAATGATAATTGATTTAATTTGAAATTAATTTATATTGATTATTCAATATATTTAACTCAAATTAAATTAATTGTTGTTGTGTTTTTACAACAAGATCATGGCATTGAAAGAAATACAAATCAATCTCATCCATTGATTTTGTGTTGTCCTTGTATTGAGATCAATGGATCCCAAAACCATATAAAAGAAGAGGCATCCTTTGCTCTTCAAGTTACATCAAGAACATATGCTCTCTCCCTCTTTCTCTCTATACACGTCATGTGTCTCTCTCTCTCTCATTGCGGTCGTCCACCATGGAGCCCTAAAGAGAGTCGACATCGTCGCAACATCATCGTTATGCTACTAGATTGCTTGCTCGTTGATCTCCGTCTCCCTCAGTGCGCCTCACTCGAGAAGAAGACATCGGATCTCGTGTAACAAGATCGGGAAATTCGCCGCTTGGATCATCAACATGGACTGCAAAAGCATGCATCTCATCAATGCGCTCGCAAGCATCTCCTCCGTCGGATCGGACTTGAGATAAGAGGTCTCTTCCTTTAGAGACTCGATCGCAATCGTGTTTCAAGAGGTAATCCTAATACATGTTTGTGGTTTAGATGAAATAATCCAACAAATGTTTTTGGGTCATATGGTTTCATCACATTTAAACTTTTTGAATTCCGTTGCCTCGGGCAACTATTGCGACTAGTCGCTCCCGATCACATACGATGCGATCCTCACACTTCCGTGATGCGCTTAAGGATTTTCTCATATCCTTCAAGTGGTATCAGAGTCATAAGTCAGAGGTTTTTGATATGATCCATAAAACTAATACGACATAGGCACATTAAGGTTATGTGAAGTTTCATCATATTTCATTCACGCAGCTCTGTTTTGTGATTATTTTCGACCCTTCTTAAAATGTTTAAACACACAATTATCACTTGGATTATGTTTCCCATTAAATAAGGAAATCGTGGGATTTGAGTTTGTGTGATTTGGAATCTGATAGCTCAAGTTATGATCTTTTTAAGGAACATATATCCACTATTTCGGGGATGGTGAATCTCGACGTAATTAAAGAGTTAGCTAATATTTTGAAATGCCTGAAATACATGCTAATCACTTGGTATCTGTTATAAATGAAATTAGCAAACTTTGAAAACTTATTTTGCATGATTTAGATTTAAATTGAGTAAGATATGATAATTTTAGTGAGGGCCACTATTGGAAATTACATTCCTAATCAAGAACCTTGTGATTGTCATTTAAGAAATTAGTGAAATTAATGACTAATTTCCTAAATGACATTGCCTTAGCCAATAATTGATTACATATGATCTAGATTACAATTGGTTACTCAATCTACTTTCCAACAAACAAAGATGCTTAAATAAGATTGGGAATTTGTTTAGCAAATTTTCTTATAATCAAAATGATTTTGATTATTACTATATGGTATAATTTTGGTTGAAAAACCGATTATCATCTCATGTACAAAGTAATTAATTTGGCATTATCCTTGCCTGAGGTGGATATGGTGTCTAGTCGGGGAGCGTTGGGGTAGCAGGTTGCTCCATGAATGGTCTATTCTACTCCCATCGGTACTGGTCATAACAGCGGGTAGGGAAGGGATAATGCTTAAGAGATCATGATGTATTTTTTTAATTACTAAAATTTGAATAATACGTATTTGAGATAATACATATTTCAAGTAACAATAACGAATGTTTGTTGGATATTAATTGGATCATTGATTTAATGTGATTAGATTAATTAGAATTCAATTAAAATTAAAACACTCTATTATGAATACGCGAGCTCGCAACGTTTTTACGCCTCATCGGGATCCCGATTTTTGACCAGTTTCGTTGACCCTCTACTTTAGGATACCTAGGGTAGGGATCCCTCTGTTTTAATTTTTCGTACGAGCTCGTTTGTCCATACAGATCGGGCCCATCTAGAGTGATTTTTCCGAAAAGTCTCTTCACCCGTCTCAGTGGCGTAGATTTAGAGTAGACCTATCCCTCTAATGGACCACACTTCCATTTATATGGCGAGACAGAAGGGTCTCTTAGAAGACTTCCTCACGGCTTGAGTTCTGGTTGATATCCCGCCAATAGGTTTGGCGATGGCTGCATCTGAATATGGCTACATCTAAAACCGTTACGGTTGAAATTGGAGTAGTTACAATTAAACTTGGAATGAAGCACAACTAAATTGGTTATTGTTGAGATCAATCATGATTGAGTTAACTACATTTGAACTTGGTACCGAATCATCACTTATCATAAATCGTCCATCCTTGTCAATAAATCAGACCTTGGGACTACTAATACAAGTGATAAGTAAGCTAGTGGACGTGCTGGGAACTTAGTTAGGATACATGACACTTCACCTCATGCCTATAGAGGCACCCCAGCCCTAAGGTACTCTTCGCACCTTAGTCATAATGTGAGGTTCCCCTCAGACCAAGACCATAGACTATCTACTAGACTTACGGAAAGAAGCAGAATCAATGGTCATATCAGAAACTCATCATCCTCATTATCAATATCCATAATCATGATCTCTCAATGACAAGAAAATAACATACACTTATGGGTCATCATCATACTTATGAAAATGTTATAATATTATAAGGTGATGGAAAATCATGGGATATCTAATCAAAGCATCTTGAAATCATTTTACCGCGCAAGTAGTGGCAAATTTTTAAATATCATCGCCTTTCTACTTGCTTTCTTTTGAATACATTAAATTATGTCATTTATTATATATTGGAATGTACACAACATATGCTGACGTCTTTTCTTCCTTACATACTTGGTAGGCAAATCGCCTGCGTCACAGTAGTAGATTGATGATCCCGAGCATACGTACATATACCAAACGATACAATTGTATTTTTGTTCAGTTTATGAGGCAAATGCTTTACTTCCTCTTCTGTACATTTTTTGGATATATGTACACACTGTCAGCCTAGTTTGTTACATGTTGTGTGTGTGTGTCTATATATATGAAAATTAATGAAATGGAAATTTGGTGGCATATCTTGTTGTTGTTCTTTGGTTGTTAAATTAGATAAGAATGTCAAATGCAAACACGAAAAAAATTTCCTCTCAAATTCATGTTAGCTAAATGTGATCTTCAGTGAATGTTATATTGTGAATGTCACGTAAACGGGTATCCGGAGCTGAGGGGTCAATAGTGTGAATGATATAATTGTTACAGGAGATGATGTGCAGGAGGTCAAGATGGTAAAAAAAATTCAGGATCGTTAGTTTGTTACCAAAGATCTTGGTACCTAAGGTATTTCTTGGGGTTGGAATTTGCTAGGAATGTGCAAGGTCTTGTGATGACCCAAAAGGAAGTATGTTACAGATATACTTGTTGAGAGATGCATGATTGAGTGTCGACCATCTAGTCTACTACTCCTATAGACCCTACCATGAAGTTATATGATGATGATAAAGAAAAGGTCGACTGAAAGAGATATAGAGAGATGGTGCGAAAGCTCCTCTATATTACTATAACTAGACCTGATATCTCCTTTGCAGTGAGTCAGGTGAGTCAATTCATGGAGCAGTCCCAACAGGTTCACATGGATACTATATACATGATTTTGAGATATTTAAAATCTTCTTCAAGTGCAGGATTACTATTCAGAAAAGGAGCAACTCTTTCTGTGTCTGCACATGCTGATGCAAACTATACAGGATGTCCTAAGGACAGGAAGTCTACTTCAGTCTTTGATGTGTTTGTTGGCAGTTCTCTTGTTTCTTGAAAAATCAAGAAACAAACAGTGGTGGCTAGATCAAGTGTCGAATCTGAGTATAAGATTATGGCCCAAGTGAACACAAAAATGATGTGGGTTCAAGCAGTGTTAGCAGATTTGCATATAAATGTACCTCTACCCATGCAGCTACAATGTGGTAATCAAGTTACTTTATTTATTGTGAATAATCTTGCATTACATGAAAGAACTAAGCATATTGAGGTAGACACCATTATAGATATGATCAGAAGGGTTTGATTTCTATCTCTCATATCAGTTTAGGGAAGCAAACAACAGATATCTTTACCAAGGCATTACTCATGAGGCAATTTCAGAAGTTTCCATCCAAGCTGAGCATGATTGATATATATGCTCCATCTTGAGGGGGAGTGTAGAGATATTTCTATGTTCATGTGTACCTATTCTGTTGTTTTACTTCTTTATGTCTATCTTATGTAATTTACTCATAGGACTCTCCTCTATATGAGAGAACCTAGGGTTCCCTGAAAAAAACAACTCTCTTATTTTTCCCAACAAAGACAATAAGAAAGCATGTGTTTACTTAACCATACTCCAGAGGAGCGTGATGAAATCACAAGATAAAGCTAGTAAGGCCCAATATTCTAGTAAGTTTCTCAATTATTACAAGGGTATGAGTCACTATACATAGCCACATCCCCACTAACCTTGGAAAGTACCACCAACAAGTAATATGTGACTAAAAAGAGTAGTGTAATTGGATCTTAGAGAAATCCAATTACTCATCTAATACATACTCTATAATAATGCTTATGATACATTCAAATAATTTCTTTGCATTTTTTGTTTGTAGGTTGGAGATTACTTGCACACGTTACTTAGATACATATTAATCAACCAACATATAAATTACATATCATAAGCATTAATTTGCATCGAAATCATCTATCCATAAACAATTTTCTCTGACTAGCAGTCAGCTTACACAACCTCAATCACCTTCTATTCAGAAAAGATATCTTGTATAATAGCAACATTTTTCAGAGGATGCGGGAACACCATATTCTAACATCCTTCTGAATCTAACATGAAAATTATTCCATAGCCTTCTCAAAAAATAATTAGGTAAAAAAGAAAGAAGAATGTGAATCCAGTATACTGTATACATAAACTTCATAGTATGCCATATATTGACCAAAAGAAAATTGCTCCTGTTCGAGGTTATTTTATACTACTGAAAAAAAATATTTTACTACGCTTACTCTTTGGCTTTTCTGGGGCCCATACTCTGCAGGGCTGAATGAATCATAATGAGAAGCATACCTCTGCCCAATCTCATACCGAAGGATGTTGAATGGCTATAGATTGATGATAACAATATGCAATTATAGAAGATAACTATGAGTTAGAGAATAAAAAGGTAGCAGTAGAACATGCCAACATAAATTAGCTAGAAAAACCAAAAGAGCAACACATGCATTTTTTTAGGAAACATGAGGTGTACACCACGAAGATGTACATCCTAGCCATCTTTATATTTAAGAAGACAACAACACATGCTTTAGAATATCATTTCTATAGACTCAGACACTATATGGATGTCCTTCAACAATCTGATGCCAATAACAATAAATCCAATTGGAAATACAATAGAGAGGTGGCAAAACAGAAAAGCAAATAAAAAATTCACAGTGAAATTTCAAGCAAAATAATACTTTTATTTGTTGTTTCATAGGTTTATCACAGTCAAATTGATATATCCATATCGTGGACCGATAAATTCCTTGACTAGAAAAGGCAAACCCCAACAACAATTTAAACCCCCAAATCAGATATTGTAAGAAAATATCAATATGTACTAAGAAATTCCAACTCTATCGTCTTTTTAAAGTAAGTTGAATAAAATTAGATTATACAGTATATCCAAATTAGCTTTAGGTTTGGACATTATGAGCCAGTCAAAAGTCAATCCAGATAAATTCACTTTGACGCTATTTTTGCTATAACTGACTAAACAATATAAAGTGCAATAAGTGCCGGTTAAACTTGGTTTTTTGAAACAAAAAGTACAATCTATTAGGTGGAAAATCCTTCACAATGGAAAAAAACCACAAGAGCTAGGAGATTTCTGGCTCTTTGGCATAGCAAGAAGTTTCACCTCAAAGATCTGAACACCCATTAAATACAAACACTCCCCCTCAAGTTGAATTTTACATTGGATATGCCCAACTTGCAACGAAATTCATCAAATGACAATGAAATCATCCCTTTTTGAAGATACTTGTAATCTAACCAGTAGTCCTAATACAAGACAAACAAAGAGTCTCATAATCAATCCTTTTACAAAGGAACAGCTTCCCTTCACCATGATAAAATTAACACCTCTCCCACTGTCACCAAGGGATGCTCTTCCATTACCCCCACCATCACCAAAAAGCCTATTGACCTCTAGTTCAGATCAACCTATCCCTCTTACGATTCCCTAAGCCGTGTGCTCTAGAGTTCTAGGGAAATCCTCATCTCTTGCAATGTATATGCACCCTTAGTGTCCTACTACTTATATCGTACTTTGAGAGGCACTGCACTCAAAATAGTACTCACTCCATTGTCCCGTCTGAGAATCAACATAAAGAACCACGAGTTCATTGGTAGATCCCTGTTTTTTGCACCTTTTTGTAGATTTTTAGGTATTCTGCGCAAAGAGGGAAGATGGTGAGGCAATCGGTAAATATAGCTCTCCACCCTTTTCAGCATCCTTTGACTTTTATTATGCATTTCTAGCACCTCATCAGATTGTTGAGGTCAATTGCAGTGATGACTGCTAGGTTTCTTGGTGAAATGGTGTACTGGGTGATGTGCCACCTATCTAATTTGACATTTAAACCCACGATCCAGATGACTCCATATGTTGACGATACTTCTCCAGTATCATATAGGATTGCATGGTTTTGTAGTCCATCAGACAGTCTACATTGATTGAGCTTGTACCTTGACTATATCTAACTTACAAGATTCATTAAGTTAACTTATTGCGGTTGTCTAGACCATTTTAAAGCAATCAAAATCAAATCTAATTCGAAAGACATAATGCTAGTTTATAATAACATTGAAATATTTAATGAATCCACTGTAGAAATAAAAATGCGAACTATAAACAATTGTACATGTTAGATCATAGATTCAGATTAGCAAAGGTCTTGCAGTTACCAAAAAATTGCAAAATCAAAGGCAAAATTTTGTTTAATATGAAGAGTTTCTGTTTACACTTTACAGATACCATGGCACCCTTGCAACTGTAAAGCATCATGTGGACCTCGTAAAACACAACCAATAAATTGTTGTAGCCTTATGGCTATGCGAAATTACGGTCACGATTAGTATTAATAATTAATAGAAAAAAGGAAAATGTGAAATTTGGAGAGATATCGTCCCAATTTCATGGAAATTTTGGAGCTTTTATCAGAAACTATTGTGTTTATCCATTCCGCTGAAGATCAATTTTACCAAAGTATCCCTGACATCAATTTGTACCCACTTTAATGGTCCGGTGATATAGCAGTTTGCCTACCATCCAAAAGACCATGGTTCAAATCTCCCCTTGAGGAGGGTTGCGTCAGGTAGCCGACAACCAACATAAAAAACAATCGGATCTTTCAGCATGGTTTTGATAAGAATCCATGTAGCCGATCCTACTTTAAAGTAAAGAAGGCTTTTCCATCCCTGGCATCTTGATAAAAAGATATACGCATTATATCGTGTCTCGCCACAACTTCAAAGTGAAATAGCAACGACATTTAAGTCCATGATCTGATGTATATTAAAGAGTCCAGGATGCTTATACTCCTTTGACTCAAACTTGAAGTGAGTCATACAATGTTATGTGTCTTTCATTGTTACATTTACTATGGCTCAGAGAAACTTGTACGCGCCAATCAAGCTTTCTTCGTACGAGCATGTTGCAGATAGATGCAAAAGATATAATAAGGAGGTGGAGTGGCAACAGTGCTCCAAGCAGATGTGGATGAAAGAGGGAGATGCCAACACTCTTTACTCCATGCTATGGACAGTGAACGTTCACTGCGGAGGAGATTCGTGAAGTGGTGTTCGCCCTGAATGTTGATGGTTGCCTTGCCCGGATGGTTTCTCAATATTCTTCCTTGGGGAGTTTTTGGATTGGGTTGGGCAACAAGTTGCTGTATTGGTTGAGGAGTTGTCTCTTCAACAATGCATGTCTTCGCTCGTATCGTTTTGCAAGTGGATGATCTGAAGCATGTTGCCCAATCTAATGTTGCCTATCTTATTGTAGTGAAAGTGCTTTTTAATTGCCTTCTTGTGGTCATGGATTCCATTGTTGCACCGACATATGCTTCTTTTATTCTTAGCAGAAACATGCAGGATTCTTTTATTCCTAACAGAAACATGCAAGACAGGGTGGCGACGGCTTCAGATATTGGCGTTGATTGGAAATGCAAAAATGTGAATGATGCTTTGGAAGGTTGATTTCTCCAAGACATACAACTATGTAGATTAGGGCTTTATTTGGGCTTTTCATGCTCACTGAGGTGTCCCCAACGAATGGATTGGCTGGAAGAAGAGGTGTGAAAACACATCTTCCTCAGTGTTGGTGAATGGCGGAGGGGAGGAGATGCTCTTTCTAGTATGGTGTGAGTGGGCGAATGATGGTCAATTTTGTTATGGCTTCAAGATTAGGGACACATTTGTGTTGCTTCTTCAGTATGCGGACAACATCAACTTTTTATCGAGGATGATGCGAGGACAACAAAGAGAGCCGTTACGGTCTTGGCGTTGTTCAGGAGGTATTCATTCCATTTTCGTTCCTTTCGGGATGGTAGAAATGAAGGTTAATGCTTACATCAATGCTCTTAGGACCCAAAGGTATCTCTATCAATCAATTACCTGGGCCTTCCTTTGGTAGGCGAGTGGCTGAAGTAGAATGATTGGGGCTGGTGATTGAGAAGATGGAATAGAAACTTACAGGAGAAAAATTACTTAATAACGTTGTTGAAAAAGAATTCTATCTGTATGGTAAGCACTTTTCTCTGAGTACTGTAGTAATACCGCAACTTCGTTAAGGCGATATGAATAAATATTTGGTTGAAGAGGTATATTTACCACATCTTCAGTAAACAATATACTTATTGCAACTTGTGAAGGTTACATTTACTTAAGTAGATCGGTTGCTCAATGGTAACCTATTAAGTGGCTACTATCATCCAACATCTTCACTCATACGAACTCTGCTCTTTGTTCTCTGCCACCCCCCACCTCCTCTCATCCATCTTACAGAAGCTACCTGTAACATCCGGGAATTTGCGTAAACCCGAACTCGTCCGTTTTTGGGTCTAATGAATCCAAAAACGTTGTCGGTCAATACTAAACAACCTAAAACGACCAATTGATCATAAATCAAAAGTCGTTCGGATGAAATCGACCAAAAATCGGTCCCTTCGTAATCCGTGCCGTGAAAAGCCGCAACGCAAATTCGGAAACCGCAAAACGAACCAAGACCGTCATTAGATCCGATTCGGCGATACAAGACCAACGGAATCAACCGTTCGTCAATCGGAGGTCGTTTGATATTTTTTAAATCACAAAATTTAGTCTTAAACAAAAACGTATCCGAAAATTTCGGGTATTCAAAACTCGATCGGAAGTATATCAATATTATACTCATTTTGATCGTCGTTGAAAGACGATCAAATCGAGATACTTCGCGTCAAAAACGGAAGCCCGAGGTGCGCATACGGTGAATTTTAGAGTATATCAAATAAAGAAAGTCTAAAACTTATATATATATATATTTTTCTGCTACAGTAAACTATAGCAGACTTGATTCGGTTAAAAAAAAAATTAAAATAAAATTTTTGCTTCCATGCTGATGTCACTATAATAGTCATGACTAATGTTATATCAAGGGAGTACAAATGGCATTTCTTGTCTCCACGTTAGCAACACCTCTCTTTCCTTTCCTAATTTCTAACGCATGAAGCTTCAAGGAAGCTTCCTCTTTTTGTCTTATTCTAAGACATCTCCCATCTATATATTCTCCAAATCCCCATCGCCTCGTCGCTCAGGTACCCTTCCCAGAACACCATCTTTTCTTCTTGTTCCAACTATGGAAGAGCCCACCACTGCTCTGCTTTCTCCCTCCAAATCAGGAGCTCGCCATTACAATTCCTCAAACATCTTCCCCACAAAAAGCCACTTCTTTCCAATCCGATTCCCTCCACCGAATCCAGCACTACCCCTCATCCATTTTTTCCCCTTTTTCTGCTCTCATTTCCCTGCTGTTGGTTGCTGTCCAGCAATTGGAGATCATCTCCTTGATGCCAAAAAGCAAGTTCTTGTTGCTGCTCCTTCTCCTCTTGTAGCCTACTGCATACAAGACCAAATCAAGCAATTTTTTTCCCCCAAATTGGAGAACATTCAGGTACAATCCTATTTCCCCTCCTACTTGCTGCCATTGCATGTGTTCTCACAAGTGGATTTCCCTTTTTCCTTATATCATGCAATCAGCTTAAAAAAAATATTTGATTCTTTGATGTCTGCTATATATATACATGCACATATATTAAAAAAGAGAGATCCATTGATTTTAGCTTAATCTCGATTTTATACAGACTTGATTAAAGATATTAGAAATCATCAGATATTGAATTTTAGTCTCTTCAATTAATGCTGTTTGTTGATTCCTAAATTGGATAGATTGGGATTTCCTGTTGGTTTGCTATATACATTTATAAATCTCACAAGAAAACTTGTATTAGAAGATAAAAGAAATTTTTCTGGAATGCAATTCATTGAATACTGTAAACTGCATATATAATTGTTTATATTATAATTCATCAAAAAGTAATGGAAATCTTGGATTCGACTCTCTGGATATAGTAAGATATCATACCATGTTGATTATACACACACACACACACTTATTTTATCATGATTTAACAAAAGACAAAAGAGTATTTTATATCTACAATAACATGCACTGATAAACATGTCTTGATCAGCCTCGAAGTCAACACCCAAATTACGTTTTAAGTTCAACAAGTGTGGAGCCAGTAGTTAAGATCTTAGTTATTTTAACCATTGGGTTATTCTCTGGAAATTGTTAGGGAATTAAAGCTGTCTCCAATAACATACTTGGATTTTTTTTTATCCATCGGATGCAGATTATCTGAAATATGATTTCTATCAAGATTTTGGCATTAGGACATCTAAGTTTTCGTTATATACTATGGACTTAATATGTACAAATCAATGCGTGTGAAAACGGGCATATTAAATGATACTATAGCACTTAAATGGCTTCAAATCATGTATCATTACTCAATATTTAACAAATTGAGAACTAAACCATAGAATTTATTTAATTCATGAAATCCCCCATAGATTTTAGAATAACACCTTAGACAGTAGTCAACAGAGAATATGAAAGTTGGAATACTTGACTATTATGGCATAACATAATGTCCACTCATATTTTACTCATTGTAAAAGCTGCTTCCTGAATGATAGTATATATATATATACAGTCACACACATAAAGGTTAGAAGAATGAAATGTTTGAGCACATAAAATTACTACATGGATATAGTTGGATTAACACCTAACATAACATGTTACCACTTAAGTTAATATATCTTAATCTATAATCAGGTGTCTCTATAGAATAGTAAAAAAAAAAAAAAACTACTAAGATCTTCATATTCTTGAAAAGTTCAAATTCATGTATGTTTAACTTGAAGTAAACTAGATCATAAAGGCGACCTTGGGATCCTTTTTAATGCCATATAAATTTTCTCTGGAAAAATTTAAATTTTAGCATATTCAAATTGAAAGTTTATCAGATTGAAATCTGGAACTATTGTATGGGGAATTGGGCGCTGATATCTGAAGTTGATAAACAATACATTGTTGATCAAATAAGTTGCAAGGCTCATATCGTTAGTAAAGACATACTTAGGTTATATGTATGGTTTAAGTGTCCGTTATAATAAGATGATTCTCCCTCATTGAGCATCAATTATCAAAAGGGTTGGTTCTACTTATACCGATGACTCACCTTTAGATTTCGTACGATTAGGAATGAAATTATGGTGAGAATGTTTCATAAATCTCTCACAAAACCCTGACATGAATAGTTAATATCAATAAGAAAGCTGATCAATTCTGACTCCTGATCTTCATCTCAGCCCAATTATAGATCTCTAAAGTTCACCACATAAAGTATTGAGAAAATAATGAGTAGTCATGTAAGGAAAATGGTGAATTGTGATGATTAGATATTTAGTGCCGATCATGGCGATCTTTACCATGATCGTGCGAGGGGGCGGTGACCCTCACCTGGGCGGAAGAAAGGAAGCCCAGTTTGGGCAGCGGCCGCCAAGTGCGCGGGTCTAGGATCCCAGTCCCATTTCGGTTTTTACGCGAGCTCGCAGTATTTTTACGCTTCGTTGGGATCCATACTTTAGACCAGTTACGCTGACCCTGTTTTAGGATACCCAGGCGGGGGATCCTTGGTTTTCAGTTTTACGTACGAGCTCGGTTGCCCGTTACCGGTCGGGCTGTTTTTCTAGAGCGACTTCCCGGGAAGTCCCTCTCACCCGTCTCAGTGGCGTAGTTGGGGAGTAGACCTATCCCTCTATTGGACCGGCCTTCCAACTAGAGGGCGAGACGGAAGAGCCATTTGCAGGCTTCTTCACCGCTTGAGTTTTCTTTCGCCAACAGACGGCGATTCTACATCCAGATCATTCGTATCTACATCTATATCTACATCATTGAGAGTACATCTAAGAGAGTTACAGTGAAGGTTTGGAGGAAATCACAATAAAAAATTGAGTTGATTAGAAGTGACTTTAATCTGATTCCAAATCCCTATAAGTTAGTGGACGTGTTGGGAATTTAGTTAGGATGCATTACACAACACCGCATGCCTACGGAGGCCCCCCAACCCTAAGGTACTTTTAATACCTTAGAGTCATAGTGTGAGGCTACACACAGACCAAGACCACGGACTATCCACTAACTTAGAAGGAGTAAATAGAATTAAGGATCATATCAATCATCACCATAGCAGTCCATGATCAAAAATCATGACATCATCCCAATGAATAGAAATTAGCATCTTCATGTACTATCAATTATATTTATAAGATCTTGATCACAGGGATTACCATCTAAACTTTATAAATATACATATATATATATATATGGGAAGAATGGGAAAAAGGGGAGAACAAATGAACTAAATGTCAAACAGTTGAAAACCCTTTTACTTACGCAAGTAGATGTAAATTTTAGTTATTCCACCTTTCTACTTGCTATCTTTTGCACATAAAATTACTTGTTATTTATTTTAAACTACGGGTTTGTATTCACGTTTGTGACTCCTTTTCTTCCTTGCACGCATGGCAGGAAAGGAGTCTATTGTTCAGTAGTTATACAGGGTTCCAGAAGACAAGGTCTATACTAGAAGGTATGTGTTTTTGTGTCAAGTTTTTATCCTGTTATTAGTGTAATATGCTTATTTTCTCTTCAGTCAAATTTTTGGGATATACTGTATGTACTGTCAAACTTTGTACATGTAAAATATATGAAAGTTAATGAAATGAGATTTTGGTGACAATTGTTCTATGAACTTGTGGTTATGAATGTTTATGTGAATGTCAGATGAAATTATTTCATTCGCAAAAAAATTTTTTCCCCATAATTTTATGCTTATAATGCGATGTCAATAAAATGGAATGTTGCGAATTGTGTCGTAAACGGGTACCTGGATCCTAGGGGGTTCACACTACCCCTTGGTACGTCACCACATTCTCATCAACGTTCCTTGGACGTCAACACTCTCGCTACTCCCACACAAGCGGCATAACGTCGTATAGTTCCCATCTTCACCAATGTGTCCATCAAACTCAAGATTTGTTATCCAGATTAGGGTTTTGCATTTGTTGAGCTTTGTTCATGATACATGGTATTGAATGATAGTCCATCATAATTACGCACTAAGGTGTTGTTGTTACGGTTTTCCATGGCTTACATATATTGTGTGTTCTAATTGAATAGTGGTAATGCCTACTCGCATAACCTGTAGCATGAGGTCCAGGGTTGTGGACGTCAGTCTTTTGAGGAGATGTTGGACTTGCTTTTTAGGTGGGATAGGGGCAGGCAGATGATCAAGATATCGCACCCCATTCCAAGTGTAACGGGATCTGCTACTATACTGATAGCTATCCTAGACGACGATGATAACTAGTGTGTATTTTTTACGTCAAGACAATTGAGAAATCATTTTTATTGAGATGATAGTTGAGACTACTTCGATCAAAGCTCCAATCATTACCCACATTTATGGAGCTTCCCTCTCCTTCCTTTGTCAGATCTGGAAAACAGAGTACCAGCTACTCCAATGACACGTGATAATATTAATACTAGCAAAGCTATAATGAGAGAAATGTATCATGTTCTCAACGGTTGTGCGCCTCATGTCATTGATGATGAGATGGATGATGAAATTAACAGAGAATTTAATAAAGATGGGGTGAATGACCAACCGACTCAGACTTAACCTGTTGACTAAATTATTGTTTCTACTACACCATTCTATGGCAACAAATATGGTCTTGCGAATTTTGAAAATAATTTTCGAAATCAAAGTGCGATTGATAGCAATGCTCACGAATTTCAAAAGGGTCGCACTTTCAGGAATAAAGATGATTTACTCTATGCAATAAAGAAATACCATGTTTTGTCCCTGTTGGAGTATTTGTTATATGCATCACATGTATGGGAGATGGGTAAATGGATCTCTCCAAGATCCATATACCCCATCCAGAGTTAATCCCACATCTACCAATTTGGAGATGCGGAGAGTCAGTGGGTGCTATATAAAGAGCCCCACACCCATGTATTCATATGAGAAAACACAATGAAGTATATGGCCCTTTGAGGCATTCTCCCATGGTTTCATCCCGCTCCTTAGGGAGTAGGATTCCACATAAAATTATTGTGTTTCATGTTTTATCTTTCTAGATTATGCTATGTTTATCATTCTGATTCTGCATTCTCTATTTTATAACATGGTATTAGAACGGGTCGATTCTCGAGGATTTCATGTTCATTTTTTTTAGATTCGATTTTTTATTGAAGTTGATTATGAAGATTTATGTTTTCTGTTCAAAGTTGGAGATCTAGAGTTTTGTTTTCAAAATCCTCAACATATGTTCTTCGTCCATATTCAAATCGAGTCGGCAGATAGCAACCTCCAACAAGAAGATGGTGCGCCCTCTATAGTCTCCCTACGCGCCAGGAGCTTCCCAATGTTGCCACACATCTCGAGGAGGCAGCAATGTCCTCCCAGTTTGCAGCAGATACGCTGCATCGCCACCTCCAGTCTCAGAAGGAGACACTCCAAAGCACTCTAGATCTCCACAAGAAGCCTCACACCACGCGTACCTCTTCAATCGTCTTGCACAGGCTTCAGTTAGCGCCTTCCAAGCTGCGTGATGCTGCAACAAGGCCACAATACTACCAGCGGAAACCCTCCTCCAGATGCGCAACCACTGGGCAGAGCCCTATCTTCAAACGCAACCCTCGATTGTGACATTGTTGTTGTCCTCTTCTACTCATCCTCCAAAGGGCGGCTCCAGGCAATGTACAGGCCTCCAGGTGGCAAGAACCATGCCGCATAACGGGCTGCGCAACAGGATGCAGGAACCTCTAGCAGAAAGAGGTCGAGAACCACCGTCGTATCCAATCTCCAGCCCCTTGCCTCTCCAGGATGACACGTTGCCTCCTCATCTTCATGCATATCTCCATATCAACACAGGAGTGGGAGGCGCTTCCCCATCGCGCGCAAATAAGCGCAAATCCTAGGACGCGCAGATCCAATCTCGAAGATCCCAACGTCTCGTCTTCCCTACGATGCTCCTACACCCGATCTCGAAGCGGAAGACACCACGGTCCTCTACGCGTGCTTTCCCCCTTGGTACAACAACACATGATATGCCGCCTCTCTTGCAAATCGATCTCCTGGGCGGTTGTCGCCCACCACGAGCCGCAATCAGCAGCTCTTGCACAGGCATTGCAGTCGCGTGTTGGTGGCACCCCTTTATCCTACTTGCGACGCTCCAACTCTCTAGCGGAGGGTTTCTTCGAAGGAGGGTTAAAAAAATGTATTATGTCCAAGTGGGTTGACGGTTCGCTTTAAAAAATCTGATTTAGAAAAAAAAGAAAAAAAAAAGAAAAGTTTACTTTTGATGGGTTATATCGTGAGCCCAAATAAAAAAAGGGGGAGGTATTTGTTTCAAAAAAAGGAGAAAAAATATATTTTTTGAGAAAAAGGCACGTACAATACAAAAGTCATACGCAATTCAAAAAAAATAAAAATGAAAAGCCGTTAAAAAATAGTGAACGACTTGGTTGAAAAAAAAGAGAGACGGCTAAAAAAATGAATTAGTCGAGAAGAAAATTTTCATTAAAAAGAAAAGCCGAGAAATTATGATAGCTTATGTTTTGTTACCCCCATTTTCATCTCTTTTCCCAACTTGGTCGGCGTCCATGTTTTTCGACAAGTATGGGATAAAAGGGGGAGTATATATAGAGTCACAGGTCTTCTCCAAATTGTATATTCGTTTGTTTTTTGATAATAAGAAGGGTGAGATCCCAATTCAGACCAGAAAGTTGTTCAAACTCTACAATTATTCATACTCGACGTCAAATTCCGAATCAGTTTCAGACACGCACATGGATGTGGTCTTCTTTCAGATGAGCAAATGTATGCCATCTTTTGTGTGGTCCCCATCTTTTATGTGTCGGCCAGAGTTTTCATGTAAGCCATAGGGACTCTAAAGTAAATGATCATTCCCTATGCTAGGTGGACAAGGGTTTTCATGTGGTATCATAGGGACTCCAGAGTAGAGTACCATTCTTTGTGCCAGATGAGAGAGACCCAGTTCTCTGACGAGGAGAGTTTTCAGACTCCATTCTCCAACGACCATGGACTCCGACGATGATTGCACTTCCACGACCTTTTTCAGTTCGGCCTTTTTCAGAGATGGAGCAGTTGTCCACATTATTGTGGAAGGTCAGAGTACTCCGACGAGGAGACTCATTTCAGTTGTAGTGTCTCTGACATGCACAGTACATAGCACATGCTCTTTGTCGAGGAGATTCAGTTGACCTGTACTACAGCCCGTTCATCCTCCTCACATGCACGACATCAGAAGCAACGTCCTCGACAGCAACTGACAGTTGTGCGCATTGAGTTGATATTGTCTGTAGTGTCATGTAGCATGAGTTGAGTTTCTTTTTGTTTGTCCAAGCTAAGCATTGCATGCTTCAGCTTGAGGGGGAGTGTCGGAGTGTTTGTTATATGTGTCACATGTATGGGAGATGGGTAAATGGATCTCTCCAGAACCATTTACCCCATCCCGATTTTAGTCCCACATCTACCAGTTTGGAGATGTGGAGACTCAGTGGGTTCTATATAAGGAGCCCCACACCCATGTATTCAGATGAGAAAACACAACGAGGCATATGGCCCTTTGAGGCCTTCTCCCGTGGTTTCATCCCACTCCTTAGGGAGTAGGGTTCCACGTAAAATTATTTTGTTCCATATTTTATCTTTCTAGATTATGCTCTGTTTATCATTCTGCTTCCACATTCTCTATTTTCTAACAATCCTACTATAACTTCACAATAGAAGAATCTACGACCTCGGTTTGGTCCATCTTGTGCACGATGGAATTAAATTATTATAAGTGGTCCTCGTATATACATTTTTGGAGATTCGATGGCATGTAGATGATTTCTAAGGTTGATGATCCACATTCCTACAGAAATCCACCTATCAAACAGGATCATCCACAACTTAGCAGCAATTTCATGCATCAATCAATGTTAAACTTGGTGAATGATAGTCCTATTATCCGAGTATCTACTCTTAGGGAACGTATTCTGTTGAGGTATTAGTTATATTTTATATCTTTATGTATTAATTATTTTCCTTTGTCTTCTTCAAGTAATTTTCCGAACATGATACTCTCTTATATAAGAGAACATTAGGGCTTCACGAATAAACAATTCATTCTTTTCTCTTCACATGATATCAAAGCGGCGGTCCTAAACCAGAGTTCTTGTACACCATTGTGCCCTAGACCTCACCCACCGACCCCCTCTCCGCAGGGTTGCCGACGCCTCTCCCTCTCTTTTCGAGGGGCCACTCTCGCCGCCCCCTCTTCCTTTCTTCATAGGGCCACAAAAGCCATCCATTATCCCTCTACATGTGCCGCTGCGCAGCGGCCCCAGCCGTCTGTAGGGGCCCTTCCAACCCCAACATTTGTTGTCAACCCTTGTGGAATCATCTGCAGGCTAGGGGGGACTTTTTCCGGCCCATATGAGCATCTTTTCTCCTCTCTATGACCAAACTGCAGTCTGAAACGACCTGATTTTGATCGAAAAATGAGATTTCATACCAATAAATCTCATTTTTCGGCCCTAATGCGGCTTGAGGAGTGACGAGAATGGTTGTATGAGTCTACACGCACAACCAGACCTTTATATGATCGTGTAGACTTGCTCGATTCAGTCTACTTCTCCAATTGAGTTTTGCTTTTCGACCTTCTCTCATCATGTCAGAAAAAAAGGGTAATGTCTTCTCTACGCTTGATGCCTTCAAGGGCCCGACTCCCATCGTGAAGATGGATGGGACCAACTATGAGTTGTAGTCTATGCAGTTTCTGACCCTTATGCAGTGCAACAACAAAGAGCACATTATGACAAAGCCAGAGCCAATGGACAAAACTGGGGACAATGCTTCATGTAAGCAAGATGACGTGTATGCTCATATTTGGCTCTCTAGGACCATTGCAACAGAGATAGCCAATGATATTGCGAACCAGCCCACCGCCAATGCGATGTGGGATATTCTGACATACACATATGTCTAAGTGAAGAATGATGCCAAGATTCTTCAGCTTCAGTTTGACAGATACAGGGCAAAGTAGAATGGCAGTCCATTGCACACATTCTACTCCTCGCTTCATGACATGTTCGAGAAGCTTCACAACTTCATGCCAATTATGACCTCCATAGAGCAGCAGATGGCATACATGAACTCCAAGGTGGTTGGAGTTTTCTTGGTTGCGCTTGACCTCGGGTATAAGGTAGCATGAGCACAACTCTTTATTAGGATGACCATACTTCCCATGGAGAAGGCTTACAGTCATCTCAACCGTCTTCCTATTCCACTTGATGCCACCACACAACCTTCCTCAGCGATGACTACTTCTCGCGGCAGAGAAGGTTCTATTCATTTCAGATGATGTAGTCCTCGTGGCAGAGGTGGTGATGTCGGTGTGGTCCTTGCATCTATTGTTGTCGTCTAGGATATTTTGAGGATACATGCTATCTGAAGCATGGATACCCTACACCTTCTTGAGTGGCAAAGCAGATTGAGCCTTCAGACACTACAGCTCCTCAGGCAGATCCTTGACTTGATGACATTGTCTCTCATATACGGGAGATGATGACTCTAATGGTCGGCACTATCACTACAGGATCCACAAATATTGCAGTTGCGGCTAGAGATAGAGCCTCTTCGAGTTCCTTGAGTATCGCATACGCTTTTACTGGTTGTAGCAGTGCAGATATGACAGAGCGGATCATGGACTCTTGTGCTTCTCACCATATGTGTGGAGACAAAGCCTAGTTCAAGTATTTCAGGTCCATACCCCTTAGTAGATGGGTCGTCATTGCAAATGGGGTTCATTTATCCATCACAGGATAAGGAAAAAGTGCATTTGACGCCATCCATACGCTTGCAGAATAATTTTATATGCTCTTGATTTTCAGATGAACTAGCTTTCTATTAGTCGGATTACAAAGGATATGCAATGTTGTGACATTTTTAACCCCTCTTCTCTTGTATTTCAGGATATATTCATGGGCAGGGTAATTGGATGTGGCCATAAGCAACGAGGGCTCTATAGACTGGTCCATCCTCCTCATGTCGGTGCCTCTACTATTCATGTTGGACCAGTCTCACCGTATATGCGGTACCTTCATTTTGGTCTCCCTTTGCAGAAGCTATGTCATATCCTCCCACATATATCCACGTGATCTTCCTTCCAGTGCGAGGCTTGCCAGCTTGGGAAGCATCACCGTTCTTCATTTCAATCTCATCAGAGTCAAAGCAGTTCTCAGTTGTTTGAGCTTTTCACTTAGATATCAGGGGTCTGAGTCAAGTCCACGATCACAAGGACACCATTTTTTTCTGATTGATGTTGATGACTATTCCAGACTTTCTTGGATTTTCTGGTTAAAGAATAAGTCTAAGGATGGATCTGTCATTAAATCATTTTATTAATGAGATGAAGAATATTTTGCTGCTACCGTAAAGTATTTGTGTTCCGATAATGCCTTAGAGTTTTGAATTGTACAACTATCCGAGTTTCTCAGGTCACTTGGCATTGTACACCAGACCTCGTGTGCATATAGATCACAACAGAAAGGTATTGCTAAGCGCAAACATCATCATTTACTTGATGTGACCAGAACCCTTCTGATTTAGAGGTGTGCTCCTCACTCTTATTGGGTTGATGTGGTTCTTAATGTCTGCTACTTAGTGAACCGTATGCATCCTCTATTTTGGGAGAAAAGGTTCCTTTCTCGATTGCATTTTCCAAGAAGAATATATTCTCCCTTACAACATGTGTATTTGGATATGTGGCCTTTGTTCACAATATTTCACCTAGTCATGACAAGCTCTCCCCCAAAGCTGTCAAGTGTGTCTTTATTGGCTACTCATGTACCTAGAAAGAATATCGTTGCTTTGATCCACTTCGATAGAAATACTTTGTCATTGATGTAACAATCTTTGCGGTTGTTATGTATTTCTCCCTTACAGGTGACAGACTAGCCCCATCTGACTCTGATGGGGAGGTTTATATGCATCCACCTCCTACATCTCTACCACCTCATGCATCTGCTCTGCCAGATCCATCACCTCCCTTACTACCACCTCCAGTACCTACACCTGCTCTTGTCTGCCTTGGACCACCACCCACCTTCACTCAATTTTTGCTGCATGTGTTTACTTACAGATCTCGCTCTATTCTCCCTACTCACAAGTCTTCCCCGCCATCCAACATGCCTCAGGTATGTAATGATCACATTATTTCTATTGATGGTACTACAGAGTTGTTTGTGCAGACGAATTCCTTACAGGATGAGCATATACCCTCTCGAGAGGGAAACTTACATATTCAGGAGGTGGCAGATGATCTCGATGTGTCTATTGCTCTATGAAAGCAGATATGTACTTGTGCTTCATATCCTCTTGCAGTGCAAGTTTCTTTGAGCAGACTTTCAGAAGATTTCAGGTGATTTATCATGGCACTGTCACCCATGGAGAAACCACAGACATATCAAGAGGCCATTCAAGACAGCCAATGGCACTTTGCCAAGGAGGAGAAGATGGTCATGCTACAGTGATGTGGCACTTGGGTCCTTGTTTCATCTCCAATTGATGCATTTGTTGTTGGGTGCAAGTGGGTGATCACGATGAAGCACCAAGTAGATGGCAGTGTAGATCGCTACAAGGTGAGACTTTTTGCACGTGGGTTCATTCATACATATGGGGTAGACTATCAGGATTCATTCTCTCTAGTGGCCAGGTACAATAAGAGGTTTACATGCAGCATCCACGTGGGTTCTCTACTGAGGGGAGTGGCAGGAGGTTTGTGGGCTTTACAACGTGAACTATGGCCTTAAGCAAAGTCCAAGAGCATGGTTTCAGAAGCTCTCGGACTTGATAGAGCAACAGAGGTTTGTGAGATCGACTGTCAACATTCATTATTTGCTCTAAATACTCGGAGAGGTACAAATGCCATATTTGTATGCGTTGATGATATCATTATTACAGGGGATAACGAGCAGGGCATCCAGGATGCTAAGGATTTCCAAGATCAGCAGCTTGTGACCAAGGACCTTGGTATCCTACGCTACTTCCTTGGACTGGAGTTCGCCAGGAACCAACAAGGTCCTTTGATGACCCAGAGGAAGTATGTTACATATCTTCTCTCTGAGACAAGCAAGGCAAATTGCAGGCCTGTCACTAGTCCCGTGGACCCGAGCATGAAGCTCTATGATGATGACACTGAGGATGTTGATAAGAGGAGGTACATGGAGCTTATTGGGAAGCTTCCTTGCGTAATTATAATCAGGCCAGATATATCCTTTGCAATGAGCAAAGTAAGTTTATGAAGCATTTTAGACAGGCACATATGGATGCAATTCATATGATTCTGAGGTATCTGAAGTCTCACCTAGCACTGATCTTCTATTTAGGAAAGGCACATCCCTTGCAGTTACAACATGTGCAGATGTGGATTATACTGGTTGTCCCAAGGACAGGAAATCTACTTCTGGCTTTGCAGTGTACATAGGAAGTTCCTTGGTGTCATGGAAGAGCAGAAGCCGACTGTGGTTGCTAGATTTTGTGTAGAATAAGAATGTAGGGCCATGGCACAAGCTAGTACAGAGATGATGTGAGTCAGATCTGTTCTTATTGACCTAACTGTTGAGGTGCCTCTTCCCATGTACCTCAAATGTGACAACTAGGCTACTCCCTTCATTGCAAACAACCCAGCCTTCCATGAAAGGACCAAGCACATCGAGGTGGACCATCACTACACTCGTGACATGATATAGAAGGGTCTTATCCCAACTACTCATGTCAGCTCTGGAGACCAGATAACATATGTACTTACCAAGGCCCTAGCCAAAGGGCCTTACCAGAGATATTGTTCTAAATTGAGCACGATACACATGTCATGTGATCGGAAGTACCACTGTCGATAATCCACTCAGATTTCATAGACCAAGCATTTCTAGTTCTCATATTAAAAATTGAACCAATGTCTGTCAATTACAAAGAGACGGTCTTTCGTAAATGATTCATTTAAGGATTCTAACTCATGATGATATCCTTTGTCAACTCAGGTTCTCTGGAAGCTCCAAACCATGGCCCTAAATGTCAGTTTCGGTCACCATTTCGGTATCGAGCAAAACAGAATTTCGATGGAATTTCGGTGGAATTTCGACCGGAATTTCGGTCATTTCGGTCATTTTTCGTACTAAGATCCCTATATTTCGGTCATTTCGGTCATTTCGGTCGAATATCGATTTCGATTGGATATCGATATTCGACAGAAATTCGACCGAATTTCGCTGAAATTTGAGGCCATGCTCCAAACGTCATAGGATCACTCATCAACAAATTTGTACCCTTTAGACTTTGATTATCTCTCACAAACATTTAATCAGACACATTGTGTGTTCAATATGAATAGCAGTTCAACACAAAGAACTTAAATCACAACAATTATTCCAGGCGATAGAGGCAACCACATGCTTCGACAGAGCGAGAAAAACGCAGCCCTCACTCCTCCTAAACTCCTTGGACTAGTTGTTGTCTAAAACACAGCAACAACCCTCTCTGTCCAGGGGGAAAATGCACAAATGCAGCCCGGAACACAGCAACAACCAATGGAGATAAGGTCCCTCGCACAACACAGCAGCAACAACCAAGGGATTCGTCACACCCTTAGAGGCAAAAATAGGGCACACTGCATAGATCAAGCCCCTCGCAAAAACCACCAAACAAATGGTTTCAAACTTCATTTTCGAGCATGGGTTCTGCTACGGCGAGAGCTTCCGATTTGGGTGAAAACCCAACTCCAGCACACCGACTTCTAAGTTGTAGATGGCCAAACGAATATATCCACGAAGCTCTGATACCATGTTAGAATCAAACACACAAATCATATACAAAGATGGAGATAAGGATTTACGTGGAAAATCCTACGGAGAGAGAAAAATCATGGGAGCTCTCAATCCCTAATCTCCTTCACTGATGATCATGGATCTTTTCACTACGATGAAAAATCAATGAGGGATGAGTACAATATATATAAAAGGATGGGTTAATAGTCCCTCGTCCAAAGATTTGTTTACCCATGTAAGTTCGATAACTCAACAAAACGTGTAATAACTGAAAACATGTTTCACTAAGATTAGAGATTGAATAGATAGAACTGGCTGCTGACAATATTTTTTCATCACAATAACAAATATTGACTAATAACAATTTAAATAGGATAATTTTTACCATAAATGGGCAGGACATCAGCCGTTCTTCCTAGGATTTTGGCTTCATGCTATTTTTTATACTACTAAATAATGGACAAATATGATAGCCTGCATGCTAAATGGCACAACAACCTACAACGTCCAATAGAGACGATCGAAACATAGCAACAATCTGATTACATACAAAAGGAGAAACAACCAACGCTCGGATTCATCCGTTCCATACCTCTCCATTTTCCTTGGGCAACAAAGTAGACCTGGCAATTTTTTGTTCAATCTGGTCCAAAACCCCATATGGATCCTCTTCAGCACTGAGAAATACTCCAGAACTGCCGAGGAGTAATAAATAAAATCAATGCTAGCCTTAAACTAAGTTACTGCTAGGCAAATATAGAATAAAACAAAATCGGAAAGTTAACAACAAATCACAAATCAAATGCAACTTCTAAGACTATTATATATTCTATAATCAGAGCACAATTAGAGAGGCAGTGGAAGCTGAGATCAATCAACTTGACTAGGTTTTGCGTTTTTTTAACGGGACTTCGTTCAACAAGACAGCTTTGGGTCTAAAACTGTGAAAATTCACCTTTCTAAAAGTAGAATTTGTTACAGATGATGAAGAGCTTAAGGCCGGAAGTTATATAAAAGAGGAATTATACAAGCAGAATCTTCACATTTCAAACAAAAAAAGTGTGCTTGCGATAAAATCGTCGAATTCTTCACCAATGCACCATTGCAAATAAAGGAAATTTCTTCTGGATTTCTGCACTGGTGTACATCATTTAGTAAGCAAAAGTATCAGTTATTATCCAATGTTTGGCAGTTTTGGGTCTAGAAAAAGGAAAGATCGGAATAAGCCCGGTAACCTGACAAGGTGCAATAACTTCGTTCCGAAAGTTACTACATTGAGGAGGTCATTCGTGTCATCAGACAACACTCATTTATACAAAAAATGCCCCTATTCCACGGCAAATCAAACAAATATGTCTAAATGAAAAGGTGCAGGGGAAAATCACACCCGCTGAAATCCGCATTAAATGGAGAAGCATTCCCCCACCATAAGTAGGGTCTTCTACATGGATTCTTGCTGAAATCTGCCGAAAATAATAATAACAAAAGATACACAAATACCGTCTTCACTCTTCACTACAACCACATGAATGAATCTCCAAAGTACTGTGCCCTTTTCCTGAAGCCCCAAAGGCATCATCATGGCATCCCTTTCCCACCTGCAATTTAAATTTTGTAAGTCGACAGCCGAACTTGACCATGTACTCAAGATTTGGATCAATACCATACACACCTCCCTTCTTGTGAAGCCCCAAAGGTATCATCGGGGCATCCCTTTCCCACCTGCAATTTAAATTTTGTATGTCGACAGCCGAACTTGACCATGTACTCAAGCTTTGGATCAATACCACAAACACCTCCCTTCTTGTGTTAACACATTCACAAATTACTCCTTACTATTTGAACCCAAAAAAGGCCCCTCACCTGGATGATAAAATCTGCTTCATCTTCCGAGCATAATAGATTCACATATATGCATATTCTTTCAAGTCATATGCCTAGTCTCTTCCCCTGGGCCTTCTTCATCTTGCAATCACCATTTCCATATACAATATGCTCTTACGATCAAGCATGCAGTGAATGAGTGATTCTTCAATGGTAAAATGGTTGTCATTCAATGAGCCTCGAGGCAATTGGCCCAAAGAGGAAATGAAGGGAGGGTGAGAGGGGGATCAGGTGATTGACTACTATGAAATAAGAAGTAAGGATGTTGAAATGGAAGAAGCGGTGAGTGAGGGAAAATTCCCCTAGATCGCATACGGGAAAAGTAATTCCCCGTATACGACCAACAAACTTATATTATGCTTATTTCTATAAAGGGGTCGTTGCTTTTGAAAATGGTTACCTTTAGAAGGGAGACGTTGCTAGGGGTAAGGGCTCCCTCCTAAAAAATTTTAAGGTAGTTGTTGGCCCAGGCAACGTCTCACTTCTGTAAGGGAGCCGTTGCGAGAAGCAACCCCTCTCCCCGCCATGCCAAGCCCCGACACATGCGAATAGAAGCAAATTCCTCTTCAATTGCTCATTGTCATTGTTTAGGGCAACGTCTAGGAGGTCACCCCCGAAAGCCTCGCTCTGCATGTGAACCAATCACGATTGACCACTCCTTAGCCACTGACGACTGACCCATTCCCCCATCATCTTAGACATCAACTTCTCATCCAGTGTGAGTATGGTTTCACCGTAAGTATGCTACCTATGTTCACTATTGTTTTGTAATTTTTATTTAGTGGCTTTAAGTTCTTGTTTAATCGTAGTACTTGTTAATGTCACTATATTATGGTGTTTAACTTGTTAAGTGCATTTTAGTGTGTGTTGTTCATGAATTTGAAGTGACGATGGTATTTGAGGTACTTTCTTTTTTTCAACACGTGTATTTTAGCGTGTCCATGCAAGGCCTCAAATTTTATTTCGGTGACTGACCAAAATGAAATTTTGGCCAAAATTTGGTCAAAATTCAATCGAAATTTCGGTCATTTTGGTCGATTTTTTAATAGGGCCTCCGAATTCCGATCGACATGGGCCATTTTGGCCAAATTTCAGTCACCGGCTGAAATTAAATTCGACAAAAATTCGGCCGAATTTCGGAAAAATTTGATCCCATGGTACCATGTTGAAAGTGGAGATGGAAGCCGCTTACGAATGCGAGCGTATGAAACCAATGAAAGTAAGATAGTGTGTAATTTATGTGAGACTAGTTGACAAGATCGTTACATATCAACACTTCTAAGTTTGCGGAACTCCAAATGCCACATAGGATGTTTCAGGATCAAGAGTCATTTTTACGAACGTGGAGTATGACAGTGATGTGGCAAATATTTTAGCTTATGCGTAGATGATGGGTAAATCGTACCAACCTGTTATATTGGCAATCCTCGTTGAAAGAATACGAGGATCTACATTATTGCCCTGTATTTCTGCCTTTTGTGCCTCGGGAATCCCAAGCTTTGTCTGTGGCCCGGGATGCTCCATTTGTGTCTCCAACAACCATCGAGACTGCAACTTAGCTTTTCTTCCCCGGGCTTCTGCATCTTGCCTCTAAGATTCTCAATATGTGTCTCCAACATGTGGAGTTACATCCATGGTTACCCCACCCTCATTTGTTAGCAGGATTGTGATCCTGAAATTGATCATATGAGGGACACACCTCAAAAAACTGATGATGAAATGGAAAATGCTAATGAGAGTGAGAAAGAAGAAACTCATGTTGAGTCCACCATCGCAATACACGTGGTGCCAATGGTTAACCCCTCCCATTTTTTAGCAGATGGCAGTAGAGGGGTGGCCTTCTTAAATGTCAAACTGAAATTAATAGTTTTGACGATGCAGATGAAGTCGGGAGTATGGAGCCTACCTAGTCAAGATAGGTGCCCAGGTGAGATAAAGGAGCCTATAAACCTAATCTATGAGGAAGGAAGGGAAGACATTCCCTATTGGTTAAAGGAGGTTGTGGACTATGCATCCTATCAGAAATGATGATGATTAATTGAATACATAGATGGGTTTGTTATGTTAGATGCAGTGTTTCAAATTTTCACGGAATTTCGACAAAATTTCGCCGAACTTTCGGTTTCGGTTTCGGCACTCCACTGAAACCGAAACTGAAATCTCGATCTGGACCCTTCACAAATCTAGGCTGAAATTGTCGAACTTTTGACGAAATTTCAAAATTGTTTCGTTTTTTCACCATCTCGAAACGAAATCGAAATCGAGATTTAAAACCTTGGCCTATTCAGTGAGATTATTTCACATTAAATGCCATTACAACTTTGCGATGCATGAATCTGACCTCATGTGTAGATTGTTTGTAGCTAGAAAGATCGGAGACACATCATGTGATTGCAGGGCCATCGATGTCCTCTTGATGGCCAATTTGTGATATCGAAGGTATATGCATCGCATACCTGGTTTCATCGTGTGTCAAATCAAGATCTTGCACATCAAATTAAAATATCACCTAATGTGGAAGTTTCTACTTTACAGACATTGATTTCAAACTACTACAGCATAGGGCTAGTCATGGGAGGATCTAAGATAGTATACGGTGATTGAAAGAATCGTATAATGAATTGACATACTTGTTTAGAGCTTTTGAGACATCTATCCCAGGTATTGTGACATAATTGTACAAGGATCCAGTGGATACAACAACAACAAAGCCTTTTACCACAACTAAGTAGGGTCGGCTACATGGATTCTTCACCTCCATTCAGATCTATTTTGGGTCAATCCCGGGCTTATATCCACAAAACTAGGATCCCTTCGTATGATCTCTTTCCAACACTTCTTGGACCGACCTCGCCCTCTCTTAGTCGGCTCAACATCCAAACACTCGCATATCTAAACTGGTGCATCAGCTGATCTTCTTTACAAATGTTCAAACCATCTTAAGCGATTTTCTTGCATCTTATCCTCGATCGGAGCTACACCAACTTTCTTTCTGATTGCATCACTCTGATTCCGATCTTTACGTGTGTGTCCACACATCCACCTTAGCATTTTCATTTCTGCTACATTCATTCTCTGCACATGTCTATGGTTCGCAGGCCAACATTCAGATCCATAAAGCATAGCAGGTATCACGGCTGCTTTATAAAACTTTCCTTTCATCTTTAAAGGAATTTTCTTATCACAGAGAACAGCAGAGGCTCCTCTCCACTTTAGCTAGCCTGCATTTATTCTATTAGTAACATCTCCATCAATTTCCCCATCATGTTGCAAAATAGATCCCAGAAATCTAAAGGAATCTCTCTTCTGAATGTTATCGTCACCAATCTTCACCTCGATTCCTTCACCATTGCTTCCATCAAAGGTGCACTCAATATATTCCGTCTTAGCCCTACTTATACGAAATTCTTTAGTCTCCAACTCATATCTCCAGACCTCAAGCTTCTCATTAACTCCATCTCTAGTCTCGTCAATTAACACAATATCATCAGCAAATAGCATACACCAAAGTAACTCATCCTGAATGTGACAGATCAACTCGTCCATAATCAAAGTAAAAAGAAATGGACTCAACGCAGAACCTTGATGTAAACCAATGTTGATGTCAAAATATCCAGTCTTCCCATACGGGGTCCTTACACAAGATAAAACTCTATCATACATACCCTTTATGAGGTTAATGTATAGGACAGGTACTTGTCTCTTCTCCAACACTCTCCACAATATCTCTCGCGGGGCAGAATCATAAGCCTTCTCCAAATCAATAAAGATCATGTGGAGGTTCTTCCTTTTAGCTCTATAAATCTCCATTGTTCTCCTCAGCAAATGGATGGTTTCAGTCGTTGAGCGACCTGGCATGAATCCGAATTGGTTTTCTTTTACATTGGAAATTTGTCTCAACGTTCTTTCGATCACACGCTCCCAAATTTTCATAGTGTGACACATCAGCTTGATACCTCTATAATTTGAACAGTTTTGAATGTCTCCTTTATTCTTATAAAGACGCACCACGATGCTCCTCCTCCAATCTTCAGGCATTTTCTTACTTCGCCAAATAACATTGAATAGATTCGTAAGCCAAGTCAAACCACGCTCATCTAAAATTCTCCATACTTCTACAGGGATGTCATCTGGTCCTACACCTTTTCCAGGTCTCATAACCTTCAAACCCTCCTCTACTTCCTTTCTTTGTATCCGTCTATGGCATGCACGATTCAAGTAACTTCCACTACAAGCTAGATCACCCAAAGTGATATCTCTATTTCCTTCCCCAATGAAAAGTTTATGGAAGTACTGCTCCCATCTAGTCTTTATATCCTTCTGAGTAACAAGCACATGACCTTCCTCGTCCTTAATGCATCTCACTTGAGAAAGGTCTTTGGTTTTTCTTTCTCTTGCTTTGGCCAACCTGAATATATCCTTCTGTCCCTCCTTAAAGTCGAGATTTTTATATAAAATTTCATAAGCTTTTGACTTAGCTTCGCTTACAGCCTTCTTTGCTTCCTTCTTCGCTATTTTGTAGTTTGTGACAGTTTCATCTATTCTATCCTTAGACATAACTTTAAAGCAAGCTCTTTTTACTTTTAGCTTCTCTTGCACCCCTTCACTCCACCACCAAGCCTCCTTTTAACATGGAGCTCCTCCCTTTGACTCGCCTAACATCTCTTTGGCTACCTTTCGGATACAAGATGCTACTGCCTCCCACATCTCGTTTGCACTACCGCTACAATCCCAAGATAAGTCTTCTAAAACCTTCTCCCTGAAGCTTGCTTGCTTCAGTGGAAGATCCCACCATCTAGTTCTAGTTATCTTAGAAACCCTCCTTTTATTTACCAACCCTTTCATTTGTACATCCAAGACTAACAAACGATGTTGGGTTGTCAAACTCTCTCCTGGGATCACTTTGCAGTCTTTATAACACAACCTATCTCTACTCCTCAACGTAAAGTAATCTATATGTGTTCTAGTTGGACCACTCTTATAGGTAACTAAATGTTCCTCCCTCTTCTTGAAGAGAGTGTTTGCTATGAAAAGATCATATGCCGTTGCAAAATCCAGGATGACTTTTCCCTCTTCATTTCTATCACCAAAACCATGTCCTCCATGAATACTAGCATACCCCGAAGCATCTTTTCCCAAATGTCCATTAAGAACTCCACCGATGCAAATCATCTCTCTTTGTGGGATTCCTTGTAGACTCTTATCCAAATCCTCCCAAAAAGCTTGTTTAGTCCTTTCATCTAAACCAATTTGCAGTGCATAAACTGAGAAGATATTCAGAATTTCTTCTTCAAGCACCAATTTTAGCAAAATAATTCGATTCCCGAATCTTTTCACCTCAACCACACAATCCTTCAAATCCTTATGAACAACCACTTCAACATCTTTTCTACCTTTATCTTTACCTGAATACCAAAGTTTAAAGCCTGTCTTTTCAATCTCCCTTGCTTTCTCTCCAACCCATTTAGTCTCTTGAAGACATAGTATATGAATCTTCCTTCTTTCCATCGTATCCACTATCTCCATCAACTTCCCAGTTAAAGTGCCAATATTCCAACTACCAATTCGCAACTTCCGTTGTAATCTCTTTTGGACTAACTTCTTTACTCGCATGCGTCCATTATGCGAGAACCCTTGTAAATTTTGGACTACATCCGGACGGTGATGCAGCGGAACTAGCTTAATTACCCGCATGCGTTCCTCATGCAAGAACCCTTGCAAATTTTGAACTACATCCAGGTTGCGACGTAGCGGCCCTTGCCAATTTTTCATTGCATTCAGGCGATGCAACGCGTCGCAAGTAGGAATGCCCCAACGAAATCTGTATGTTTACTTAAATCCATGTTGAAAAGATCCAACTGTCATGAGGCAACTTCTTAAATAGTATTTTTTTAGAAAAAAGGTACTATTTAGGAAGTTGTCTCTGACTGTTTTACACTGGCTGTCGGCTACCTAACGCAACCCTCCTCATTTACCAGTGGATGAAAAAAATTATTCAGAATGGCTTTTGGGGAAATTGTTTCATGCATTAGTGCATGGAGACACTGTAGCCCTACTATCAACGTCAATGGGATACATATGTAAGGTAGGTACGAGCAAAAGATTCTCATGCATGTGAGGATAACATGGCTAACCACATCCTCCCCCTTGCATTGGCATTCATGAACGAGGAGGATGAGTTGAGCTGTGAGTGGTTTCTGAAGAGAATACACCTTTATGTTTTTGGGGATCACATGGGTCTAATATGTGTCATATCAAACCGTGCAACTGGCATTCACGCTAACATGTGTCGTCCAGAAGTTTAATTTAAACCTCCGTATGTGTATTGGTGATTTTGTACATGTCGGGTCACTAGTAACTTCAATGATGTTCACAAAAATCAAATGTTAAACGGATGGTGATGAGAACTGGGAAAGTCTACTCCCAAGGGAAGTGGAATTCCTACGTGGAAAAATTGAAGGAAATGGACAAGAACACTTTGAAATGGTTTGACACACAATTGTCCTAAAGGCAAGCAGTGGAGTATAACTTTAGATAGTGGTCTTTGTTTTGGGTACTCTACTCTAATTTCTCCAAGAGTTAAAAGACGTCTTAAAAGATGCAAGGAGACATGTTATCACTATTTAAGTCCATAAGACATTACAAATGCATCGAGTACTTGTATGAATGCCACGGCGAGGTATTGTCCCATATAGCTAGAGAATACGATTCACCAACTGTACTATTGATATTTTTAAGAAAAAAGAGGACATGGTCCCAAGGCAAAACAAACCACAAAAATCAATTATTTAGAAAATTTAAAAAGTGTTACATCAAGTTTAACTAATTCTGAAGCAAGATCTAGCCATGCTCAATTACATTTTCATACCAAATATGTTAATGATATGTTAGAAGTGCTAGATGGATAGAAGTAAGAGTCATTTCATCACTAACATAAGATCGGCGAACATACCGTGATAAGGTACACATCGTCTCCCAGTTGGTCAGGAGTGATGACTCTACCAGAGGTTACTGGGTATGAGGCATGAGAAGCCCAACATTGATGGTGCGTGCATCCACATGACCTGGCTTATAGAACATTTCTCAGTGTTGCTAGAGGAAGCTGATCAAGAGACGTTTCTATGCCACACTCGAGCTTACATTCTACAACTTCTAAGAGGGATCATATTTTCTGAGAAGTCGGGAAAAGAGGTTTCATTGATCTATTTACCATTACTTGAGAACTTGGAGTTATGCGGACTGCACAACTGGGAGTCCGCTTGTTTGTCCTTTCTTTATAGGTTGTGTGTCACCTCCAAGGCAGACACAATTGAGATATTTGGACCACTGGTTCTTCTATAGTTGTACGCATGAGAGTCATTTTCTACATCGCATCCATTGTAGACTAGAGGCCCATGGGGGAGGGGAGTTTGCTTTGATGTCATTGGCGAGCAGAGTCCGCTATCACCATAGAGCCCACGCGTGTCGTACACCCATATTGGGAGGCCTTCAACCTTCAAACGGCTTCTCAGATTCACTACAAACTGTCAATTTTGACTGATATTGTTCAATATAGCGATATATCGCGAGATATCGATGATATATTGGAAAAATAAATACATATTAATATTAAAACCCCTATCATGTTAGTGTTGTTTATCACCGATATATCACAATATTTCAAACCTTGTTTTGGAGACTACATATTGATACTACAATATTACTTCGATGGACAGGACTTATATGTCGCTAGATTGTCACTTATTCAGTTCTGTGTAGTTGAGTTGTACACTCATGATCACATTTTACACAAGTTTCTAGCGGTGCAAGGGAACCCTAGACCATGATGCCCACATCTCCATTTGATCGATCTTTGAAGGAAGATCAGCGTGGATGGATGCAAGATCATGTCAATTTTCTGGAGATGTAAAACAATAGTAGGGACTACTAATCATGACCACAGTCCCTATAATACTAAGGAGATATGGAGTTACTGAGGATTACATGGCTTAATACAACCGTGTCAAGCGATGCGATGTTTCATTGGCATACAACTCAAATACATGGATATGTTTCAAGTATAGACAATCCTTAATGTGTTGTGTATTAGGAAGTTGATTCAGAATGCCAACTAAAGGATGCCATCCAAAGGAAACTTAGAGATGGTTAAAACTGAGGAACAAATTTTAAAATATCTTGAAAGAAATGATGCTCCTTACAATGAGTATGACAATGAGTGCCTCTATATCTTTGAAATCCAAGGACAAGCATTTAATAAAATACCTCTTCTATTCATGCCTGATATAGATAAATTGTTGGTCTACTTGTATACATTAAAAGAAGTTCTTAAATTTAATTCATTCTATAACGAGAGGAAATGTTCCCACAATGGATTGAGAAGGACGAATGAAACTGTTATCATCATATGGCTTGCAAAAAGAATGGAATAGATGAAGTGTGAAAGTAATTCTCATTAAATAGTAGATTTTGATATGTTTTGTTCGAGCTAATTGCTGTCCTCCAGATAATGAGAGATGAGACATTACAATAGGCTGAGCTAATAAGGAGGATGACGGTGGAGATGAAGATGAGGGGGTTACAGAACCAACTACTTTGTGGAGAGACCAATGGTAAGGATGTGAAGAATGACGAGGGAGTCGCCTAAGAGCAAGTATGTTGGGAAAAATGAGAGAGTTGTTTATTCCAAACAATTTAGGCTCTCTATATAGGAGAGTAGCCTATGGGTAAAATACATCAAGAGTCCAAAGGGAAAAAGAAAATACGAAACGGTACAAAAGAGAATAACATATATCTCTACACTCCCCCTCAAGGTGGAGCATAGATGTCAATCATGCTCAGCTTGGACGAATACTTCTGGAACGTCAGAGTAATGCCTTGGTAAAGATGTCCGCAGTTTGATCCCCTGAGCTAACATGGGATGTAGAAATGAACCCCTTCTGAATCATATCCCGTATGAAGTGACAATCAACCTCCATGTGGTTGGTTCGTTCATGAAATGTTGGATTATTTGCAATGAATAGAGCAGCTTGATTGTCAAATTCCAGAGCCATAGGAAGAGGGACTTTTATGTATAGATCTGTGAGCACAGTTTTCACCCACATCATTTTTGTACTGACCTGGGCCATAGCCCTATATTCAGACTCAGCACTGGATCTTGCTACAACTGTTTGCTTCTTGCTTCTCCATGAGACCAGAGAGTCTCCGACATACACAGCAAATTCAGTGGTGGACTTCCTATCCTTAGGACATACTGCGTAATCTGCATCTGCACATAATGAGATAGTAATCTCCTTGTCTTTCTTGAACAACAGACCTGCACTTGGAGATGACTTAAGGTACCTGAGTATCATATGTATAGCATCCATATGTACCTAACGTGGTTGCTCCATGAACTGGCTCACCCGACTCACAGCAAAGGGGATATCGGGTCTAGTAATAGTAACATAGAGAAGCCTGCCCACCAGTTCTTTGTATCTTCTCCTATCCACCTCATTAGTGTCATCATCATATAATTTCATACTGGGATCTGTGGGTGTAGTGGCAGGTCGGCAGCCAAGCATTCTTGTTTCACTCAACAGGTCAGTGACATATTTTCTCTGGGTCATTACTAGCCCATGAGGATTTCTGGCGAATTCCAATCCCAGAAAATATCTAAGAATTCCAAGGTCCTTGGTGACAAATTCACGACCCAGCATTTCTTTCGCCCTCTGAATTCCTTGTTCATCATCACATGTAATCAAGATATCATCTACATACACCATAATTGCAATAATACCTCTGGTTGTCTTCTGTACGAACAAGGAATGATCTGCACTGGAACGTTTGTACCCCTGTTTTTCAAATAGGTCTGAGAGCTTCTGGAACCAAGCTCTGGGGCTCTGCTTAAGGTCATAGATAGCCTTATGAAGTCTACACACCTTAGAACACTCCCCCTCAATAACAAAACTAGGTGGTTGTTGCATGTAGACTTCCTCCTGCAATTCACCATATAAGAATGCATTCTTGACATCTAATTGGTATAGTGGCCAATCACGAGTAACCGCAACAGAGAGGAGGATCCGTAGGGTGGAATGGCGAGCAACCGACGAGAATGTATTAAGATAATCTACCCCATATGTCTGTGTAAAGCCACGAGCAACCAGACGTGCCTTGTATCTGTCAATGCTGTCATTTGCATTCTTCTTAAGTGTAAAGACCCACTTGCAGCTCACTTTAGACACATCAGTAGGTGCAGTAACAAGGCACCAAGTACCTCTTGACTGAAGAGCATCCATTTCTTCTTCCATGGATAAACGCCATCGACTATCCTTCAACGCATCTTGGTAATTCCGTGGAATATCCACCGCCGATAGTGCAATGACAAAGCTCCTGAATTCTCCAGTTAAGCGATCAAAAGACACAGTGGATGCTATTGTATATGACGCGCAGCTGCGCTTCTGCTTCTGAAGTGCAATAGGTAGATCCAAATCACCTGCCTCCTCATTTGGCCTCTGTAACACATCCTACTCAGGGAAATCGTCAGATCCATAAATATTGATAACATTCTCAGAACATACCTTAGGTGAGCTAGATGATGAGCGGTGACCATGAGCAAAAGCAGGCCTACGGGTATAGTGGAATGGCAATGGGGAAATAGGAACGGTAACAGGAGGTGTAGGGGATGGTAGTGGTGGAGATGGTAATGGTTGGTGATGGTGGAGGTGGTGATGGTGGTGGCATGTATATAGCTTCAGCAGTGCCAGAGGATACCAACTGATCACCTGTAGAAGAGAAGTACATAACAGACTCGAAAAAGGTAACATCAGCACTAACAAGATATCTCCTGCGTAATGGATCATAACACCCGTACCCCTTTTGTGTTCTGAAGTACCCAACGAAAACACATTTGACAGCCCTAGGAGAGAGTTTGTCAATACCTGGAGACAACTAGCGGACAAAGGCTACCAAGCCAAACACACGAGGAGAGAGGGAGAACAATTCTTTTTGGGTGCATTTGGTTCGTGAGTTATCCAGGGGTGGATAACCCGGTTTTGTGTTTGTGTGTTTGATTGGTGGGTTAAGGGTTGAGAGGGTTTGTGTGATGTGATTGTATTGGAATTTGAAAAAGTTGGTAGTTATTATGATATGATTGTGTTGAAATTTGAAAAATTGGGTGGTTGTTGTGATGTGATTGTATTGAAGTTTGGAATAGTGAGTAGAAGTTGAGTATTTTATGATTTTTAGATGATATGATGGTATAATATATAATTTTTTTGATGGGAAGGAAGTGGACCCCACTAGTGGGTTAAAAATGGGGGTTTTAGGGGGTTACCCACCCAAAGTGGGGGGTAACCCACCAAACGAACACACCCTTTCTGAAAAAACAAGGGAGAAAGGAATCTTCTCACCTAAGACAGACGACGACATACGATTAATGAGATAGCATGTCGTTAGAACAGCATCGCCCCAGAAAGAATGAGGGGTATGACTCTGTATGAGAAGTAACTTAGTGACATCAAGTAAATGACGATGTTTCCTTTCTCCAACCCCATTTTGTTAGGAAGTATAGGCACAAGATGTTTGGTGGATAATCCCTTGAGTTGAAAAATAATTGGAGAGAGTATAAGTACAAAATTCCAAGGCATTATCACTTCTCACAATCTTTACAGATGCAGAAAAAACATTACGAACTTCATTGATGAAATTTATGATAATATTCTTTGCTTCAGATTTATTCTTTAACAAAAAAACCCAAGACACACGAGAGAAATCATCCATAATAACTATATAAAACATGTGTCCCTGATAATCAGAAATACGACTAGGACGCCAGATATCGACATGAAACAACTCAAACTTGGAGGTACTACTCCGACTCTGACGACTGGGAAAGTTAGACCGATGGTGCTTTCCCAACTGACAAGCCTCACATTGAATGGACGTGTAAGGAGAAACCTGGGTAACACACGACACAGTTTCTGAAGCGGTAGATGTCCAAAGAGCAAGTGCCACAGGAATGGGGAGATAGATCCAACAGGTAGAGAGGAGGCTCCGACATAAGGGGTCCGACTGAGACGATATAGGCCGCCTTGCTCATAGCCACGCCCAACCACGTTGCCCGTAAGGATGTCCTGAAAAATGAGAGAAGATGGATCGAAAATTGCTCGACAATGTAAATCCTTTGTAAGTTGGCTAATGGACAATAAATTCATAGAGAAATCAGGTGCGTGCAGCACGTTCTTGAGGTGCATAGAAGGTGTCAGGCTAATCTCCCCCTGACCAGTGATAGAAGAATGCGTCCCATTGGCAATAACCACAGTACGGCTTGGAGGGACCTGTCCGTAGGCTGTAAGTAGGCCTTGATCACCACACAGATGATGTGTGGCACCAGAGTCCATAATCCACTCTAAAGTATCTGATCCATTACTACAAGTAACATAAGTGCACCTGAGGTACTGGTGGATGCAGAAGCAGCAACATCGGAGTGACTATCAGAATCAGGTATTGATGCAACTGGGCCAGATGGAGGAATAATGCCCCTCAGACGGGTAACAAGGTCATCAAAGCGTTGATCTTGAGATGAAGCAGATGGGGGCTCAATCTGTTCAGCTACTCGTGCAGAAGCAGGAAAACCATGTTTGGAATAGCACGTTTCTTCAGTATGCCTAGACAGTTACTTCTGTTGCTCAGGAGTGGCTGTTAGAGGCATGAAGCTGTAGAGCTTCTCGAACATTCCACGTAAAGACGTGTATAATGAGTGTAAGGGCCGACCATTCTATTTGATTGTGAAGATATCATGCTGTAGTTGCAGAATCTTCGTCTCATTCTTTGTCTGTGAATATGTAGCAGCCAGAATGTCCCGCATTGCTTTTGCAGTGGGCTGATGGAAAATATCGCTGGCAATCTCAACTGCCAGAGTTCCTGATAGCCAAACCTTAGCATATGCATCATCTGCCTCCCATGAGGCGTTGACCCAGTCTTCTCAGCATGCTCTTCCTCAGTAAGAATGTGCTTCTTACCGGTTGACTTCACCATACTCATGAACTGCATTGCCCACCGTTCGTAATTTGACCCATCCATCTTTACAATGGGTGCCGGACCTCTGAAGGCATCGGAATATCTACCTTGCTCTCTGACATGATGATAATAGAAGACTAGGGTAGTAGACTGAAGATATGGTCGTCTACACGGGCATTCACGAGTTTAGTTGCATGTGTAGACTCAAGCAACCAAACCCATAGGCTTCAAAACTCGAGCGGGAGTCTCCTCTATCACGAAAGTACCCTAGGGTTAGGCGAACCCTAGGATATGAGATCGCTTGCACAACCACCGAAGTATGCGCACGTGCGCACGCGCGGAGTTAGGGCTGCACGCGTACGCACGCTGGAGTTAGGCACACGAGAAACAGCGTTGTGCCTGGATGACGCACAGGAGAACCCGCATTGGAGAAGGCGTGGTGCCTGGGCGACGCTAACCGGAGTCGCACACGTACAGGAGAACCCGTACCGGAGGCTATACCGAAGGTGCGATGCCTGGGTGATCAGGAGACGCACGTGGGCTACGCGCAGACTCGCTTTGGGTGCACAGGGGCAGCGCGCAAGGCCGTGCGGAAGGCTGAGGTGGCGGCACACAGGGGCCTAGGACCGTGCAAGAGGCCGAGGCGGCGATGCACGGAGGCCGAGGGGGCGTTGAGGGCTTGGAAGTGGGGGCTAGGGTTAGGGTTTGGTTCGAGAACTCCGGTTTAGGACCGTCGCTCTGATACCATGTTGGGAAAAATGAGAGAGTTGTTTATTCGATACGCCCTACGCTCTCTTATATAGGAGAGTAGCCTATGGGTAAAATACATGAAGAGTCCAAAGGAAAAAAGAAAATATGAAACAATACAAAAAAGAATAGCATATATCTCTACAAAGCCGACAGGCATCAGCTGAACCAACTGGAGGATTTAGGGGACTATGCTATCTACATATGGAGGATTTGCAGGGAGGGGATCTACTGTTGTTGCCTCCTCACATTGTTCCTAGTTACTGGTGCTACACATAGATGACATTAAGGACATTGACGATGCATGTGGATCATAGATTTCACATATTGACCATGGCATTCAACGATGGCATGTTGCCCAAGTGGAGCAAGAGGGATCCAAGCAAGAACCCAATGAACAACCAACAAACCTAAAAATCTTTCATAGGAGAGATATTGATGTATACCTTATATTTCTTATTTTGTATTATATGTAAAACACGTTCAATGTCAAATCAATAATGAGCTTTTGGATTATATGACTTGCCTTTTTTTTGGTGGCCTGTGTTTATTTACCTTGGTTAGACATGGCAATCTATGCTTGTTGGCAGGGGCAGAGGTAGAAGGGGGTGGGTAGGGACCATGCCCCCCAACCCCCAAATGGGTAAATTATTAAAGAGCCCATGTAATTTTCCATTTCTAGCACCATTTCCGCATAGGAGAACCCGCACCGGAGGCTGCACCGAAGGTGCGATGCCTGGGTGAGCAGGAGACACGTGTGGGCTACGCACAGACCCACACAGGGTGCACAGGGGCAACGCACAAGGTCGTGTGGAAGGCTGAGGTGGCGGCACACAGAGGCCTAGGATCATGCAAGAGGTCGAGGCAGCGATGCACGGAGGCCGAGGTGGCGCGGAGGGCTTGGCAATGGGGGCTAGGGTTAGGGTTTGGTTCGAGAACTCCGGTCTAGGACCGTCGCTCTGATATCATGTTGGGAAAAATGAGAGAGATGTTTATTCCATACGCCCTAAGCTCTCTTATATAAGAGAGTAGCCTATGGGTAAAATACATCAAGAGTCCAAAGGGAAAAAGAAAATACGAAATGATACAAAAGAGAATAACATATATCTCTACAAAGCCGACAGGCATCAGCTGAACCAACTGGAGGATTTAGGCGACTATGCTATCTACATATGGAGGATTTGCAGAGAGGGGATCTACTGTTGTTGTCTCCTCACATTGTTCCTAGTTACCGGTGCTACACATAGATGACATTGAGGACATTGACGATGCATGTGGATCATGGATTTCATATATTGACCATGGCATTCAACGGTGGCATGTTGCCCAAGTGGAGCAAGAGCGATCCAAGCAAGAACCCAATGGACAACCAACAAAGCTAAAATTCCTTCATAGGAGAGATATTGATGTATACCTTATTTTTCTTATTTTGTATTATATGTAAAACACGTTCAATGTCAAATCAATAAAGAACTTTTGGATTATATGACTTGCCTCTTTTTTTGGTGGCATGTGTTTATTTACCTTGGTTAGACATGGCAATCTATGCTCGTTGGCAGGGACAGAGGTAGAAGGGAGTGGGTAGGGATCATGGCCCCCTCACAAATGGGTAAATTATTAAAGAGCCCATGAAATTTTCCATTTCTAGCACCATTTCCCCTATTTTTGAAATTTCCATAAAAGGGCAACAATTTCTTTCTTCCATTTTTGAAATTTCCAAAAAGTACCACCATCATTCTTTCCTCATTTTCCAAATTTCCATAAAAGCCAACCATTTCTATTAAAGATGTAAAGAAACGGATATGGATATAGGTGTTACTATATCGTTGTCTTTCTTTAAATACGAATATAGATATTGATAGATATGAAAACTATGTTAATGCATCCTTAAAAAAACGAATATGGATGTAAAACGGACACTTATCGCGTATGAATAATATTAGAATAATTGTACATATTAGCTTAAGTATACATGTATTGGATAGATGCACATCATATGAATGTATTAAATATGTTTATATCATAGTAATTATACTAAATATGGTGAAAGAATGTATAAAATTATGTTATATATACTTAAAAATAGGTCTACAAGTATATTTATATATGAAAACAAATATACAGATATGAATACGGAGGTTTACGGATATCAAAGTGATATTCATATCCGTACCCATTTTAAAATGAATACGGATGTTAAATATGTATAAAACAGATACGGTTAAGATCGGATACATATGTATTTATAGCTGTTTGCATTCCTAATTCGGATCCCTCATTTTTCTAAATTTCCAGGAAACGATTCAACTTTCAGCCTTCCACTCCCCCTTGCCTATTATTTCATATTGAAACCAATCCTACCTCATCCTTACAGATCATGAAAATGTGTTCTCCATCACCTCACATTGAAAACCATTGGTCTAGCAATGCTAGTACAATATAAAGCATGTTTTCTCTAGGCAATGCTCACCCCACTAACTCTGCCTCCTTCCCAATAGTCTATCACGTTGTGTGATTTCATTGTCCAACATGTTAGCGACTCATCACAGCTTCATCGTCCACACATGGATGACTCGACACAATTATAGTCCAAAGTCCACTTTGTCATTCACGTGACTACATTTGCATCGATAATCCATTCGTTGGTACAATTATTTGTCATATATTCAGATTTTTTAAGTTGTGCAAATGTCCAATATGTGGATATGAGCTCTACATTTTACGTATTTACCTTATATAAATCAAGATCAAACATTGTGCATTGTTAGAAATTAGTATTAATGTACAAATATTTTAGTTTATATCAGTATTCTAGTATTCACAATTCCAAATTCACTTATCATTGAAGATTGGGAATAGGTATATATATCGAAACTTGACCATTATTCGAAGATTGATGGAATATGTCCTTGTGGGATATCCAATCATATGCCCGTAAATATATATTTGAAATCGCATTGGATATCATTTTATTTTAGGGTTGATTACATGTCATTGGCATATATATGAGAAAAATGGGGTTTCTCCCGGGGAGAAGCCAAGGGTTGCTCCCGTCTTATTTTTTACCATTTTTTATTTTATTGAAAAATATCTCCATGTCTTTCATCACTATATTCCTTTAATACCATCTGAATTTCATCAGAACCAGAGACTCTCATGCCCTCCATCTAGAACAGGTAATTTTAACGATCTCAATATTGTTGTAATTGACATGTTCTAGATGGATGGCATATGAGTCTCTGTTTCTGCCAAAATTTGAATGGTATATTAGAAGGATTTAGTGATGGCAGTGCATGGAAATATTTTTCAAAAAAAATTGAAAAATAGTGCAGGAGCAACCCGTTGGCTGCCCCCATGGAGCAACCGCACTTTTCTATATGTATAACATTTGTATTTCTCATAATATTATCTTTTTTTAATGATGCACTTTTCATCTCCTCCATTGTTGCCATAGCAATATACCATATCCATCATTTTTGTTATATTTTAATTAGCTTTTTCAATCATATAATGGGCCTCGTAACATGCCTTATGATTCGAACACAAATCGGACAATTTTGTTTTATGATTTGGACATGAATCACACATATGTTTTGGCCCCATCTATCAAAATTTTCTGTCTCTACCCGTGCTTGTTGGTTAAATTACATATATGTTGATTTTGTATTACATGATATGTATTGCAGGAACAGCTAGAATCAAGAAACCAATGTGGTTGTCATGAGGGTTTATGGGGACTATTCTTGCTAGAAGCGAACTGCAATCCCTAGCCGTTGCTTCTAGCAATGGTTCCCTTTACATGAGGGAGTTGTTGCCCATGAGGGTTTATGGGTATTACTGCTAGGAGTAGACTGCAACCCTTAGCAGTTGCTTTTGGCAACGACTCCCATTACATAAAGGAGTCATTTCTTGGGGCAATGTCAACCTTTCCTTACCTAGCAATGGCTCCCATCTAAAGGTAGTTGTTGCCAAAGCAACGGCTCCCTTACTGCAACAAGCAAAATATAACTTTGTCGCTATACATAGAGAATTACTTTCCCGATAATACGGCATAGGCGAATTTTCCTCGCAGTGATTGGCTTTGAGAAAGGTATAAGGTCCTTGGATAAAGGCACATATTCATCGTAGACGTCCTCTTGATGCCAATCTTAATGCCACTATTTCCAAAGAGTCTTTTTTCATATATCGTGTAAGAAAGAGGTGATTTAAAAATGTTGCGTGCCCACAGGCCACCAGCAGCGGACTTATTCGGCCACGGGCCACTAACAACCAACTTATTTAGTTACAGGGTTTTGAAATTATTATTTTTGGGGGTGCCACGTGGCAACCCTTGGGCGTCCCACACTTCCTCTCTCCTCTCCTCCAGCCTGGTCACGTGCCAACCTCTCCTCCTCCCAGGTCCCGTGCATGCACGTGACCAACCCCCTCTCCTTCCACCAATAACACCCTCCTCCTCTCACAACGGTCGCCGCCCACCTCCGCGCCAGCTGCCCTTGTCGGCCGTTACTACCTCCACGTAATGACCCACCTCGTTGTTACACATCTCGCCTTCCTCTAAAGCTCCTCCCCTTACAAGCATTCTTCCCGATCTGCCATCTGCAACAAGAGTGCGAGCTCGAGCTCGGATGGTGATAGCAGCCGGGCACAACAACCCCTCTGACTGGCATGATCCAAGGAGGTATCCCTCCTTATCGCTGCTCTCCACGAGTAGCCGAGCTACACTGTGCTCCGCCCACGTCGAAGTGACAACCGGAGGAATTGCACCTCCATTTCAGGCGTTCTCCTTCACCAACATCCAGATCCTCTTCTCCTTCGTCTAAGAAACGCCTCTAGCACTTCGTCATCTTCTAGCTTTCACTGCGTACCCCCGCACGAGCAGCGTGCGGCCATGCACCCTTCCACGCCATCCTTCGTCGTCGACCTCCATCAACTCTGTCGCCCCGCCACCTTTGCGACTCCGCCCCTACACGCTCGGCCACCCCCAACAACCTCGAGTACCTCCACCAATGGCTGCCTCTGCCCTGTAGCTCCGAGCCACGCCAACACAACCGCCACCTCCCTTGCTCAGTCGTGTGTCGACAGGAAAAGGACCCTCTACCGCCGCTCTCAAGCTCCTCCACGCTCGACGTACTCCGCCGCCGCCACTCGCCCTTCGGCTTCGTAGTCGTTCTCCACCTCGCCTTCCAGCAGCCATTGGATTAAGGTCAAGCCCTTGATCCAACGGCAACGAGGCCACCACGTTGTTCCCCTGTCGAGCCTCCCCTCCACGCCTGGAGGCTCGACCCTTCGACATCGCCACGTGGAGCCTCGGGAACCCTACCTCAACTACGACCCAAGGTTCCACCTGAGCCTCCCTGTCGTTGCCACATAACCTCAGACGTCTGAGCCTCAGCCCCGTCTGCCTGAGGCTCAGCTCTGCCACCGAACCTCCATGTCACGTGCTAGGCACGTGGTTAAAGGAGAAAATTGCAACAACGCCCTCCAATCTCTGAAAAATTACAATAACAGCCCTGCCGCCCCAGGTCACATTTATGCATGTGCGTATATGGGTAATTTGCAAGAAGAACCCTCTAGTTTTGGTTAATAACATATAAGTCCGCCAGGGGCTGTTTTGAGACGAAAATATTTATTTTTATTGCATTTTAGTCCCTGTCATTTCAATTTACCATATCTTCTTCATCCGAACTATGAGTTTAGCGCATAATATGTTGTTTTGAAGCTATTTTCATGCTCCATAATTTGGCATAGCTTATAGATATATCTGAGGCTACTTATTGAGATTTATTAATTGAGGATCTATGTTGACAAATGCAGGTTGATTATTGACATTTTACGTTCTATTTTCATTAAGAAATTAACAATTTATTTTGCAGGGGATCTGATAGTTTTGAAATAATATATGAGGATTTAATCTTTGCAAAAGGAAATCGAGGAGGAATTCATTTAATCTCCCTATTAATTTATCTGATTAAAGATTAATTTTGAGGAGCAAATTAGAGGGAATTGGAATTCTGACAGGACTATTCATTGATTAACCTCCTAGCCTGGATTTTATGGATAAATATTTCGAGACTTAATTTCCTTTGATTTGTGAACCTATTTTGAGGATTAAGTGATTATCTTTGTGGGATTAAAAATCATATTCACAGATGTTGCGCTTCATAGCCTTCTTTTTTTATTTTAATTTAAAATCACGTAACTAAAAATCAGTGTTCTCTGTATTCGACCTTGGTAGACTTTCCAAGTATAAATATTCCACAACATTCAAAGATAGTGGTTTTTGACGAACCAAATTTGCCTCCTATACTATGACTATTCCTAATTATTAAAGAGGCAAATTTGATGTTCATCAACTGGCAAGCAATATAAGAATAACCCTTATTTAATATCTTAAAATTTTACACGAACATATTTTTCATTGAATTTTTTTATCATGCAAATGCCCATGTGGGACCACATCTACGAGATGGGACACTTGGAGTGCCGAGAGATAGTCGTTCAAGCAAAGGCTGAAATGAAGCAGTGGTTGGCATTCTAATTTACTGATGTTGTGACTATACATGAGGAGCATGTTGACCAAACTCAGGCAGAAGCTAGAGAGGGTGCACAAAGCAGAGGAAGAGGTCACACTCGAGCGTATGGACATGGGCGTGGCTGTAATTATCAAGCGTTGCACCTGAGGTTAAAGAAGAAGCAAATGTTCTAATCATGGAATGTGTCCCAACCCCTGAGTTGGATCATCAAGAGATATCCGAATTTGTGTTGGAGACCCAATCCGTCACCCTTGCTATTGATCCACCTATTGAAGAAACGCAAACACCAACCCACTTACTGCACACTCACCCAACGACTGGTGCTAATTTTCGAGGACGACGGTGCAGGAACTTCACATATATCGATAATTGATGAAGGCAGCCGACTAAGACCTTTTGACCAAGCAAAGGTTTTGAGGACATTCCAACTGAGGAGGAGTGATGCAGCGTGATCTCAAATTATAGGGCCAAATTTATTTAATTTATTAGTAGTCAATTTTATTTACGTTTTTAGGTTGTCGTAATTGTCTAATTAAATAATTGAGATCGCCTGTGATCTCAACGTTTATTTCGTAGATTTTAATTTGAAAGTGGGTCAATTAATTAGTTAGAGTCAGTTTAGGCAACTCGGTTGTCAATTTAAATTAATTTACTATTTTTGTAACCCCATCTCTCCTATATAAAGAGATGGTAGTCCAATGTTTTATTCAGTAAGTGATAATTAAAATTGAGATTTTTATCTCTCTCTCCTTCCTCCTCTCCCTCTCTCTCCGCGCGATCTCCGCGGTTCTCCTCCTTCAACCTCTCGTATTCCCGACATGGTTCACGAATGCGGCTTGAGCGGCCGCATATGCGGCCGCATATGCGCGCGCGGTCTTAAGGACGTTCCGCATACGTGAAACGGGTCACTATGCGCCCCAAGCGCATGAGCGGACCGCATATGCGGTCTATGCGGCCGCATATGCGGTCCGTTCGGCCGCTCGGCTGTTAGGTTTCCTATGTCGGATCCCGTGGGTCCGATTACGCTTCCTCTCCTCATCCGAACCCGATTTAGGGTTTTTAGGAATTCCTTAGGTCTTCGATTTCAGTCCCCGACTCCTGCGAGCGCCAGACCTCCGATTCTCCGATCTCCTCCGCCTCCTGCCTGAATCGCGAGCTCCTCCTCCGATTCTCCGATCTCCTCCGCCTCCTCTGCCCCTGAATCGCGAGCTCCAGGCAACGCCTCCACCGGACTCCTCCGCCTCCTTCGCCCATAACCGGCCCTCGACTCGCGAGCGTCATCGCCTCCACCGGCTTCCTCCGCCTCCGCCTGTGTCTTCCGCCTCCTCACAGGTCCTCCTCCTCTTCACAGCTCCTCCACGATTCCAACATCGCTGCCTCCTTACAACCTCTGTTCCTCTTCACAGTTCATTGCCTCCAACTTCCCGCGTCAGCCGCAGTTCATTGCCTCAGCCGCGTCAGCCGCGTCAGCCGCAGTCCTACAGCCGCGTCAGCCGACTACCCGTACGAAGGTTAAGGTCTGTTTGTATTTAGTTTTTTTTTCACCTTGCAATCACTTGCTGTAAATATGTTTCACTTGCTGTAATCATATTACATAGAAAACATTATGTCTCATGTCAAGGATCATTATCGATCATCCTTGATCATTACCGGTAATGATCGGTAGAAGCGCCACCGATCATTATCGATCATCCTTGATCATTACCGGTAATGATCGGTAGAGGCCCACCGATCATTATCGATCAATATCGATCAATACCGATCATCCCGATCATTCTCGATCATTACCGGTAATGATCGGTAGAGGCCCACCGATCATTATCGATCAATATCGATCAATACCGATCATCCCGATCATTCTCGATCATTACCGGTAATGATCGGTAGAGTCCCACCGATCATTACCGGTAATGATCGGTAGAGGCCCACCGATCATTATCGATCAATATCGATCAATACCGATCATCCCGATCATTCTCGATCATTACCGGTAATGATCGGTAGAGTCCCACCGATCATTACCGGTAATGATCGGTAGAGGCCCACCGATCATTATCGATCAATATCGATCAATACCGATCATCCCGATCATTCTCGATCATTACCGGTAATGATCGGTAGAGTCCCACCGATCATTACCGGTAATGATCGGCGGCAATGGCACAGCACCTTTTACATAAACTCCTTATATGCATATTAAAGTTTTTGTTTATATTTTTATGCTGAATGAGAAACTCTTTATATGATCAAACTCTTTTTATGTTGTACTTCATGTCAGATTGTTTATTAAATATTGATTGCTCAGGTCCCTAAAATTTCAGAGCTGCAACATTATCATGTGTTTACTGTTGATGTTTTGTGATTATGATTGAATGTTAGGAAACTATGGCCTCCAGACTACCATCTGACAGCGCTTCTTCTCCTACACCTGGAGCTGGAAGCGGAAGTGAGGCTCCTACTCAGAGGAGTGATACATCAGATTTTTTTGTTCCTCCTGGATCCAATGATCCGGGATGGAAGTATGCTTTTCTGGCGAATCCAAGTACTCCTAGCATGGTCACTTGCCGATTATGTCGGAAGGTTGTGACTGGAGGAATCAACCGCATGAAGCAACATTTGGCGCATATTAAAGGTAATACGGCATCTTGTCCCAAAGTGACTCCTGAGGTGAAGAAAGAAATCATGGACAACATGGAGGAAATTAAAGTGAAAAGGAATGAGAAGACCATGAGGATGAAAGACATTCAAGGGCAAGTCTCCATCAAGATGAATCAGCCCTTGCTTGATGAAGAGAGGGATGGGAAAAGGCCCCGTACTTTAGCAGAAGATGAGCATGTAGAGAATCTCCGCCAATCCACAATCAAAGATACATTTGCCAAGGAGGAACGTGCACGTGTAAATTCATTCGTGGCAAAGTATTTCTATGACAATGACATTGCTTTCAATGTTGTCAAAAGTGACTCCTTTCTCCGAATGTGTGAAGCAATTGGGCAGTATGGAAGGTCATACAAGCCTCCAACATATTATGAGCTCACAGAAACACTTTTGAAGGAACAGGTTAAGGAAACACACGAATTCTTGCAAGGGCATCGTAATTCATGGAAGAGTTCTGGATGCTCCATTATGACAGATGCTTGGACTGATAGGAGGGGAAGGAGCATCATGAACATCTGCGTCAACTGTGAGCTTGGGACCAGTTTTCTGAAGTCAATTGACTCATCTGCAGATTCTCATACTGCCGACTACATTGCTTCCTTAGTGGATAAGTCCATTGAGGAAGTTGGGCCCGACAATGTAGTCCAAGTTGTGACAGACAATGCATCTGCAAATATGGCTGCTGGCAGAATTTTGAGAATCAAGTACCCACAGATCTTCTGGAGTTCATGTGCGGCACATTGCATCGATCTTATGCTTGAGGAGATCGGTAAAGAGTCCAAGGTGAAAGCTGCAATTACAAAGGCAAGGACATTAACTGTCTTCATATACAGTCATGCAAAAACATTGAGTTTGATGAGACAGTTTACGCAAAAGGGGGAGATAGTGAGGCCAGGTACAACAAGATTTGCTACCACATATCTCACCTTGCAATCAGTGATGGACAAGAAGGACAAGTTGAGGCTTATGTTTTCTTCTGATGAATGGAGAGCGTGTAAATGGTACAAGACGAAGAAGGGGGAAATGGCTTCGGCCATAGTTCTGAGTCCTTCATTTTGGACTCAAGTCTCTTTGACCTTGAAGATCTTTTCTCCATTGGTACATGTTTTGCGAATTGTTGATGGAGATAAGAGACCAGCTATGGGGTTTGTATACGGTGAATTGCAAGATGCAAGAAAGGAGATCATGAGCATTTTCAAAGATGTGGAAGCATCTTACAAATATTTTGTTGATGCTGTTGATTCAAAGTCAAAAGGGAGGTTGGATAGCCCCCTTCACCTTGCTGCATATTTTTTGAATCCCTATTTCTTTTATAGGGACAATGATCAAATCCAGAGGGAAGGTCTTGCTCTGAAGGGATTCTTGGATTGCATGGATATTTTCTATCCTGATTTAGATATCCAAGATATCATCACTAGGAAGGAATTGCCATTATATGAAAGGGCAGAAGGATCATTTGGCAAACCTTTGGCTGTCAAACAGAGGTCCATCATTGATGACGATTTCAATCCAGGTATAAATTCTCATTAGATTTCATACACTTATATATTTAAGTATTACTATTTATCTCATTACGTTTCATAGACTTATATATTTAACTATTATTACTTATTTGTTTTTATAAATAGCCCGTTGGTGGGGATTGCATGGCATGGAAACTCCACATTTGAAAGAAATGGCAATGAAAGTTCTAAAGTTGACAGCCTCTTCCTCGGGTTGTGAAAGGAATTGGAGCACTTTTGAGGCGGTAAGACTGTAAAATTGATGCCACACATGTCAAATATTATGCATCATTAATGAGGTGGTAAATGATATGTTTTTCTTTATTTTGTAGATTCACACGAAGAAAAGGAACAAACTTGAATTCAAGCGGTTAAACGACTTGGTGTATGTCAGATTCAACGCCAAGTTGAGAGATCGCCATCTTAAAAAACGTAGTGATCCATTTGCCACAAATGATAGAACCCACGTGAGAGATTGGATTGGTGGGGGAGATGAAGAAGATGAGGTATTCCAAGGATCGGGGTTGACGTGGAACCTAGTGGCTGATGCAACTGGTGCAGAAGATTTGATACAACATAGAAGAAGCCAAAGGCATGCTACTGGTTCAACCTCGTCGCCGGGCTTAAATGAGGAAGAGTTCCCATTTGAGGAAGAAAGTGAAGATGATGAAGACAATACCGAAGTGGAATTTGATGATGACATGGATTAGGATTTCTTTGTAATATGTAGAATATTATCGCCTGAACATTTCTGTTTTCTTATGCTATTTTAATTAGTACTCTACTAATGCTATTTGTGTTTCAGTTTTCTTTTGGAAACTTAAATATTTTGGAGACTGTTTTGAGCTATATATGAAAGTCATTTTCTTAGAACTTCTGTTGGACCACAATTATACATAATTTTTGTTCAGTTGTAGTCACTTTTGCATATATTTATTTATTTTTAAATAAAAAATTAGAAAACCGCGTAGAACCGCATATACCCCGCATATGCCCCCGCATACCGCTTAATCGCTATTCAGTGACCTGACCGAACGCATACGCATACCGCTTTCCTGAACCTTGATTCCCGACGAGTTCTTCTTCTCAACCCTTCTATTTTCTCTTCTCAACCCCTCTCTTTCTCCTACCGAAAATCCACCAAAAAAGTTATTATTTTCAACGCCGCGAAAATTCGATTTGCATCATTTGGTATCAGAGCATGGCATTTAGGTCGTACTCACGACCTAACGATCCATCCAGGCGCTTGCACCGGCATCATCGATCATCCGAGCAAACACGGCGAGCCGACGAAGTCTTCCGGGCAAAATGTCAAGAATTCCTGGCCGTATATCGAGAGATGATTGTTGAATCCGAAGCTATGCACACCGCCCATTCGAAGCCTCCGACGATGCCAATCTACAACACCGATCTTGAAGATGAAAATCACGCCGCCAACGACGGAACGGCTGCTATCCTGGAGAGTCCAGATCTGAATCCGAATCGACTCCGCTGCCCCCTCCAACCATCCCGGCACCACCCCAGCCCTCCCAGGTAACGCCCTTACCCTCCCCAGCCCCCGCAGCCGTCGTTTCCCCCCAACAGGCCCGACCCGATTCCCCATCACCCCCGCGGCCCCTCTGGCCCAGTCGGCCCTACCCTAGACCCGCGCCACCCACCATGCCGCCCACGCCTGCCCCCTCGCCAATCCCCTTTCCCCGCGCATCAGCCCTCTCCCCAGCCCTCCCCTCCTCCTCTGATACTTCCCCACACCCCCACCCCTGCTGCCGCCACCCCCACCCGCAACACCATCCCCAACCCCCACACCCCACAACCCTCCCTCGCCATCACCCCAGTTCCCCTCCGCCCCCCGCGCCTCGCCCAGAAACCCAGCGAGGCCCCCCCTTCTCCGCACCGTGCGTCACGCTCACCAGCCCCTCGCCCCGAGATCGCCGTCCCCTCTTCAATCAGGCCCCTGGCTCGCGCCCACCACCGGGTCGCTGGAGGTCGCCAGCCGCTCCACCACGCGCCCCTCCCCGACGCGCACACCGCCTTCCCACCCCCGCGTGCACCCACGGGCGCCGCACGCCCTCCGCCCAGGCTGGCCCAACGCAACCGCGCCGCCCTTGCTGGATCGTCGACCCCGTGCTCATAAGAAGCAGCAGTGGCTCTGTGCCCTAACCAAGAGGTCGAACTTGAAGGGAACCAAATCCCTGAGATTAAGGGATTGGAAAACCAATTGGAAAAATTGCAAAAATAAATTCCCTAAAACCTCTATTTACAGAAAGAACAAAGCCAAGAAGATTGAAGGGGTGCGAAAATTGCACCCACACACCTGGCGGCCAAAATATTTAAGAAAAGAGGCTGGAAATCAGAGATTTGGGGATCCTCCTTATCCCAATAGGACTAGGACCTTAGGCTTCCCTTATAAAAGGACCCCATGGCTTCATTCCTTAGCCACATCTCCTCTTTTCCTCTCCTTGTACCATTGCTTCACTATGGATTCTCCAAAGGTCATATTCTCCATGCCGCATCAATTTTTTGGGCATCACAAGAAGGAGACCACAATCGAGGAAACGCCGCCGTCCGCGCCGCACATGTTCTTCAGCCACGACGGTCGCATCATCCACGTCCGTGCATGGACTCCGCCGTTCGCGCCCCACATGTTCTTCCAGAAGACAAATGAGGCCGCCGATTCATCCTCCAATCCTGCAATTCCAGCAATTCGTCAGGAGACGAATTTTTAAAGCGGAGGAGAGTTGATGCAGCGTGATCTCAAATTATAGGGCCAAATTTATTTAATTTATTAGTAGTCAATTTTATTTACGTTTTGAGGTTGTCGTAATTGTCTAATTAAATAATCGAGATCGCATGTGATCTCAACGTTTATTTCGTAGATTTTAATTTGAAAGTGGGTCAATTAATTAGTTAGAGTCAGTTTAGGCAAGTCGGTTGTCAATTTAAATTAATTTACTATTTTCGTAACCCCATCTCTCCTATATAAAGAGATGGTAGTCCAATGTTTTATTCAGTCAAGTGATAATTAAAATTGAGATTTTTATCTCTCTCTCCTTCCTCCTCTCCCTCTCTCTCCACGCGATCTCCGCGGTTCTCCTCCTTCAACCTCTCGTATTCCCGACGAGTTCTTCTTCTCAACCCTTCTATTTTCTCTTCTCAACCCCTCTCTTTCTCCTACCGAAAATCCACCAAAAAAGTTATTATATTCAACGCCGCGAAAATTCGATTTGCATCATTTGGTATCAGAGCATGGCATTTAGGTCGTACTCACGACCTAACGATCCATCCAGGCGCTTGCACCGGCATCATCGATCATCCGAGCAAACACAGCGAGCCGACGAAGTCTTCCGGGCAAAATGTCAAGAATTCCTGGCCGTATATCGAGAGATGATTGCTGAATCCGAAGCTATGCGCGCCGCCCATTCGAAGCCTCCGACGATGCCAATCTACAACACCGATCTTGAAGATGAAAATCACGCCGCCAACGACGGAATGGCTGCTGTCCTGGAGAGTCCAGATCTGAATCCGTCATCGGAATCGACTCCGCTGCCCCCTCCAACCATCCCGGCACCACCCCAGCCCTCCCAGGTAACGCCCTTACCCTCCCCAGCCCTCGCAGCCGTCGTTTCCCCCCAACAGGCCCGACCCGATTCCCCATCAACCCCGCGGCCCCTCTAGCCCTGTCGGCCCTACCCTAGACCCGCGCCACCCCCCTGCCGCCCACGCCTGCCCCCTCGCCAATCCCCTTTCCCCGCGCATCAGCCCTCTCCCCAGCCCTCCCCTCCTCCTCCGATACTTCCCTACACCCCCACCCCTGCTGTCGCCACCCCCACCCGCAGCACCATCCCCAACCCTCGCACCCCACAACCCTCCCTCGCCATCACCCCAGTTCCCCTCCGCCCCCCCTGCGCCTCGCCCAGAAACCCAGCGAGGCCCCCCCTTCTCCGCACCACGCGTCACGCTCACCAGCCCCTCGCCCCGAGATCGCCGCCCCCTCTTCAATCAGGCCCCTGGCTCGCGCCCACCACCGGGTCGCTGGAGGTCGCCAGCCGCTCCACCACGCGCCCCTCCCCAACGCGCACACCGCCTTCCCACCCTCGCGTGCACCCACGGGCGCCGCGCGCCCTCCGCCCAGGCTGGCCCAACGCAACCGCGCCGCCCTTGCTGGATCGCCGACCCCGTGCGCATAAGAAGCAGCAGTGGCTCTGTGCCCTAACCAAGAGGTCGAACTTGAAGGGAACCAAATCCCTGAGATTAAGGGATTGGAGAACCAATTGGAAAAATTGCAAAAATAAATTCCCTAAAACCTCTATTTACAGAAAGAACAAAGCCAAGAAGATTGAAGGGGTGCGAAAATTGCACCCACACCCCTGGCGGCCAAAATATTTAAGAAAAGAGGCTGGAAATCAGAGATTTGGGGATCCTCCTTATCCCAATAGGACTAGGACCTTAGGCTTCCCTTATAAAAGGACCCCATGGCTTCATTCCTTAGCCACATCTCCTCTTTTCCTCTCCTTGTGCCATTGCTTCACTATGGATTCTCCAAAGGTCATATTCTCCATGCCGCATCAATTTTTTGGGCATCACAAGAAGGAGACCACAATCGAGGAAACGCCGTCGTCCGCGCCGCACATGTTCTTCAACCACGACGGTCACATCATCCACGTCTGTGTATGGACTCCGCCGTTCGCGCCCCACATGTTCTTCCAGAAGACAAATGAGGCCGCCGATTCATCCTCCAATCCTGCAGTTCCAGCAATTCGTCAGGAGATGAATTTTTAAAGCGGAGGAGAGTTGATGCAGCGTGATCTCAAATTATAGGCCCAAATTTATTTAATTTATTAGTAGTCAATTTTATTTACGTTTTTAGGTTGTCGTAATTGTCTAATTAAATAATTGAGATCGCCTGTGATCTCAACGTTTATTTCGTAGATTTTAATTTGAAAGTGGGTCAATTAATTAGTTAGAGTCAGTTTAGGCAACTCGGTTGTCAATTTAAATTAATTTACTATTTTTGTAACCCCATCTCTCCTATATAAAGAGATGGTAGTCCAATGTTTTATTCAGTCAAGTGATAATTAAAATTGAGATTTTTATCTCTCTCTCCTTCCTCCTCTCCCTCTCTCCACGCGATCTCCGCGGTTCTCCTCCTTCAACCTCTCGTATTCCCGACGAGTTCTTCTTCTCAACCATTCTATTTTCTCTTCTCAACCCCTCTCTTTCTCTTACCGAAAATCCACCAAAAAAGTTATTATTTTCAACGCCGCGAAAATTCGATTTGCATCAAGGAGATAGAGAGGGGACATTAGTAATGTAAAGTTTTATGGGTTCTAATGCGTATTGATAGTCGAACGTGTGTAAATATGTTGTATTTTCAAACTATACTATGTTTTGTTTCTTTGTCTCTTGTTGGATTTTTATTTCAATTAGGACGGATGTTTATGTATTTGCGAATTAATAACATTTAAACTTGTCACACAAAATTTTCAGTACGAAATTTGATTTAAAGTGTTATAAATTCAACCAAGGGAATAACTAAAATGGAAATGGAGTTTTCCTAAGTTTCCAGTGAATGTCGCATCTATTAAATACGAGATAAACATATCCCAGGCGATTTCTTCTTTCAAAGGACTTTTGCATATGTCTCATTTCTGGCATATGATAATGTCCCATATGTTGCATGGTTAGCATGCAATATATGCATGACGTATATTTAGCATGTGACATTAGTATCGCATTCACAACAAACGATATGGCTACAATACTAAACTAAAAAATAAAGATTGGGCAGTACTCAAAGATTTTTGTAATCCCGGGGCAGTATTAAGGAATTTGCCTCTTATTCGTATATATGCATATAATATTTAAATTAAATACTATGCAGAATAATAATAGTTTAGTTATACTTTTTATCCAACCCTTTCAAGAAGTTGAGGTGAAGCAGTTGGTTAATACTCTCCGATTGGTAATTAGAGGTCATAAGTTCAACACCCAACATTGACATCAATATTTAAATAAATTCAAAGTTCAATTGTGGTTTAGTAGTTCAATTTAGATTGAACTGGGTTAAACCAGTTTTGCAAATAGTCAATTGAACTGATGGTCAGACCAATAATACTCAACTCAAATCAAACAACCAAAATTGATTAACTGATCCACGTTTCATCGGTTCAACCAGACTTACTGTCGATCCAGTCTCAATAAGATTGATGGAAACAATCCTAACATAACAGCAATAAATAGGAACATCAAAATAATATAGGTCATTCTTCTCATGGCCCCTACAAGAGATCGGTGTCGTCTTTATCTCCCAAAAATAGGAAAAATATGCATAAACACACTATAAATGAATTCCGAACATAATCTATGTATTGATAATGTTTGGAATATATATGTTGAGAATATTCTATATGGCAGGAGTATATGTTAGAGAATATTCTATGTGGTAGGAGTATATGTTAAGAGAATATCCTATGTGGAAGGAATATTCTATGTGGTATTTATGTATTTTCTCCTTTAAGCTCTTTAGGGTTTTATCCTATACAAGGACCCCTAGACCTGTAGAATAAAACAAGCATTTCTATTATTTCATTCGTTTTTCCACATGGTATCAGAGCAGCGGTCTTAGATCGGTGTTCTGACCTAAATCCCTCCGCCACCGCCAGCACCAAGTCCTCCCTAAGCAGTAGTCATCTACCAGCGACGACTCCAAGCGCTTGCACAGCCCGCGCCATCGCTCGTTGCTCCATGCGACCCAGCGCCGCCCTAGGTGCTCACCCGTGCCATCCCAGGCACCTTGCGCCTCCTCTCATGCCCAAGCCCCTCCCCCCCAGCACCGCCTCACGCCCTAGTCGACCCCCAGCACCGCCTTACACCACCCCAAGCACCTCGCGCAGCTCCAAACGCCAGCCCAGACTTCTTGCACTGCCCTAGGTGCTTGTAAGTGCCATCCCAGACACCCTGCGTTGCCTCTCTCTCCTTTGCCAATCACCTAAGGTATCATCACTTGATGTTGATTACCTAATCGATGCACTTCTAGATCTATGTGATGCTTGAATAAGACAACAAGAACAAACTAGGTCACTTTTTCTTGACCTACTCAACCACCATGGCATCTGCAGAGCCCAAGCCCATGTACCCGACTTCTTCTGTGATGGTACAGGGCACTTCTATAAAGCTAAAAGGCTCCAAGAACTATGTATTATGGTCCAAATCCTTCAAGGTGTTTATTGGTGGTCAGTGAAAGAACTATGTTCTCACAAAAGATCCGCCCAATGAGACGGACAAAGACTACGATACCAAGTACGTGGACAACTGCCAAGTAATTACTTAGATGGCGAACAACGTCGATCTAAATATTGCATCAAATCTTCTTTACAAGGAGACGACAAAGGCTATGTGGGAGTCTTGAGAACACCTACTCCTAAAAGACAACTAAGTCCAGGCTTTCAGATATCTACACACGGATTTGATTTGCAAATCAGGGAGATACATCCTTGGTCGAGTACTACAGGCTCCTCACAACCTGTTTGAGAAGCTTCTTAACTTTCAGCATGCTTGTTGTGATAAGCACATAGGTGAACGTGCACAATGGCAAGTGTATCGTTTTTTGTCAGAATTACATCCGCGATACAAGACTGTAAAGGACCAATTTCTAATTGTTGTTGTGCTACCCACTCTAGAGACCATATATGGTCGATTACAGGAACTTGATTCTCCCTCTCCTCAACTATCTACGGAGACTACTGCACATTTTGCTAGAGCACGACCTAACCACCAAGGAGGACGTGATCGTAACTTTGGTTGCGGTCGTGACAGTAAGGCTGGACGAGGACGTGACGTGACGCCGGACGTGGACGGGATCCTGCCACCACCCGCTATCCAGCATGCACTCACTGCGGATGCTAGAATCATCCATCTGAATGTTGTTGAGCAAAGTTTGTCATGCCTACTAATGTCAACAGTGTCTATGAGGCTACCTCATACGAAGGTCCATATGATAACACAGATACCTCACCAAAACAATCGTCTGGTGATTGTCAGACATCCTTCACTGCATCTGAGTATGTTCGTCTACGTCAGCCATTGTTGTAAAAGTCGGCCAACTAGGCCGATTAGTCAGCCTGACCAGTAGAGTCGGTGGGGTAGCCGACTCGACTAGGCCTAGTCGACCATTAGTCGGTCGACCCAACTAATCAGACCGACTAATCGACCTAGTCGGTCGACTACAAGGTCGACTTTTACATAGATATTTTTTAATGTTTTGGTTTTTCAATTTTTTAAAAGCAAACTTATTCTAATATGCTTAATGTTATATTTAAAGACAATCACTTCGTTTATTTCATTATGATAATATAGAAAATGTATAAATCAATGTAAATATATAAGAATATGTGCATAAAAATTGATTTATATATTTACAATAATTAAAAAATTCAAAACCGACTAATAGCAGACTAAATCCGATTAGACTCTCGACTGCCGAATAATCCTTAGTCAGTGACCCCCACTGACCGAGTACCGACTACCGCTTTCTGCAACCTTGACGCCAACTGCTATAAAATTCTGCCAGTAACACTAGTACCACTGCTCCTACTGCGTGTCTAGCCACTACTTCAGGTACACTTGACAATGTTGCCTCTACATCAAGTCCTGCATGGATCATTGACTCTGGTGGCTCTACTCATCTGACGGGAGAAGGTAGTCTTCTCACCTCTGCACATCCATCTTCCGTTGTGAGGATTGTTCGGGTTGCCAATGGAGCACATTCCCCTATCACTAGTGTGGGGACTATGGAGTTTTCATCCAAACTCTGACTTACTGATGTGCATTGTGCTCCCTATTTTCCGCTTAGTCTCTCATATGTTCATAAGTTGTGCCAGGAACTTAACTGTCGTGTGATTTTTGATGAGTTATGTTATTATTTTCAGGACATCCAGACGAAACAGATATTTGGTGGGGGATATGAGAAGAACAGCCTGTATTATCTTGATATCCCCTCTGATTCTGGTTTTGTTGGCTCTACATCTATATCCGTTGATCCCTTTCTTTGGCATCTTCCCCTCGATCATCCATCTGCCAAAGCTATCTCTTTAATATTCCCTGGGCTTTCTACGCTCAAGCCCTTTGAGTACGAAATGTGTCAATTCGGTAAACATCATCGAGCATCCTTCACTGCTCGTTTGAACCTCGCTGTAAAAATCCTTTTTCTTTAGTCCATTGTGATATTTGGGGACATTGTTCGGTCCTTACCCTGAGAGGACACAAGTACTTTGTTTTTTTGTCGATGAGGGTTTTATCCTATATAAGGACCCCTAGACCTCTATAATAAAACAAGCCTTTCTATTCTTTCATTCTTTTTTCCACAGATAATAAGCTCAAAAGAAAGTTAGAAGCACAAAAACTCTGGAAGACTTAAGTCTAGAAGACAACTCCATATTGTTGATAGAGGTAATAGGATAAGCACCATTGGTTAATCAAACAAGCTTCGCATTGCATGAATGTTCTGAGGAAGTCAACATGCTACATTCTCTAGTCAAATGAGTGGATTCCCCATAATCAATGATCCAGGTTGGCACAGAGGTACAAACAAATTCGGTTACCATACCTGAGGTAGTAGCTAGATTAGCAATAAGTGCATAGTCAAATGAAAGAGCAGGAGCGCCCTGTAGGAGCTGCATGAGCAGTGAGTATCCAGTATCTAAGAGCCCGAGAGTTAGACAATATACCCGATTGTCCTTGATATGTTGCCATCTCCATAACAATAGAATCATTGTACTATGTAGATGCTAGATTGGCATGAGGAGGTTAGTCGAACTTCACCCAACACCTATTGGACAAATAATTAGATCTATGACAATGAAGGCAAAGAGGACAGCTATATCTACGATCCTAACCGGGATAGATACATCCACGACCCTAGCCGGAGTCATGCCCTCCACCTCCTCAAGAACTAGTGCAACCACCATGTTTGAATGTCACGAGAGAAAAATGCTCTCTACAGACTGAACATGAGCAGATTTCAAAGAGAAGTCTCAAGCTGCTTTAAAACATTGAAAGTCAAATTGATCGACGAATGGAATCATATGTGAGAAACTGATCATTTATGGTCAGCTAGCGAGGATGTAATCCAACTAGAAAACATGCACATTTTCCACTCAGATCACTCCAAAACCTGCTTGACGCAACAAGTAGGCTGAAAATTGCCAACTCCTCATATATGTCGGTGATTTGCTTATAGTACTCGATGAAAGAGAAATCTCCCAGAGAAAAAGACTAAATTGACATGTAGATGTCAGTGAGGCAAGATTTGTTCGTCTGTTGAAAGGTTTATGCCAGTTCTTCCAACATATCATTGGGTTGACTCCTTCAATAAGAGATTGGTCATAATGCATGGTTCCACAATGCTAGTCACCCATGTCATGCCTTGAATATCGCTCAATCAAGAGTTACGCTCCTTATTCGTCTCCTTGAGCGGTTCTTTCATCAAGATACAAAAAGGCATGATACCAAAGCTCATAACTTTCTCTCACCCTTGAGTTTTATATTGGTTCCAGGTACCATAATAGATGGGGTAGATATCATGGGTTTCATCTCGGTAGGAGTCATGACATCATGATCAACGAGAAAGTAAATACACGATTAACCTTCTCAAGCATCAGGTAGATCGGAGAGGGACCGCTAAGATCAACGATTGTATAGCCACAAAAACATTGCCGAGGTGAAGAAAACCACTAGTAGTCGGCAGCAGTGGCAGAGAGGGTCGTTGAGATGGCAGGGGTGGCACCACTAGGTGAGGTAGCGACGATGGAGATGCTAAGTGGTTCCACTTAAATTATGGTGACAATAATGCTAGGCATAGTGGAGGGCCTGGAGGCAGGACCGCTAGACAATGGTGGTGGTGGTGGTTGTTGTTTCTTACCACGGGGAGGGAGGTGCACGGAGAGGTTTAATGGTGGACAGCTAGGGCTTGGGGCAAAAGAGGCCCAGAACTCCCATCTAGGACCATGTTATGTTATGATAGCATGTGGCAAAATGGTGGGATGGAATAAGATGATTTTTATACAAAGGATCAGGTTTATGATATAGCTTGAAACCCTAAAACACTAATAAATGGAAGTTACGTAAGTGTCCTCAACAATAATCCAAAACATGGAAAGGCTACAAATAGGAAGTAGAAATAATAGAAAATACATAATGACGTAAACAGTTAATAACATCAATAAAATCAGTCAGGACAAGTCTATTTTTGTTCCTTTTGGGATGATATTGAAGAAGATAGAGGCAACAAGGTCTGGTTTGGCTTGGGCACCCTCAAGGGAGTTTGCCTCTGACCTACGTAGGGAAGCCGCTAACTTGTAGCAAGCTCCATCAGGTGAAATAATCACACCTAATAAGTAGCTTGAGAAGAAACTCCCTAGTTGGGGGATCCATTACCAGTAGAGAGATGGTCTCTCTGTGTCTTTTAAGATCTTTCTATTGGCCATTTTGATTATCTTTATGTTTTCTCAATGTTGTCTTCTAGATTGAGTACTCGTTTGAGAAGATTGCTGAGGTACTTTTGGGCCAGTTTTAGCAAAGATACACCGTGTATTTCTTCGGGTAATTGAAACTATGTAACTCAATTAGTGGAAAAAGGGGAGGAGGAGTGTTGTGTGCCGTAACGAGATGTATATGGCTCTCCTAGCAGATTAGGTTTTGTGAATTTGGGGTGAGGGAAAATGACATTCTTTTTCACATGGTCTGAACGAAGGATATGGAGAAATCCTCAAGCGCATCACGGAAGCGTGATCGTCGTATCGGATACGACGAAGAACGACTAGTCGTACTAGTTGTTCGGTGCAGCGGAATTTAAAAAAATTTTAATCCGATGAAACCACATGATCCGAGAACCATTCTCAAATCGTTTCATCTATAACCACAGCAAGTATAATGCAATACCTCTTGAAGCGTGGTTGATCAAGTCTCTACGAAAAGAGACCTCCTGTTTCAAGTCCGATCGTCGGAGTAACGGCTTGCGAGCGCGGAGATGAGTCGCGGTGTCCTCGCAATCCAAGTTGATCCAAGCGCGGTTGCTCCTGATCTCGTCGCAGGAGATCAAGCATCTCCTTCGTGAGTGAAGCACTCCAAGAAGACAAAGAACCGCAGGGAGTCGAAGCGGCAGCACGATGGCGCGGGCGTCGACGATTCTCTCCACCAAGGTGGACGGCCACCAAGAAGAGAGGGAGAGAGAGGGTTGTCGAGTATGAGAAAGAGAGAGAGAGTTTGTGCTACAATAGCATGTGTCAAGAGAGAGCCAAGTATGCCTCTCTATTTATAGGGTTTTGGGATCCATTGATCTCAATCCATGGGACACATAAAATCAATGGGTGAGATTGATTTATGTCAATCCAATGGCTAAGATTGTTGTTGACAAAAACAACAAATTTAGGTTAAAATATATTTGACAAAATCAAATATAATTTAATCCTAAATCAACCCAACAAATAAGGAGAGAAGACACATGGAGATTTCATCTCCATGTGCCTTCCAAGTGGGCGGCCACACATTCCATATTGGAATGATGTGTCGCCCATGAGATTGCATGGAGATTGCAATCTCATGGAAATCCTTGAGATTGCATATCTCCTTGAAATCTCTCTTATTTATTTGCAACAAATTTATTGGGTTTTATTCTTAATAATTCACAATTATCTTTGAGAATATTGCATTCTTGCCATGGAAAAATTGTGAATCATATTCACAACCCAAAACAACATATAATTCATATTGTTAATTAATTACACAATGTGTATCCAATACACATAATAATTAATCAACACATATAAATTATAATTAACTCTCTCTAATACATTATAAATCACATTTATAATATATTATGAATAATTGGATATTTCTATCCACATTATTCTTATCCAAAATAATTAAATCACATTTAATCATATCGGATAACTTCTCATACATCATGATAATTAAATCACATTTAATTACCAACTTCTCCCTGCTTAGATGTTATGGAATTGTTCTCAAACCATTTAAGAACAATGCTATTTCTCCTCAGATACTTGGAGATAAGGACAGGACGATTGTATTGTTCCACGTATAGTGACTTGGATGTTGAGATCATATCTCAAATCCAGATCCTATGGACCTCCCACTGATGCTTGATCAAATCAAGACCGTAGACTTAATCCTCTCATTGCATCTGAATCTCATTCAGATCAATGTCCAGTTCATGGACTAAGATTAGGTCACTTCTCTAATGAGAGGAGTCACTAAAATCCAAACCTGTTTCATCACTCCCTCGGAATGGAAGCGTCATGGTTATAAAATCGTATATGATCAAATCACCCTTCAGGTATTCCCAATACCTGCACATCCTACATACTAGAAGACTCATGATCATTCTGAAGATAAAGATCACTTTTGCACTGTCATCTTCAGAGTTAGATCATTTAAGTTTCTCAATCTTGGTCATTGGGATTTGGTATAGATCATATACTTTCATAAAACATATATCTTACCTTCAGACTGGAGATCATCACTAAATGATCATTTGATGATGCTTGATGAGTCCTCTATCTAACTCCTTAGATATTCATCCAAGCATCAGCCTCTATGATCCATCCAATGAATCAACAGCTGTATGATCATCAAGTTGGCCATGGTACATAACCCTTATTGTACAGAGGTACCCTATAGTGCATTCATTCATTAATCTCAGAAAGGGAGTGAAAAATAATCAATAACTTTCATTGATAATTTATTCATTACAATAACATTTATTGTAGAAATGGTTCGCCCGGGGCTCACATTGCTAACAATCTCCCACTAGCCCTCAGAACCATTCAGGTACAATCTTTAAACCCATACTCATTACATGCTGGTCGAAAACCTTCTGTGTCAGAGGTTTGGTAAGAGGATCAACAACGTTGTCGGCAGAAGCCACCTTGGTGATGATGATGTCACCACGCTTTTGTATCTCCCGAATGATGTGGTATTTCCTTTCTGCGTGCTTGCTCTTTTGATGCCATCTGGGTTCCTTTGCCTGGGCAATGGCTCCCGTGTTATCGCAGAGTAACGGGATGGGAGTATCAGAGGAAACTACGCCAAGCTCCAGCACGAACTTGCGCAACCACACCGCCTCCTTTGCAGCATCCGATGCGGCAATGTATTCGGCTTCTGTTGTTGAATCTGCAGTAGTGTCCTGCTTCTTGCTTCTCCAGCTCACAGCACCACCATTCAACAAAAACACGAACCCCGATGTCGACTTTCGATCATCTACATCCGATTGGAAGTCAAAATCTGTATATCCCAAGACTTGGAGATCATCTCCATAGACCAAGATGTAATCTTGCGTCCATCTTAGATATTTGAATATATTCTTTACTGCATTCCAGTGTTGTTCTCCATAGCAGGATTGGTAACGACTTACCACTCCCACTGCATGGCAGATATCTGGCCTAGTACACATCATGGCATACATTAAGCTTCCTACGGCTGATGCATAAGGACATCCAGCCATGGCTTTCTTTTCCTCAACAGTTTGAGGAGCCATTCCTTTAGACAGGTGGATACCATGTCTTAAGGGTAGGAATCCTTTCTTAGAACTATCCATACGGAATCGTTCAAGAATCTTCTTAATGTATCCATGTTGTGACAATGCCAAAATCCTCTTTTCTCGGTTTCTGAACAGCTTCAGGCCTAAGATATAAGAGGCTTCTCCAAGATCTTTCATCTCAAAGGTATGAGACAGCCAAATCTTTACACTGGTCATCATCCCTGTATCATTCCCAATGATAAGGATGTCATCTACATAAAGCACGATGAACACAATGGCGCTCCCACTAAGCTTCTTGTATACACAAGGTTCATCAGGATTCTGCACAAAATCATAACTCTTTATGGTTTCGTCAAATCTGATGTTCCAACTACGAGAAGCTTGCTTGAGCCCATAGATGGATTTCTTCAGCTTACATACTTTACCATCCTCTGTCATGAAGCCCTGGGGCTGCTCCATGTAGATATCCTCCTCGAGGTATCCATTGAGGAAAGCCGTCTTGACGTCCATCTGCCAGATGTCGTAGTCAAGATATGCAGCTATAGCTAGCAATGTCCGGATGGATTTAAGCATAGCCACAGGGGAGAATGTCTCATCATAATCGATGCCTTCTCTCTGTGTGTAGCCCTTGGCTACGAGCCGTGCCTTGAAAGTCTCTACTTTCCCATCAGGTCCCCTCTTTCTCTTGAAGATCCATTTACACCCAATGGGTTTTACCCCTTTAGGTGGATCCTCTAGGGTCCATACACCATTCTTATGCATGCAATCAATTTCTGACTTCATTGCTAGCATCCATCTATCCATGTCTTGATCCGCGAGTGCTTCATCAAATGAAGTAGGATCAATGTCAATTTCACCTGACACATGGAATCCATACCTTTCAGGTGGTGCAACCACCCTCGAACTCCTTCGAAGAGGTATGGGTGTTTCATCTTTATTTATCTCTTCCGTTTCTGGTCTAGGAAGCTCAGAATCATCAGGGGATTCAATGAGTTCCTCTACTTCATTATTGTCTTGACCTTTAAGGAAATCATTCTCCAGAAACTTTACATCTCTAGAAACAAAAACCTTTTGGGTCTCAGGGTCATAAAGTTGGTATCCAATACCATCTTTAACATACCCAATGAAGTAACACTCACGAGAGCGAGATTCTAGCTTACTTGCGTCCACGTTCTTCGCATAGACCAAACAACCCCAAACCCTCAAGTGATTAACACTAGGTTTGGTTCCATACCATAGCTCATGAGGAGTCTTAGGCACGGATTTGCTAGGAATCTTATTCAGGATATATATTGCAGTCTCTACTGCATATCCCCAGAAACTAAGAGGTAAATTTGCTTTATTCATCATTGATCGGACCATATCCATGATGGTCCTGTTGCGTCTTTCAGCAACACCATTTAGTTGGGGAGTTCCAGGAGGAGTGAGATTGGAAACAATTCCATTCTCCTTAAGGTATTCCTTGAATTCATCTGACAGGTACTCGCCACCTCGATCAGATCGAATCCGTTTAATCTTCCTATCGGTTTGGTTCTCAACCAAAGCCTTGAATTCTTTGAACTTTTCAAAAGGTTTCAGACTTATGACGTAGTAGGAAGATAAACCCGTATCGCGAATGGTCATCAATAAACGTCAAATAATATCGATATCCATTTCGAGTCGCGGTACTGAAGGGACCACATACATCGGTATGTATTAGGTCAATAATACCTTCGCATCTTGTAACCTTGTTACGGAAAGGCGTCCTAGTGATTTTACCCTGTATGCAATGTTTGCAAGTGGGCAAAGGTTGAACCTGTAGAAAATCTAGAGGTCCATCCTTTATCAATCTATTGATCCTATCAACAGATAAATGACCAAGCCTTGATGCCATATCTCATTTGAGATATTTTTATCCTCTCTGGATCTTTTAGGGTTTTTATTAGTGGTTGTCACATTCATAATACATTTATCAATGCACAATTCATAGAGTCCACCAGAAGTCAAAACACCATCCGCAATATATTTATCATAACGACTTATGACTAATTTATTACAGAAAAGGAAAGAATATCCGCTTCTAACAAGTTTAGATACAGATATCAAGTTCCTTCTGACTTCGGGTACATAAAGACATTCTTTAAGTATAAGGACTCTTCCACTAGATAATGATAGTCTACAAGTCCCGATGGCTACTGCTGCAACACTTGCATCAGATCCCATCTGGATGACTATCTCCCCTTCCTCAAGATTCCTAGTTTCCTGAAACAAATGCAACAAATTGTATACATGAACAGAAGCACCAGAATCTACAACCCAACTTCCTTCTCGTCCGACGAGAAAGCTAGTTTCAATGATGAAAGTAGATTTCATACCTGTTGGGGCTTTACCTTTGTCTGAGGACTTCAGGTAATCTGGGCAGTTACGCTTCCAGTGCCCCCGGCTTCTTACAGTGGTGACAGACGTCGGTTTTCTTCGACGCCATGAGAGTGGATGTATTGGAAGAAGAGGCAACACTTTGTCCCTTCTTCTTTCACTTCTGGGTTGGGCCCTTCCGAGAACCATGCTTCCGACCGCGCTTCCCTTTGACCTGTGCAACCATTGCACTGCCAGTGGGACCATCCTTCTTCATCACGTCCTCTGCGGACTTTAATGCAGCAAGGAGAGCAGCACTTGTCAATTCCAACTTGTTCATGTGGAATGACACTACAAAGTTATTAAAAGATTTGGGCAATGACAGCAGAATGAAGTCAGCTTGCATGTCTGCATCCATCGTTGCCCCAAGAGTCTCCAGCTCCGACAAGTACCCAAACATTTTGAGTACATGTTCACGGACCGAAGTTCCTTCCTGCATTATACAGCGAATGAGGTCTTTCATAACATTGTACCGCTGAGTGCGGTAATGTCACCAAACATATCCTTAAGATTCTGCATTATTTCCTGACAGGTACTCATCTCCACATGTTGCTTCTGCAGAACATTGGAGAGAAAACCTAGGATATAGCACCTAGCCAAGACATGATCTTCATCATACTTGTCATTAAATGCTTTTTCTTCTTTGGACTTAGGGTTCTCATGCTTGTCCTCGGATAGCACATAACTTATGCGCTCAGCAGAGAGAACAAGCTCCAAATTTCGGATCCAATCCGAGTAATTTGGGCCGGTCAATTGGTTGACCTCTAGAAGCCTACTAAGTGGGTTCAAAGACTTCATTTTCTGAAATTAAGAATGCACTATATTAGAATATGAAAATATATTCAAATTTATAACATTTGATTAAGGTATTTTAAATCAAATTATTCTTGCATTGTCGACTTTGAAAGTTCATTCCCTTAATCAATTTCAAAGCAAGAGATATACTTACCGCTATATCTCTAGCAAAATTGGGATCTCCTCTTTATCATTGTCACATCCTAATAATACGAGAATCTGTGACTCCAATAAAGAAAAGCGGGAACACATTCCAATTTGCAAGTCCAACTTGCATTTTCCCAATTCGGTCTTTAACACCTAAGCCCACCACCCCTAAGGCGATGTTGACCCGTTGTTAATTGAACCAACCGTCAACAGGATAGTACTCGCTATGCGCAATCCAATATCGCCCCAATAATATGAGGATTCGATATTGGGGTCACTACGCATACGGCTTACTCTTTCGATAAGCAAAGAGCCCGATCCAGATGCGCTTGCACACAGGAGCTGTCACTTCGGACAGGCGTCTCCACATGCAATCCCTGGCGACGAAACTCTTCGCCTTGACGGGAGACCATGGATGTCACTTATGTGGTCCTCCACCTCATATTGAAATTTAATTAATTATCGTGAATCACATTCACATAATTAATTCTTCCAAGGGAATTATTAACTCTAATCATATTAGAGTATTTCAATTGGACATAATCAATTTAATCATATTAAATTAATTATCAATCCAATTCAATCAATCAAACTTGATTTATTTTACTTGAATATATATGGTAATATCTCAAAAATACGTATTAATTCGAATTTTAATAATTAGAAAAAATACATCTTAATCCTTCGGACATTATCCCGGCCCTACCCGCTGTCATGGCCAGTACCGACGACAGTGGGACGGACCACATACGTTGCAACCCGCAACCCCAATGCTCTCCGACTAGGCACCATATCCGCCTCGGGAAAGGATAATGCCAAATTGATTAATTTGTACTTGAGATGATCATCGGTTTTTCAACCGAAATTGTACCATATAGTAATAATCAAAACATTTTTGATTATAAGGAAATTTGCTAGACAAATTCCCAATCCTATTCAAGCATCAAGTTTGAAGATTGTGGTTTCCAATTATGATTTAGATCAAATCTAATCTATTAATTGGTTGGGGCCAAGTCAATTAGGCAAAATAATCATGTTTCAATATTTCATAAATATTTTTCAAGATTATTTCACGAAATTAACAATTAATTTCACTAATTGACAATCACTTGGTTCTAGATTAGGAATGCAATTTCAGTAATGACCCCTATTCACTAAAAATTGACATATCTCAATCAATTTAAATCCAAATTAAGCAAACTCAATTTTTCATAGATTGCTAACTTGATTTAGAACAGAACCTAAGTGGAGGTGCACACATTTCGAGCAGATGATAACAGTAATTAACTCTTTAATCATGTTAAAATCTACTGTTCCCGCAACAGTGCATACATGTTCATTAAAACAACCATAACTTGAGCATACGAAATCCGATTTACGCAAACTCAGTTCCTATGGTTTCCTTATTTAATGGGAACAAAAATCCAAGTATTAAATTCGTGTTTAAACAATTTAAACAGTGCCGAATTTATTTACTAAACAGATCTGCGAAATCAAATGCGATGAAACTTTCGCGACCTAAACGAACCCAAGTCGTCCTCGGTTTTTCGAATCATATTCGAAACCGTCGACCTAAGGCTCCGATACCACTTGAAGGATATGGAGAAATCCTCAAGCGCATCATGGAAGCGTGATCGTCCTATCGGATACGACGAAGAACGACTAGTCGTACTAGTTGTTCGGTGCAGCGGAATTTAAAAAATTTTAATCTGATGAAACCACATGATCTGAGAACCATTCTCAAATCGTTTCATCTATAACCACAACAAGTATAATGCAATACCTCTTGAAGTGTGATTGATCAAGTCTCTACGAAAAGAGACCTCCTGTTTCAAGTCCGATCGTCGGAGTAACGGCTTGCGAGCGCGGAGATGAGTCGCGGTGTCCTCGCAATCCAAGTTGATCCAAGCGCGGTTGCTCCTGATCTCGTCGCAGGAGATCAAACGTCTCCTTCGTGAGTGAAGCACTCCAAGAAGACAAAGAACCGTAGGAGTCGAAGCGGCAGCACGATGGCGCAGGCGTCGACGATTCTCTCCACCAAGGTGGACGGCCACCAAGAAGAGAGGGAGAGAGAGGGCTGTCGAGTATGAGAAAGAGAGAGAGAGAGAGTTTGTGCTACAATAGCATGTGTCAAGAGAGAGCCAAGTATGCCTCTCTATTTATAGGGTTTTGGGATCAATGGATCTCAATCCATGGGACACATAAAATCAATGGGTGAGATTGATTTATGTCAATCCAATGGCTAAGATTGTTGTTGACAAAAACAACAAATTTAGGTTAAAATATATTTGACAAAATCAAATATAATTTAATCCTAAATCAACCCAACAAATAAGGAGAGAAGACACATGGAGATTTCATCTCCATGTGCCTTCCAAGTGGGTGGCCACACATTCCATATTGGAATGATGTGCCGCCCATGAGATTGCATGGAGATTGCAATCTCATGGAAATCCATGAGATTGCATATCTCCTTGAAATCTCTCTTATTTATTTGCAACAAATTTATTGGGTTTTATTCTTCAAAAATAATTCACAATTATCTTTGAGAATATTGCATTCTTGCCATGGAAAAATTGTGAATCATATTCACAACCCAAAACAACATATAATTCATATTGTTAATTAATTACATAATGTGTATCCAATACACATAATAATTAATCAACACATATAAATTATAATTAACTCTCTAATACATTATAAATCACATTTATAATATATTATGAATAATTGGATATTTCTATCCACATTATTCTTATCCAAAATAATTAAATCACATTTAATCATATTGGATAACTTCTCATACATCATGATAATTAAATCACATTTAATTACCAACTTCTCCTTGCTTAGATCTTATGGAATTGTTCTCAAATCATTTAAGAACAATGCTATTTCTCCTCAGATACTTGGAGATAAGGACAGGACGATTGTATTGTTCCACGTATAGTGACTTGGATGTTGAGATCATATCTCAAATCCAGATCCTATGGACCTCCCACTGATGCTTGATCAAATCAAGACCGTAGACTTAATCTTCTCATTGCATCTGAATCTCATTCAGATCAATGTCCAGTTCATGGACTAAGATTAGGTCACTTCTCTAATGAGAGGAGTCCCTAAAATCCAAACCCGTTTCATCACTCCCTCGGAATGGAAGCGTCATGGTTATACAATCGTATATGATCAAATCACCCTTCAGGTATTCCCAATACCTGCACATCCTACATACTGGAAGACTCATGATCATTCTGAAGATAAAGATCACTTTTGCACTGTCATCTTCAGAGTTAGATCATTTAAGTTTCTCAATCTTGGTCATTGAGATTTGGTATAGATCATATACTATCATAAAACATATATCTTACCTTCAAATTCATGTCATGCTTCCAAAGCACGACGACCATGCATGGAATTTGTTCAGTCCCAATACCTCATGAGTGAGCTCATGTCTTCCAGTTCACAAGTGAACATGTATGATCCCTTTGAGAGATCGCATCACTCATATGTCCTTACATGCACACCAGCTCGCCAGTATATAGACCTTGATTAGGTCATCAACCTATTGGTCTGCTAAATGTACATACTCAGACATATAGCAATACAACTGTCTCTAGTCAGAGGATGCATGCCTATGTTGTGACAGTATTCAACGTAGGTCTTTGGTTTTCTCGATCTCGTCAAGTCAACCCATTGACTTAACTAACCTGACAACTCTGAATCACTATTCCCATGCAGAGGACCTGCATCAAGAGGTCAGTCAGATATCAGTCATATGAGATAGGATTGCCATCTCCTACTCAGACTGGAGATCATCACTTAATGATCATTTGATGATGCTTGATGAGTCCTCTATCTAACTCCTTAGATATTCATCCAAGCATCAGACTCTATGATCCATCCAATGAATCAACAGCTGTATGATCATCAAGTTGGCCATGGTACATAACCCTTATTGTACAGAGGGACCCTATAGTGCATTCATTCATTAATCTCAGAAAGGGAGTGAAAAATAATCAATAACTTTCATTGATAATTTATTCATTACAATAACATTTATTGTAGAAATGGTTCGCCCGGGGCTCACATTGCTAACAGTGAAAATATCTAGTGTCACCCCTAGCCGCCTCCTATTGTGGGAACAGTGTATATGTCATCTGTATTTGGATCCGTGTTTCTGGAGATTTCTCCCTTGATGGGTCTAGTTTTGGGGGACTGCAGTATTTTCATATTCTAGCAGGACAACTAGAATGGGTCTTGCAAATTTGGGTGAGGGTAAATGACTCTCTTTTTTGAAAGATATATGGTGGCAGCTCTAGTCGTCTTCTTTTTTTAGGCCATAGTCATCTCCTATTGTGCGAACAGACAATCAGTCATCTATATTTGGAAGGGGGTTTGCTCTGTGTTTCTTTAGATTTTGCCTTTAATGCGGCTAGTTTTGGGGGAACAGACAATCAGTCATCTATATTTGGAAGGGGGTTTGCTCTGTGTTTCTTTAGATTTTGCCTTTAATGCGGCTAGTTTTGGGGGAGATCGGGAGTTTCATATTCTAATAGGACAACTGATCTGAGGAGGGACCATATGTGGTCTGTTCAGACATTTGTTTGTTTTTTTTTGTAATCTATAAATGAGGGGGATACACTGGATCGTGCACGCCCCAAGCCTTTATTGAAGAGCAAGAAAAAGAGGAAAAAAGAAGAAAGGGGAAAATACAACCAGACGCCGTTACAATAGGCCCATTACAACGCCCTATCCTCCACTAATCGCTTAGCAAAAACCCACACGTTTTCCTTATAGAATCTTTGGCCTGAGAAAAGCAAATCATTCCTACCCCTCCAGATCGCCCACAGAATGGCCACCGGGTAAAGAACCTCCATCGCCGGCCTATCCTTGTTTGAACAAAGCGTGCTCCAGAAGGTCTGCAAATCGTCCGTGCAGCACCAGTCCACGCCAGCCCCCTGCCATACTTGAATTACCACGGGACATAGGAAGAAGAGGTGTTCCACGGATTCAATCGATGCATCGCAAAGCAAGCACCTGTCCGAGATGGAGCGCAATAGCCTGGCACATCGGTCCCTCGTCATCAGCCTCTGTCTCCTGAACAGCCAAAGAAAGAAACCAATTCTCTCAGAAAGCCTGAGAGCCCAAAGAAAAGCACAGTCCCAGCTAAGCATCTCCGAATGCGACGACGGCAGCCGAGAGATAGCCCCGAAGGCCTTCTTGACCGAGAAAGGACCCCCCCTCCAAGACCAGCGGTCCCGGCCCCCCGAAGTGCGTCCCACCTCCTTCACAGCATCAAGAAACACCAAGAAATCCTCCAACCTCTGGTCCGAGAAGTTCGCCGAGAAGGTGGGGCACCAATTACCATCAACCCAGCAGTCTACAACCGAACACAATTTGTCATCAGCCAAGGCATACAACCGAGGGAAGCGCGAGCAAATCCCCCTCCCCCTATCCAATCGTCCGTCCAAAAGGAGAAAGAATCCCCCCACCAAGGATCGGTCTAAAAAGCGCAATATTCTTCAAGAAGACCTCCACAACCCCCCTCCAAAAACGCGTGGGTAAGGCAATACCGGGGACCTGCGAAGGCAGCGTCCCCCCACCCCCCCCCCCCCACCACGCCATAGATCCACCGAACCACATTACAACAGAGATCCTCCCACGGCCCCCATATCCTGCTAGCCCACTTAAGGAGCAAGGCGTCGTTCATTTGGTCGAGCGACTTCACCACCAACCCTCCCTGATCCTTCCTGCACGCAATATCCTCCCACCCAACCAAGTAGATCCCTCTCGACCCACCCTTCTGCTTCCCCCATAAAAAGGCATGCATACTCTTCTCAACCCGAGCTCTGATCCCCTTAGGCATTCGCCGATTAGAGAGAAAATATATCGGGATGGATGCAAAGACTGCCTTTAAAAGAACCAGTCGGCCCCCTCTCGAGAAGATCGCGGACTTCCACCCAGCCAACCTCTCCTCCACCTTCTCCGCCACCCTCAGCCAGTCTCTCGTCCGCATTCTGCCCAAGGTCAAGGGCATCCCCAAATAGTCCATCGTTAAAGAAGAGCAAGCCGAACCCAACGCCATTGCACACGCTTCGGCCTCCACATCCGCAAGGCTGAAAGGAACAAACTTTGATTTGCAAGCGTTCTTAATCATCCCGACAATTCACCAAAGATCTCCCAGGGCCATTGTCATGCCCCTAGCCTCCTCCGGACCCCCCTCAATGAAAAAAGCGTATCGTCGGCATATTGCAGGATTGGAATCAACACGCCCTCCCTGGAATACCCCTTCGAAAGGCCGTTGTTGACCACCCGAGAGGCAATATCAAATAGGACATCCGCCGCAAGGATAAAAAGCATGGGAGCAAGAGGGCACCCCTGGCGCACCCCCCCTCCTGGGCTGGACCAATCCCCCCCTCCGGACGGCCATTAACCATGATCGAGAAGGAGGCAGTGGTGACATACCTCCTCATCCAAGAAATCCACATCTCTGGGAACCCCTTTCTCCTAAGCACAGACCATAGAAATCTCCAATCCAGACTATCATAAGCCTTTGTAAAGTCCACCTTCCATAGGATGCCACTTGTACCCCTCCTTTGCCAATCCGCAATGATTTCAGACGCAAGCATAAGGCAATCCGCAATTTGCCTCCCAGGAATGAAAGCCGACTGACGACGAAATAACAGTGTCAAGAATGTCGCTCAGCCGGGAAGCGAGAACCTTAGCGGTAATGAGATATAGAGCGTTTGAGACCACAATAGGTCGATAATCATTAATGGAATCCGGCGTCGACGTCTTGGGCAATAAGATGATTAGAGCACGGTTGACCTTATCAAACCCAACGTTTCCCCGACAAAATTCGGATACCACATCCAACACCTCCAACCCCACCAGATCCCAAAAATCCTTGTAGAAAGACACCGGGAACCCATCAGGGCCGGGTGCAACGTCAGCGTTCAGATCCTACACGACATCCCTAATCTCCTCCAAGGTCACATCACGAACAAGCATGTCATGATAGGAGTCCGCCACCACGTGAGTGTCAAGGCCCGGCCACCTCCACACTCTCGGAATAGTTCTAGAAGACACGTTCTTGAAATGGGTCGCAATAGCTCTCCTCATCTCCTTGTTCCCCTCCACGCGAGTCCCATCAATGGAGATGGACCGCAGTGCATTGGATCTGTGTCTCCCGCTAGCAACACGATGGAAGAAGGAGGTATTCGCGTCCCCCTCCCATAGCCACACATTTCTCGAACGATGCCTCCATTCCGCGACGCGCTTCCTATCCTCCAACGATACCTTCATCTGAGCATCAGCACGGTCAGCCAATTCAACCACTGTGAGGTCCCTTTGGTCATCCACGGTATCGAGATAGCGAATGATCTCCTCCGCCTCCTTCCTGACAGCGTACCTCGCTGCCCTCGTCTTCCGCTTGAAAGATGAAAGCCTAACCCGCAACGAAGATAATTTTTGGACGAAGCGAGCCACCGCGGAGCCCAAACCAACCAAGCCCGTCCAGTGCGTTGATACCACCTCCCTAAAGTTTTCCTCCAACAATCAGCACTTTTCATATCTGAAAAGCACCCTCTGCATTGGAGCATCCCCAGAGCACCAAATGATTGGATTGTGATCCGAACAAGCCTGTGGCTTGGCCTCCACCGACGCCAGAACAAAAGCCTCCATAAGCTTGTAGGATGCCAGAAAACGGTCAATATGCGACCTAGAGTTGGAGTTCCTCCAAGTATAGGTCGTGCCTACCGCATCCATCACCTCAAGGCCCAGGGAGTCCACCGCGTCCGCAAAGTCAAGCCACCCCAGATCCTGCCCCCCCCCCCCCCGCCTCCAGGCCAGTCAGAAGAGAGAAGAGTAACATCGAAGTCCCCCCAACGAGCCAGGGGACACCGTCAATAGCACTGCCAACCGCCATGAGGTCATCCCACAGTTCACCCCGCACAACATTACAACAAGGTCCATACAGGCACAAAACAGCCATCCGAAGGGAGGAGGACGCACATACCAGAATCACCGTCAGCACATGCCTTCCAAAATTCACCGATTCAAATGTCATGGACGAAGATCGCCATGCCACCAGCAGCCCCCCTGAAGAACCCGCCGCATCCAAAGAACGGAACTTGTCAATGGCCCCCGCACCGAAAGAATGCCAAAGGTCTTCCGACATTGCCTGAAGTTTCGTCTCTTGTATCATAACGATGTCGCATCCCCATTCATTAAATCTGGACCCCACGATCCTTCTCTTATCCAGGTCTGTGAGACCACGAACATTCCAAGAGAGAATTTTCATTTGCATCTGTCGAAGCACCCATGGGACTTGACCACCCCCGCGGCCTCCGCCACGAGGTCCTTCAAAGCTGGGCAAGATATCTCCTCCAACCTCGCCGACCTGGACCTGTTCCTTCTTCTATATCTCTTCCCGCTTCTCCTGTCGGCCTCTCCCGCATCGGAAGATTGCCCTGGTAGGACCTCAGCAACCATGGCCGCGTCCCCCCGAGCAGGACCACCAGAGGCGGTCGGAGAAGGCACCGAGGTCACATAGGGTCGTGCCCGCGCCCTCCCTACCTCCGCGGCAGGAGGGAAGACCGAGATCTAGACCAACTGCGAAGGGCCACCCTGCACCACACCCAACCCCCAATGAGGGAAGAACCAAGTCGGCGAGGCCGAGGAAGGCATGGCAGGCATCACCACCACCTGATCCGTCGACCCCCAAAGAACACCCGCGTCCGGGAAGCTTCCTCGACCCGGCATCATCCGAGAGACCGCACCAGGATCCGCTGCAGTAAGAGAAGGCCCACATGGATCGTTCATAGTGAAAGAAACCGCACTTGAGTCCACATAAGGATCCGCATTCGGGACCGCTTCAATAACCCGAACATACGGACCCGCATCCATACCCGACTCCAACGATGACGTCGATGATTCCAGCAACCCAATGGCCACGTCACCATGCAAAGGGAATATAGATGGCGGTGAGTACAGAGACTAGGAGGAGTTCTCCAAGCACCACGTGCACTGAAAAGACCGCGCCCATCCACCGAAGGGTCCCCTTGGAAACCCAATCGCCATCACGGTACCCGAAACGTCCCCCGACCCTCCACCGGCCTCCTTCCTCGAAAGCTCCGGTGGAGGCAGAGGGTCCTCGATCAACATCTCAATATTGAAAGAGAAGCATCCGATCTTCATTTCCGCAAACATGCTTCGGCCGCTGAACTTGTCGAGGAAGCTCTTGTTGCACTCAAGCAGGACCCTCGTGTCCTCCATAGTCAAACCAGGCCTGAGCCCCTCCTCCAGCACCGCAAGGACCTTCCCCCACTTCCGAAGTGCCTCCCTCAAGCACCCAACCGATCCGACAGCAGGGGGACGCTTTTCACCTGGGCCACACAGACCTCCATCTCCGAGCATGCTCCATCTGCAAAACGGAAACTTCTCCAGCAAACGTTGGCGACATCACCGTCATTTATGAATTTTGTTTGTTTTGGTTAAAGATTCATAATGAGGCACCGTCATTTATGAATTTTAATGACCAAAATCGTATTTTTCATCAGTGCTAATGCACAGATAGATTCATGTGTCACTTACGCATCTGATTGTATCACTAAAATATGTGTTATATTATACTCTTCTTCTGCAAATTTACACTCTTACCAACATTTAATGCACTTCCTCGTAATTTCCAGCAACTTCAACAACCTAATTTCACATTTCAAGCAAAATGGCCAAGTTTATGATAACAATTCAATATGGCAAAAGAGAAGACTACATGCTGAGAAGAATGGTACAAAATGCAAAAACGAGGCTCAAATACCAGGAACGTGCCAAGCAGTAATTTGGCAGGGGGGGGGAATGCAATTTTTTCCACATTCAATGAAATGTGAAATCAAAATCTCAAAGAAATTCTTATAAAATTCTAGTTTACCTTTCTTCCATAGTTTTTACTTAATAACCTCAAGAAATTGAAGATGTGTCCTTATTTTACTGCATATTTCTAGATGTAGTTCGTATTTTTCTCTCTTAGAAAGTTATAAATCCCCATTTATCTGCATCTCCTATTTTCTATTTTGAAATAGGTTTAATAAATAATTCATTGATTAAATTCATACAAAATAATCTACACGCTAAGATCCTAATACATCACCTCACAATTTTCAACCTGAACTCCCAATCATGTTTCACGAAATATTTTTTTATTCTACAATATTTTCAGCTACAACGACTGTCATTTTTAGACCTAGGATGTTGTGCACAATCAACACAGATCTGTGGGTAGAAGTATTCGGTCTACCTCCTTTTCAATTGGCATTGCAGGTTCCAACACTTTGTCCCTTGCATAAACATAAGTCTTAATGTCCATCTTATTAATTAATGACTATACATGTATAAATATATAAGATTGTATGATTTAAAAATACTTTTTCTATTTAAAATAATTAAAAAACCTATCCGGATATATCCAATTAATCACTTGAATACTATTTTTTCTTTATTCAATGACCCTTAAATACCGACTTTTGCAACATTGTTCCTTCTACTTGAATTCAAGTTATACATAAAAGAAACAAAATAATGTGGCAAAAGAAGTAACTATACCAAACTTGTTCATTCTTGTGCTTATGACAAGAACAAAACATGCCAACACCTTGTTAAAAAGAACAGAATTCATATTCCACTTTCCATCATACGAGGGGAAAACATTGCACATGGAAGCACATTCCACCACTAAAATGAAGGAGAAAATGTAAAAGTAGCCACCTCGTTCTTATTCCTTTTGTGTTTTCCTCGGTTTCTCCTTCCCTCAAAGCTAAAGTTGAGGGTCTGAGATTAGCTTTGGCCAGTTTTATTACAGTTTGGCACTGTTCAGCAGTTGCAAATTTCGGAAAATATAAGGCACGGGGTTTCCAGCTTAAAACCTGCTTCCAAGCAAGTAAAAGAGGATTAAGGAAAAGTTGCAGAGGACTAATTAGCTACTATAGGATCTACACTTATATACCACTCGATACAAACTTCTCTCCAAAAAAATACTAAGATCAAGTAGATCAGTTTTTTTAACAAAAATAAATAGAAAAATATTGAAAAATGCAAGGCACTGGGTTTCCAGCTTAACACCTGCTTTCAAGCAAGTAATATAGGCCTCGGTAAAAAAATGCGGAGGAACAAGTACCACAAGATCTACATTAACATAGTAGGCCATATGAACATCTCTCGAAAAAATTGCAAACAATCAAGTAGGTCAGTTTTTTCAAAAAAAAAAAAGATGAAGTAGAACAATATTGAAGAAATGCAAATAAGGTGGCACCGTAGTATAAACAAGCCACTCAAACTGTTAAAAAGGACTGTACATTTTTTATCGTAAACAGGGTGAGGCCCACGATGGGGCTCACCTCAAAAATTCATTGATATATGAGTGAAGAGTTACAAACAAGAGAGAAGAATAAGTAAAAAACCATAGACAATCCATACGATCAGGCCGTTCTAGATACCAGTCTTCTAACATGGTTAAGGACATTTTCGGTGTAGAATCGATGGCCCTTAAATATGTTATCGTTTCGTGTGCACCATATTGCCCACAAGAGCATGTATGTTGGGGATAAGTCATCCTGAGAGTTGCCGCCCACCACCCTAATAGAAGTCCAGAAAGTCGTTGAGTTTTCTGCATTCAACCATTGAATCCCAGCCTCTTCCCATATCTACGATGAAGTATGACATGTGAAGAATAGGTGCTCAAAGTCTTCGTCATCCTCATTGCATCTCTTCCAGATGCGGTCCCCCATATGAAAGAGATTATCCCTCCTTATCTTCGACATAATGCGACCGTGTCTTACGAGCCAAAGGAAGAATGTAATCTTATGTTGGATTTTTGACTTCCATATTAGTGTAAAATCCTGATCTTGCCTCGTGTGGTTCCCATTTTGCCCCTACTCAAAAAAATGTATGCCTTCTTGATGCTAAATTTACCGGGCGCTCACGTGAAATGGTCTCTACCGCCAATCGATCCCCCCACCTCCTCGAGGTCAGCAAGTAATTGCAAGTAGTCATGAACTTGCTCCGAGAGAGACGCCGTGAAACATGGGTTCCATGCACCATCCGAATAAGCGGCCGCAATGCTAACCAACTTGTTTGTGGATAGCCAGAAGAGGCGTGGGAAGTGATCCTTCAAAGGTCCAAAACTCGCCCAATCATCAAACCAAAATCTAAAGGATTGACCATTGTCAATCACGAGGCGCAGTGCCTCTCTCTTCTCAGGCAGAATGTCCCTCAACCCCAACCAAAGGGAGGAGGGGCATCTAATGTGTGGCAACCGCAATTCCCCCCCAATCAAGTATATCTTGTGCAGCAATCTAGAAGTTAGATCTTCCTCGGCTCCCCACAATCTCACGATCCACTTGGAAATCAAGGCATTATTCATGTGCTAAAGTCTAAGAATGTCGAGGCCACCATCCTTCTTCCTCCGGGTAATTGTTTCCCATCCCAAATGATGTATCCCTCTGAGTTCTTGTTTATCGTCCGACCATAAGAACCTCCTCATAAGTCGTTCCATCTGTTCACATATTCCCTTTGGCAGTTTCCTACATGAACAGAAAAAAATAGGTAACGCCGATAACGCATGCTTAAGTAATTGCAAGTAGTCATGAACTTGCTCCGAGAGAGACGCCGTGAAACATGGGTTCCATGCACCATCCGAATAAGCGGCCGCAATGCTAACCAACTTGTTTGTGGATAGCCAGAAGAGGCGTGGGAAGTGATCCTTCAAAGGTCCAAAACTCGCCCAATCATCAAACCAAAATCTAAAGGATTGACCATTGTCAATCACGAGGCGCAGTGCCTCTCTCATCTCAGGCAGAATGTCCCTCAACCACAACCAAAGGGAGGAGGGGCATCTAATGTGTGGCAACCGCAGTTCCCCCCCCCCCAATCAAGTATATCTTGTGCAGCAATCTAGAAGTTAGATCTTCCTCGGCTCCCCACAATCTCACGATCCACTTGGAAATCAAGGCTTTATTCATGTGCTAAAGTCTAAGAATGTCGAGGCCACCATCCTTCTTCCTCCGGGTAATTGTTTCCCATCCCAAATGATGTATCCCTCTGAGTTCTTGTTTATCGTCCGACCATAAGAACCTCCTCATAAGTCGTTCCATCTGTTCACATATTCCCTTTGGCAGTTTCCTACATGAACAGAAAAAATAGGTAACGTCGATAACGCATGCTTAAGCGACACCACCTTCCTGTCTAAGGAAATGATCCTAGCCTTCCATCCTGCTAGTTTATTTTCCATTCTCTCAAGCACCACATGCCAATCCGACTTCCAAAGCCGACCAATCACCAAGGGCAAACCAAGATAAGTGATTGGTAGGTCCCTCCTCTCGCATCCCAACGCTTCTCCCATCCTCCTAGCCTCCTCCTGTCCCAAGCCAATCGACACGAATATGGATTTATCCCTATTATTCTGGAGCCCCGAAATGTCTCCAAATATCTCCAAAATCTTTAATGTCCATTTAGTTGGTTGCAAATCATCCTGAAGAAATAGAACCGTGTCATCAGCGTACAGCAAAATCGGTAACGATATGTCATCCTAGTGGAAATCAGAACACAACCCTTCCTCCTGCGCTAACTTCACCATAATCACTAAAGCATCAGCCACAACAACAAATAACAAGGGGGTCAGGAGGAATCCCTATTTGATACCGCACTATGGTAGAAAAAAACACCTTCGAGGCGCCCGTTCACCAAGACTATGAAGGATGCTGTCATAATTCACCTTTTTATCCAAGAGATCCATAATCTTGGGAAGCCTTTATATAACTCAACCATGGTCTGTCCCAAGCCCGAGTAAATTGAGGAGAGTTGTGTTAAGTAGCCGATAGCTAGCGTAAAACATCCAGAATTTGCCTCAAGAGGATCGGATCTTTTCATGGAATTAAGAAAACGTTTAGATTTTATTGGAGCATTCCCTACTAGCAGCATGTCGCATCACCACCGAATGCAATGAGAAATTGGCAAGGACAGCTACATCGTTGTCCAGATGTAGTTCAAAATTCGCAAGCGTTCTCGCATGAGGAATGCATGCGAATAAATAAGCTAATTCTACTGCATCGCCGTCTGGATGTAGTACAAAATTTGCAAGAATTCTCGCATGATGGATGCAAACAAGTAAAAAAGTTAGTCCAAAAGAGGCTACAAAAGAAGTTAAGGATAAGTAGTTGGAATATTAGTAATTTGACTGACAATAGATATGATGGTAAGAAGGAATATTCATATATTATGTCTCCAAGAGACAAAATGGGTGGGGGAGAAAGGAAGGGAGATCGAGAAGACAGACTTTAAATTATGGTATTTAGGAAAAGAGGGGTAAAAATGGTGTTGGAGTGGTTGTTCATAAGATTTGAAGGATAGTGTGGTTGCGGTGCAAAGATATGGGGATCAAATTTTTTTGATAAAATCAGTGTTGGAAGAAGTTATGAATATAATCTAAGTTTACACCTGCAAGTTGGTTTAGAGGAAAGGATTAAACAAGCTTTTTTGAAGGATTAGAATAAGATTATGCAACGAATCTCACAAAGAAAGATGATTTGCCAAGGTGGAGATCTTAATGGACATGTGGAAAGGATGCTTTAGGATATGCTAGTGTTCAGGGAGGTGATGGCTTCGGAAATAGATTTTTTAAGAAAAGTGTGGCATCCCAAGATGGGACCCAACGCAATCGATATATTTATATATATCAGAATAAAATCAGGTTATAACATTCCAGGATAAACACAACACACTACAATGCTCAATTCTCTGAATAAAAACGTTGGTCACGAAAAATGACCTCATTTCTTCCACACCAGATAGCCCACATAATCGCGAACGAATAGGAATTGTCTTCCTATCCATTATCACGGACCACTCTAATGGACCTCTAAAAGCTTATGTCATGGTTTGTCCTGAGTCACGATATATCAGCCCTCCTCCATACCTCCACGAAGTGGCAGCATGTATAAAACAGATGTTCCAAATCTTCTGGCACCAACCCACACCTGTCGCATAGAAGATCCTCCACCCGTAACAACTGGCCCCTATGCTTCTTTGTAAGCACTCTGTCAAGTCTAACAATCTATAAGGACACCTTAACTATATTTGGTATTATACTCCTCCAGATTAATCTAGCATCAAGTCTAACATCATCTTGCACTTCAATATTATCCTCTTCAATATTATCCTCCATGAAGAAATGATACGCCTTTTTCATCGTGAACCGATTATCTCCCTGAACAAAATGGTCCTCCGATTCAATGGGTCCCCTAAATGCGATAATTCACATTGCAGTCTAATGAACTCTTCAAGCCTATGATCCGAAATCTCTATAATGAAGGTAGGTGTCCACGACCCTTGCACACCTATCGCACCGACACTTCTATATTGCTTGCAATGGCAAAAAGTTGAGGAAAACGTTCTTTCAAACTCCCATTACCCATACAATCATCAATCTAGAATCTTAACTTCTCCCCATCACCAAGTGTTGGTCGTATCTTCACCGCCAACTCCGGGAGCAAGGTTTAGGAAAGCGATATGCGTATACGTTCGGACAGGTCACTGAATAGCGATTAAGCAGTATGTAGAGGCATATGCGGGGTATATATGTGGTTATATGTGGTTCTATAATTTTTAATTTAAAAATACATAAATATCTATAAAAATACTAAGGGTTGAGCCAAATTTAAAAGAAGAGTTTAAGAAAATCTAAGAAAAAACTTTCACGTATAGCTCAAAACAATCTTTACCTATTAAATATTATAAAATCAAACCCTAAACCTTATCCACCTTGTCTTTACGATCAACTTTTCATTACTTATCATTTTTTATTATTTTAAACCATTCATCTTTTAACAACCAATATTTCATTTTTTGTCGATGTTGATAACTCATCAATTTCAGAGTTCAAAGATAATTTGAGATGGTATACATATACAAAATCATATGTAGATTTAATATAATCTATTCATCGGAGATTGAATCATTGAACTAAAGGAAATAAGACAGAACAAATATTTATTGATAATAATTATAAAACAAATAGGAACAAGGTTTTCATAATATTTAGCTAATATAAACAGAACACTGAGTATTTAAATGGACTCGATTAATCGAAAATGCATTAAGATAAATAGCTAATAAGAAATACCAGCATGAGGTGATGGCATGGTGGTAGGAGCAGCATGTCCAGTTGGAGCTTACCATGCAATGGAGTTGCAGCCTAGCATGGAGGAGATGGCAATCACAAGGATTGGGCAGCTGACGCGGAGGCGATGGCAAGCAGCTAGACGATGAGATGGCGATGGCAAGTATCGAGCAGTCGAACGAGTGTGCGTTAGATTAGGATTTAGGTTTAGGTCACAATCACCGCCGCAGGGGAGAGTTAACCTTATTTGGATATCATTTAATATGTTTTATATGGATATCCCTTTTAAATCAAGATCTGGATCCAGTGGGATCCAACTACAATATCGGGTGCATATTAACATATGATCGGTCGCAATGCAGCATATGTGGACCGCATATGCACAAGAACCGCGTATAGCATCGATTGAGAAAATTGGTGTGCTTCACTAGCTGCACACGCACATGCAGCCGCATAAGCGGTTGCACAGACCAATTTCCCGAACATTGTCCAGGAGGATGTTGGTGATACTCGCCATAACGAATATGAAACACGCACCTGGCTGGTTACCAAGGATCTTGATATCTCATATATTTTCCCCAAAAGTTGCCAGACACAATCATCAGAGTTGTCCCAAGGTCTCACCACCCACTTTGCCATCAGCCTCATATTCATGCCTTATACTCTAAGCACCCGTAAACCTCCCTTCTTCTTTGGACTCGTAATTTTGCCCCAACCAACCAAATGATCCCTTTATTCTCATGCTTTCCATCTGACCAGAAAAAAACTTCTCATTAATTATTCCATCTTCTTGCGAACTCCAAGGGGAAGCACCCTCATGAGCAGAAAAAGACCGACACAGCAGATAGCACATGCTTAACAAGCGCCAACTCCCTGCCCTTCGACAACATCGCTGCTTTCCACCATATCGGTCGGCCCTCCAGTCTGTACAGAATTGGATTTCAATCCATAGCCTTCATTCGTCCAACTACCAAAGGCAATTCAAGATAAGTGATAGGCAAGCTTCCAACATGGCACCTCAGCACCATCACCACCTCTTGTGTTGCTCGTAGGGATAACCCAAACGATACTACCACTACCACTAACTACTCCATATTAATCTATAAGCAAGACACATCTCCAAAAATGCTTATAATGAGTGATGCATGTCGAATCTTCTCCATGATATCTCCTAGAAAGATCATTGTTGTAACATCTGGATTCGCACGAACATGAATCCAATTCGATTTGGGTCTGATTAACTCAACAAAGTTGTTGGTCAATGCTAAACAATTTAAATCAATCAATTAATTGTGAATCAAAAGTCATTCGGACGAAATCGATTAAAATCAGTTGAATCGTAATGTGTGCCCAAAAAAGCCGCGACGCAAATTCGGAAACCGCGAAGCAAATCGAGACCATCCGATTCGACGAAATAAGACCAACGGAATCAACCGTTCGTCAATCGGAGATCGTTTGATATTTTTAATTCGCAAAATTTAACCTCAAATCGAAATCGTATTTCAAAAATTTCGGGGGTTTAAAACTCGATCAAAAGTATATCAATATCATAACTCGTATTAATCGTCATTTAGAGACGGTCAAAATGAGCCATTGCTTGTCGAAATCAGAAGCTCGACGCACGATTACAGATGAGTTTAAAATGAGAGAGAAATTGGAATATATATATATATGTATATGTATATTATTCAAACTGTGGCAGCAGCAGTTGCCGTTGGTTTTTTTCCACTTAGCTTTTGTTTCCATTCCATGTGGTTACACCCCAAGCCCCATCTACCTTATAAATATCACCAAGTTGGCTTTATAAATTTCCCAAATTCCCTCTCTCTTTCTTATTCCTTTCTCCAAGGAGGGGGTCCTCTCTCTTCCTCTCCCTATATATTTCTTTAAATTCCCTGATTCCAGTCGTGAAGGGAGTAGATGTTCTTGGTTCAAGTTTCCAACGTGATTTCCCTCTTTGAAAAAAAAGGTACTATTCTATATCCTATCCATGGAAGGCCGTATCCCGATATATCGGCGATATATCGGTATCGACAGGTCACCGATATATCGCCGATATGTCCAATATCGAGTATCGACACGCAAAAAAGGCGAGCTGAATCCCGATGTCGACGATATGGCGTCGATATATCTCCGATATATCGGCGATATATCGGTATCGACATGGTACCGATATCGATATGTCCTTCCATGATCCTATCTTTGCTGCCATTGCATGTATAAGTTGAATTTCTCCCTCTTTTACTGCTATATATGTACCATCTAAGCCTCCCTATTGTAAGCAAATCTTCATAAAAAAATTGAGATACATAATAAAATAGAAGGTCTTTCTCTTACTATCTTCCAAGGATTTGTTATCAATAATACGGCATAATGATTTTTGGTGATCAGATCAGCTGTAAAGTAAAATGGTTGTGTTTTAAGGAGTTTAGGCCAGAATTACCTTCCATACAATTGGTGTATTTTATAACATATGATGACATACAATTGGTGTATTTCATAACATATGATGACAGGAATGTTAATTTGATCATGGGATGTTCAATTCTCTGTATAAGTTGTCAGATTTTATTTTTACACTTCAAACCATTTTGTTGTTATGCATGTAATTTATATAAAATCGACTCCATTAATTGAGGCTTCTCTTGCCAAAACTCCATCACATGAATTATCTTGCCTTTACAAGAGTTAATTAAATGACATGTTAAAGAAATTTAGGGGTTTTTGTTTTAGCATATTATTACTGTGCTACTGTCTAAAAATAATAATAATAATATAAAATAATGCCAAACTTGGCTGCTGAAAATTCCATTAATAAATTAAGGGGAAAATTATGTACAGTAGAAAATTTTCCATAATTCACCAATCACTCGTTGGGATCATAAGGTATTGGTGCACTTGAGGAGATTGCATAGATGTAATACTTCGATTTTGCTTATCAATATACACAATTCTTTGTCAAAATAAAACATATTAACTTCAGGCAGTCCCTGTTATATCCAATTGGTTTCCAGTTGTTATAAAAAGAAATGGATTGAAGAAAAAATAATCAATTTTTTGAATCCAGTTACCCGTGTTTTGTAATGTGAAATTCTAATCATTGCCCGTGTTTTGTAATGTGAAATTCTAATCATCAATTGATGATGTTGATGAGGGGTTAATTTCAAAAGGGTATCAATAAATGATTGCGTGAGAGTATTGGAGTATATAAGAAGTTATCAAACATCCAGTACAAGATTTCAAATAAAATCATGACCATAATAGACACAAGACTGGAATATGGTCTATTTTAGTGATGAACCAAGTCAATTACTTATGACAATTTCATAAATAAACCACCCAGTAATTATAGGATAATTGCGGGAAATGCCTAATATAATTGTTGCACTTATAGATTTATTTTAAGAGTTAAAGTATACATCTATCAGTCTCTATATTATTTACTATTTACTTTCAAGGATTCTTCTTGTCAAAAGAAGGTTTGAAATTTCTTAATAATTAAACTTTCCTATATTGGTTTGACAAATAAGTCTATGTCGATTCTTCTATTGATTAGTTGTTGAAATCCTGAATGAAAGTCTTAATGATGCACATCATATCTTTCTACTTAGATGTTGGACGGGTATTGTTGTTTCTAAATGGGCCATTATGTGAGTATTGCTTATTCAGCCAACTTCTTCATGTTTATGTGGGCTTCTGGATGTAGAAGCTGCATGTTTAAAGTTCTAGGGAAGACACATGATTTACTATACAATAGAACTCTTCATTGAGTATCCTTAGCTCATTGCTGTGCAATACATATTCATGTGTCTGTTGGAAACTTGAAATTAAATATGGCTTCTTAGAATATATATATATATATAATGGTGGGTATTTTGTTAAGCATTTCTCTACTATTCCAGAGATAAAAAGGGGGGGTATATTTCAGTACTTATCTATTGTGGTCTTCTGAGATTGAAAGGGAGTTTTGGGGTTTGCATAAATTTAAATTCAGATCCAAAAATAAGCTTCAAATCAAAATATATATATGATAATAGTAAGAACAGATGCTTATTATTGTAGACTAGCCCTTTGAATCAACAATCACTTATTGGTTTCGTTGGATCTTAGTTTTGGATCTTCCAATTGCAGTAAGTTACATATCTTGGATTTAGGACTCGGTCAGTAGATTATCTATTTGGTGTAACGCCTTCAACATGATAAAGGAATGTGAAATCATACAGGTTCATATGATGATCAATCAATAATGATGTATAATCCAGAGTGCCGGTCATGGTGACCTTCACACCTAACCAAGCGAGGGCGCGGTGACCCTCAACTGGGCGGGAGGATAGAAAGCCCAGTTAGGACAACGGCCGCCAAGTGCGCGGGTCTAGGATCCCAGTCCTTTCACGATTTTACGCGAGCTTGCAGTGTTTTTACGCATCGTTGGGATCCCGACTTTTGACCAGTTCTATTGACCCTCTGTTTTAGGATACCTATACGAGAGATCCTCGGTTTTAGTTTTCCGTACGAGCTCGTTTTCTCGTTACTGATCGAGCTCGTCTAGAGTGACTTTTCCGGAAAGTCTCTCTCACCCGACTGGGGCGTAGTTTTGCAGTAGACCTTTCCCTCTATTGGACCGCACTTCTAATAGGAGGAAAAAGGCGGAAGAGTCTCCTTAGGAGACTAACTCACCGCTTGAGTTTTTGGTTACTTTCCGCCAACAGGCTTGGCAATGTTGCATCCGAATTATCCATGACTACATCAAAATCATCTAGGGTTACACATGAGTCAGTTACAGTTGAGAATTGGAGGAATACGATCAAAGTTGATTAGGTCATAATGTATCTGGATTAAGAAATGAAATTAATGATAAGTTGAGTTGTTGGAATTTGACTATAATTAAATTGGATTCATAATCCCTATAAGCTAGGGGACGTGTTGGGAACTTAGTTAGGATGCATTACACAATAGCGCATGTCTACGGAGATACTCCAACCCTAAGGCCCCTTTCAGCCTTTAAAGTCATAGTTTGAGGTCACACACAGACCAAGACCACAGACTATCCACTAGACTTTAAAAAAATGACCAAACCATTCATTAAATCTGAATCTCACCTTTTCCATCATCAAAATCCATAGACATGATCTTTAAATAATATGAGAATAATATACGTATATATATGAGTCATCAATTAATAAATAAAAAATCATATATATAAAGGGTTAAGGGGCATTGGAGAAGTCAAACATATGAATCATTAACTACTTTTTAATGATACAACTTATTAAAGAAAATGGGTAAAATTTGGGGTATTCTTTCAAGGTAGCTTGAAAACTTTTTTCTATGCAGGTAGTGGTAGATTTTCATTCATAAATACCTATCTGCTTGCTTTTGCACATAGTAAATTACTTACTATTTTTGTTAAATTGCTGGTTGTATATACATTTGTGGCATCCTTTTCTTTCTTGCATGTGTGGCAGGTAAGGAGCATGCAACACAGTAGCGGATTGATGATTCCTAGTGATCGGGTTTAAACTAGACAGTACAGTTTCTTTTGTCTCAGCTTTTGAAACAGTTATGATGTAAAATGCATTTTCTTTCTCTTATGAATATTTTGGGGCTGCATGTATGTATTGTGAGCCCTTCTTGTACATATTGTATATTATGAAAGATAATGAAATGAAATTTTGGTGGCATATGTCTTAGTTGGTTCCGTGGTTATAAATGTGGAATGTGAATGTCATATCAGAAATGCAAAACGCGAAGAATTTCCCTTGATTTTCATTAACTTAGTGAGATCGCTTGTGAACGTAATAGTGTGAATGCGGCGTAAACGGGTGCCCGTATCTGAGGGCGTCACAGATTGGCACCCATTCTTGGACAAGTAGGAGAGACTGTTGGATGGGTAGAAGGTTGCGGTCCTACCCAGGTGCGGAGATTAATGTTGCTTAAATATGTCTTATTTTCTATTCACTCATTTTTTCCACTAGGTTGCTCTCGATTGGTGTATGAATGATGATTGAATCTATAATTAGACATTTTTTCTGGGTGGATTTTAGGCATGAGAAGGGAGGGATCCATCTCCTTGATTCAGAGACTATGACGAGGTCAAAGGAGGGAGGGCTTTGAGTTCATGTAGAAAAGCGACTACCAAGTAACCTCACAGGCAGCTTAAGCCATTGCTCTGCATTCTACCGCTACACTTGATCTGAAAACTACAGTATGCTTCTTGCTCCCCCATGTGCCAAGGTTTCCACCAAATAACACATCATATCATGTAGTGGATCGACGATAATCAAGTGAACTAGCATAATCTGCATCAGCATAAGCAGATACATCAATATGTCCATTGATCCAATAGAACAGACCTTGCTCTGGTGATTCCTTCAAGTAGCGAAAGATAAGAAGAACATCTTGACAATGTCTGTAAAGTGGTCTCTCCATGTGTCAACTTGCATTGCTCAAAGCATAAGATATATCCGACCTAGTGATAATAAGGTGGAGCAGTTTACAAATTAAGATTTTATATCGTGTAGTGCTTTCAAATGCATGATCAACTGAAGTAGAGTGCTTCCGCGGAGATGGCTTGCATCAAAAATAGTCCAGTCTCAGTTAGAATGTCCAAGAAATACTTCCTTTGTGAGAGATGAAGTCCCTCTGTAGTATGTATCACTTTTATACTAAGGAAGTAGCGGAGCTGGCCAAAGTCCTTCGTGATGAAGACCTTTTGAAGGAAGGATTTGGTATCTGAAATGCCTACTTTGTCACCAAATGTGACAACCATATCACTAACATAACTGCAAGTATGAGATTAGTGGGCCATCGTCTGATAAAAGCAGAGTAATCAGATGTTGTCCTCTGGAAGCCAAGAGTGTTGATCTCAGTAATAAGCCTATCAAACCATGCCTGAAGACTCTACTTTAGGCCATAAGTAGCCTTGTGAAGTCAGCATGCACACTCCCCCTCGGCTTCATAACCTGATGGATGCATCATGTAAACCCCCTCCTTAGGATCTCCGTAGAGGAAAGTGTTTTTCACATCAAGATGAAAGATAGAACATCCCTTATTTGCAACCATTGAAAGGATAGTGCGAGTAGAGCACATCCTCACCATTAGGGAGAAAGGTTCAAAGAAATCAACCCCATAAGTATGTGTAAATCCTTTGACAACCAGTCGTGTTGCCAATTTGTCAATGGACCCTCATGTGACTATTTGGTCGTGAAGATCCATTTGCAAACCACATGTCGAATCCCCATTGGACAGAGTATAAGGTCCCACACTCTCCTGGATGTAAGATCATCCATTTCCTCATTCATTGCTTGTCGTCAATCACGATCCTGTAAAGCACTATGATTATCACTAGAAACAGAAATGGCCATGAGAGCATCTGCATATCTCTTGTCACAGTATGATAAACCATCAGTAGAAGTAAAATGAGACATAGGTGGAAAGTGCATTGTCTTTTTGCCTTGTAGAGAACTATCAGAAGCTCCTGAGGCATCTCCGGGGAAGTAGCGATGGGAGCACTTGAAGATGGCATATCATCTTGCAGAGAATGAACAAGCAAAGGCACAGGAGCAAGCACAGATGTATGCTTGCATTTATAAACAATCGGTGGTGGAGGTAGATCCAAGGGGGCATCCGTGATAAACTAGGTAAAAAAACTAGTATGTTCAAAGAATGCAGCATGCCAGCATCTGTATAAATATAGTATCGATGCCCAACATGGCCATAGCACTTATAGCCCTTTTGAGTACGTGAATAGACAAAAAACACAATTTACTGCCCTAGGTGACAACTTATCAGTAGTGCTGGGCCGCTGGCTACTGAGTCACAGCTCGATGAGTCAGGCTCGAGCTCGACTAGATTAACGAGCCGAGCCCGAGCCGAGCCCGAGCCAAGCTCTGCTCAGCTCGATAACTCGATAAGGGGCTCGATAATTTCGATAAGGGGCTCAATAATTTAATATAGTGGATTCACAGGGAGCTTTATGAGTTACAAGGAATATTAGGGGTACGTCAATAAATTTTTCTACACGTAAGGCTAATCACATGAGCGGTCTTAGTGTTTTCGTGTGGTTCTTCTGGGTCGACAAATCACGTGAGGCAATCGTGTGAGGCAAATCACTGCAGCAAGGACCGATATCGGTTCTTGGACCTTGCGATTCTCGCCTTAAGGTCTGCTCACCCCCGTCTTCACCTCCCTAAGGTCTCCTGTGGGCTCCCCAGGCGGCTCTTCCTCTCGTCGCCACCCTCCCGATTCTGCTGCTCAACTCATGACCAGCACGCCCATCTCCGGTGATCCCAGGTGGCGTAAGGCGACGATGGCCCGATATCTCCATCCTCTATTGCCCAAGGAGCACTACTGCACTAGTCACACAAGGAAACCCTTGCACCATTGCGCGTCAGGTTGTGGCTCCCAATCATCATGAAGGTGGGTCGAGCACGATTCTGTTTGCTGGTCCATGTGGTTCCGCCACCAATGTCGCCGCATTTAGTGCCTGATCAGGGAAATGTCGCCGTGGGTTCGCTATCGATTGTCTCGTCGGAGGAGCATGCACTGATGGAGGCTATGGTCATTCCTGTGACGAGATCTGCTGAAGCAAATTCAAAAGAAAAATCTTAGGAAGAGAAGATTACGAAACTATCAGCTTTCAAATTTCAAAAAAAAGCAAACCTGGAAGATGTTAAGTGCACGGCATCACTTTTTGCTCGGGAGCTGGAGAATGTTTCAATCCCATAAACGCTCGTGAGTCTTAGAGTTTTGCCATCTTTCTAGGTGGTGTTTAGCCTCATAATCAGGTTTTAATCCCTCTGTGGCGGTGGCACTTCCCTCTGGAACCCTTAAGAGTTGAGAGTTGAGATGGCTATGGCCTATGGGTCCTCCATGCACAGCATTACTTTAGTCCCACATCGGTAGGTGATGTGCAAGGATCGCCTGGATGTGGATATAAATGGGTCTACAGGCGATCATTAAGGTCCATGGCATGTAGGGGAGACCTCAATTGCATTGTGGGAGGGCTAGCCTTCTTAATTTGGCTCAGAGTCTTATCGAGCTCGAGCTAGCTCGATAAGAGGCCCGGGTTCAGTTTTCGTGGGTGCTGGATTCATGGCTCTGACTGGGGCCTCCTTTTGTTCTATCTGTAATCTCTCGATAACTTTTTAATAAATTTCTGGGGTGAACAACTTCGAGTATCTCCCCTTTTTTGGCTTCAAAAAAAAGAGGCTCGGGTTCATCGATTTCAAGCCGGCTTATCTAGACTCGAATGAGCCCGAGCTCGAGCCCGAGCTCATCTGGGCTTATCGAGCTTGAGCCTGAGCTAGGGTCAAGCTCGGGTCGTTAGGCTTGATAGCTAGCCCTACTTATCAGTTGCATAAAAATTGTGGATAAATGCAATACATCCAAAAATTCTCAAAAGTACAAGGATGAGTGGCTCCTTGGGTAGAGTAACATAAAAGGAGTGGTCCCCTTTAGGACCAAAGATGGGACCCTATTAATAAGATGGGAAGCTGTAAGACTGGCACCACCTCAGTAGGTTTTCGAAACCTTCATAGTGAGAAGGAATCGAGCAATATCAAGATGTCTAAGTTTCCTTTCCTCTAACCCCATTTTGTTGTGAGGTATACATATAGATCGATGAACAGTTCCCCGGGAAGCAAAGAAAGTTGTCAAGTTATGTTGGGTGATTTCTAGAGTATTATCAGTAGAAAAATTTGAATACAAGTAGAGAAGAAAATTTTGATGTACTTAAAAAAATTCTTGACAATTTTATTGATATCTGAACATTCCTTTATCAAATAGATCCAAGAAGATCGATTATAATCATCAATAAAAATAATAAAATATTTGTGTACACTCAAATTTCGAACCAGACAAGGTTCTCAAAAATCACAGTAGACAAGAGCAAAAGGAACATCACAATGGGGCTCAACACATGCAGGAAAAGATGTCCAAAGGCTTCAGCTACGAAAGTTCAAGGAGCATCGTAGAGATGGCCTTGGCAGAAGGATGTCCACGACGATGGTGCCAAAGCAAAGGATCGTCGAAGAATAGACGTAGCACCAACAAACTCGTATCAGGAGGAATATCAAGATAGTAGAGGCCATTCTTCTAACGCCCCCCACCAAAAATTTGCTTCAGGCATAATGAACTTTAGTCGGTCAGAGCTTAGAGGAGAACTCCACAATTCCGATAGTAGTGATAGGGGAATGGGTCCCATTAGCCATCCGAATTGTGTTCACATAAGAAGAGAATTGAGAAAGGTAAGGAAACTACCTTCTCCTGTAAAATGTCTAGATGCCCTAGAGTCAATAATCCAGGCAGGGCCAGAAGCAAAGGCAGAGTTGCCTACTGTACCCGAAGTTGTAGCCAAACTAGCAATAGTAGTGATTCTAATATTTTTACCGACGGATGGGAGTATTCTGAAGCACTAAATGATGTTGGCATTCCACGAAAATGCTAATTGGGTGAGTCTTTTGCAGTATCATAAGATATCTCATAGATATTGTTGGCATTGGGTTGTATGCCAAACTTTGCCCAGCATTGCTCTGACAAGTGTTTCCAATGCCTACAATGAATATACTGTGGATACTAAGGAGAAGTAAACTCACAGCCACGACTATAGCTAAAATCTCATCCACATCCTGAGTCTCGTCAACGACTACGACCAAAGTCATAACCTCGACCTCAACGGAAGCTATGTCGTCGTTTGTTCTCAGATGATGCAAAGTGAGCAGAATTCTCTACAGGAGGCAAGGTAGAAGTACGTCCAGCAGATGTCTCGAATTCCTGAAGAAGACCAAAGATGGTCTGAATCAGTGGCAAGGTATCAGCCGTCAGAAATTGCTCATTCACAGCTTGGTATCGTAAGTGTAGTCCAGAAAGGAAGCGATAAACATGCCACTCAAATCTCTCTCCCACATGTTTATCGCAACATGATGGCTAAAAAATTAGAAGCTCCTCAAATAAACTAGTTAGATGTCTTGGTTAGATGTCTTAGTTAGATGTATATACTCGACAAGGCTAGAATCCTCCTGAGTTGCAGTCGCGTACAAATGTCTACGAGGCGTGACTTGGTTATCTTCTGGAGTAAGTTTGTTTCAGATTTTCCCACAACTCCTTTACAGTCATTATAGAGAAGATTTACAATAGTGTTTGGTACTACGTCATTAATCATCCAAGTAATGACCTAGCAATTATTCGCATACCATGTATCGTAATCCTTGTCTGACTCATTTAGCGGATCTATAGTCAAAATTTGATTCTTTCTTTGGCCACCGATACACCTTGAATGAGCGAGACCAGAGCACATAGTTTTTCGTGCCCTTGAGTTTGATATAGTACCATCACTGGAGTAGGGTACAAGAGCTTGTTCTCAATAGGGAGAGATGTCATCATGGTCAAGTAGTAATCAAGAAGAAGAAGAAGAAGAAATCATTTCTGAGCCCCCTTGGGCTTCTTTGGCAATAAATTGTGTCGAAGAAGCCATAACCAATGCTGGAGCGATGCATAGGAGAGCTGGAAAGGTCTTGGCAGCATAGGGTGGTGCGATCGAGGGCTAGTGGCACGCAAATGAGGTGTATACTGCACCGTAGATGGTGCACAGAGCTGCTAGCGCGGGCCTGCAATATGCAAAAAGGGTGTAGCTAGCACCCTGGAACCTGGGCAGCAAAACCTAAGTGTGGCGACGCATGAAGAAGGTGTCGGTTGCACCTTATGAGGGTGATGGTGGTGATGTAGCTGTTGTTGCGCACGTCGTTTCCTTGTAAAGACCTCACACGAGGCCCTAGAAGATGAAAGGATGTCCCATGCAAGGTCTTCGACAAAGCAAAGACATGAGAGGCTACTGGCGACAGTAGGATCTAGGTCAGAACACCGATCTAGGACTAACCATTGCTCTGATTTCATGGAGAATAATGAGAGAACACAACGAAATGTTCTATGCATGAGGTTTAAGGATTCTTATATACGCTGAAACCCTAGAGCACTCATAAAAGCAAAATTACATAAAAGAACCTGAAGAGTTACAACTCAACAGAACAAAAAAATAAAGCTGACTCTAACAAGTGGGTTCTCATGTCTTGGGGTAAGAAGGACTTGGTGTACTATCTGATGCGGAATATGACAATATTAGTAGTTCTTTGTCAACTTGATCTATTTGATCACCTTATTTTCTTTGGCAAGGTATATCGAGTCTTCTTTCGGAACAGATCAATTTGCTTAGACTGATGGTAGGCGGTAGCAAAGTGTTTCATTTTGTAAGATGATTCGACTAGATTGGGCTCAATTTGCAATCCATATCCTCGCTTGTTTGCTCTTTCTAGTGATCAAATATCACTGTGAATCAGGCATGGACGGCTAGTACATGGGCTCCCTCATTTACTACAGAACTTTTCGAACATAGATTGACCAACGTTTTTGGCATGATAAGTGATCTGGAGGACATTGAGAGCCGCCATCTTGGTCGGGATCATTGGGTTTGGGTTAACGGCCCCTTTTCAGTCAAGAAGGCATATGGGATTTTCTCCCAATAGCAGATCTAGTACATGAGGACCTCACCCATGTTTGATGTTTGCATGATAATATGGAAGAGTAGGACACTGCAACGAATTAAGATTTTTATTTGGCTCACAAGACATGGTCATTTACTTATGATCGTGCATAGAGGCAAGATTCTTCTTACATGGGACTTGGATTGCCCAATATGAAGTGATGATGTCGAGGATATGGACCATCTCTTCTTCAATAGCATTCTCTCCACAACAGTTGAGGAAGGAACAAGAATTCCATGGCTTCAGAAAAAGGACAACACGATACAAGTGTGTGTGTAAAAACTTTATCATTAATTCACAAGATAACATGTACAGGGATATAAAAACCTAAAATAATTACACAGCCGAACTTTCAGCTAATTCCTTAGCTTGCATAATTAAATTTTCACCATAAAAGTGATCACGATGGAATATCAACCCGTTTCTAGCAAGCCATAAGGCCCACACAACAACGACAACTCTTCTTCTATCCTCCTTTAAGCTACGCCAACTGGACCCATAACTTTATATCTTTACTAATATATTTTTTGAAATGGATCCCAGCTTGGGGATACAACCTCTTTCTCTTTCAAAAAATCAAACTTCTTGAACCTTGAGTGATCATAGTAATCATGTAAATCTGTAAATCCACCGATTTAAATAGAATATTGATTTCAACATGAATCAATTGATCTGAAAATTTGCCATAACAAGCAGGTGTGCATTCTTCATAATGTTAGGATTAGTGGCCTCGGTGACTCGGTTGCGCCTTCCCAACATTGTCTGGCAATGCTGGTTGGTGGCCTTGGTGTCACGATGGTTTTTGGGTTGGCCGGTTGGCATCATGATGGGATTTTACGGCGAAAAGGGTGAGCGTTTCGCTTCGGATAGCATAGAGAAACCACGTGGTTATGCAGACTGTTAAGGGAGGGGGTTTCGTAGGATTAGGGTTTTAAGAAAATTTCGGGAACCGTGTTCTGGAACAGATACTCTGGTACCATGTAGTAGCAAGAATGAGCTGATTCAATGAGCCATCAGCCCAATGTTCTTATATATTGAAATGACCAAAGGAAAAACACACAAGATAACCAAAAACATATGAACCAATCAGAAAGGTCCTTAGAATAAAATACTATCAACAAACTATTTAAAATATTTCATTTTCAAGGAGTGAGCTTCTTGTCACTTCCAGTCCGTTTTAGATTTTATCTTTCTGTCCGTTTTTTATCTTACTGTTGAAAGGAATTCAAATATCAAACCATGAATTATATTGTTCCCTTTGATTTAGGGTCTATAAATTCTAAAATGTTTTCCATAAAAAAATTCCACTTACACGAACTCATTATTGTTTCGAGTACCTACCTCCAGGTATACTAAGTGCATCTAGAGAAATAATTAGAAGTGACGGAGCACCTAAAAGCCACGGATAAAGGTAGGGAGGCGTGGACTTGATCCAGAAGGGAACAATAACAATCTCGACCAGGATCAAAACCTTCAAGTGGAAATTCAAACCTCTTTAGCATGGTCAACGAACCATCAAATCCAAACGGGCATAGCCAACAAAACCATCGGATTTCTATAGGTCATCTCCAAACATATCAAGGAGTTTCAAGATGAGGTCAAGGTTATAGGACCAGATCCTCCAGCCAAAAGCATCGAGCCCCTTCACACCGCACGGCTTCACTCACAGCACGAATAGGCGAGAGACCCGAGCATGTGAGTACCTCGTGGCCACGTGTCTATCGTGTTGGGCCTTCGCGACAAAAACTACAGAAAAAAGGCCGCTTTTGCAGATACACGGTCAGTAACAGGAGAACTTAACATCCGTAACCGCCCATCTCCTCCTCTTTTGCTCTTCGGATAGAAAAAGAATCACCTTTTTTCCGACGAAAAGAAAGCCAAAAAGCCAACATCCAAAGGAACCGATCGCAACAAGAAAACAACAAAAAAGAAGAAAACACGAATCTCCGGAACCTGAAAAACCACCGGCGCAGACATCGGCTCCCCAGTCTCGCCATGTGGCATTGCCACCGACCTCTCCATCACCGCAAGCTCCACCCGACGCCTATCCACGCCATTCCCGCTCGCATCCTACAACAGCACAGATCTCTACAACATGCATCATAGGAAATCGTGGTGTCACGGGTAGGGAGATCGTTACCTCCGCGAGGAAGAGGACAGATCCGTAAAAACCGGCGAGGAAGAAGAGCGCGAAGAAGAAAACGGCGGTGGGGAGCCCAATACTCGCGCGCCTGAGGAGAAACAGATGCTGACGCCGCCCACGGTGGCCCTTGTCGACGCTGTACATGTCGCCGCGGAGAGGGAGTTGGTGGCGATATACGCGGCTGTTACCAGTTCTTCTGCTTGTGGGCCTTTGCGCGTTCGTTTTATATTGGCAGTTTTTGGTCGGGGGGTTTTGGTCAGTTGCCACAGTGGACTGCTCGGAAACGCACGGGCGTGAAGCCGAGTCACGAGTTTCACTGAAACGGAGAGCTGTGCATTTGGGCCGTCGATGCGCGATCGTGTGGTAGGGTTATGGATGCTGCAGCTGCGGGATTCCCTGGGTGTGAGGAGATTTGACTTAAGTTTCGAAGTTTAAATAAATGCATACTCTCGATTGCTGTGACTAAAAGTCAAGATTATATGACTTTTGTTGGGGTTAGACGAAGGATGGCCTCTCTATTGGTCTAGACTTTATTGCATTACTAAGTATACTTTTTTGTAAGAAAATTGCATTTTTAGTACATCTAATAGTTTATAATTTACTTCCCTCCTTCAAAGATTGTTGATCAAGTTATGAATGCAATTTTTTGATGTAGCTTTATGGTACTACCCCATACCTTCACCTTACTTACTCCGTTGTCCCATACTTAGCTTGGGTTATGTCTAGATGATGTCAACAATACGAAAATTAAATGTTGGCTCGTGTATTAATTTATGAGTTATTATAAAAGTTTATCCATGTATATTGGGATAGTAGAGTCATGTTAACCGTAAAGAGTATTAATGTGACACTTGAGTGAAGATAAGTGATTGAAAAAAATATCGTGGTGTTGTGAAATAAGTGAAATGATTTTCATTCGTGTGTGTGAAGGCTTTGTATTAGAAGTAATTATTGATGCAACATCTAATAGATTGGAAATGATTGGAATATATAATAAAATGAAGGGTTTTTATCACTTGTGCTCTTCCGAGATATCACAATTTCAGTTATACCTCTATCTTTTTGGTAATATCAGTTGTGCTCCTCACTTCTTTCTCCATTATCACTTGTGCCCTTCCGTCAGATTGACCGTCAAAAAATTAAAATAACCATGGTTTATTCAAACCATGGTATGGTTAAGAAGGGTATTATGGTCAGAATAAAATCAGGAGTGGATCTGGGGAGGAGGAGGCAGAGCATGGAGCTGGAGAGCTTGGGCCGGGGAAGAGAGGCGAAGCTGGGAGGAGATGCGGGCTGGGGAGGGGCACAAGTGATATATTAGCAAGAAGTGAGGGGCACAACTGATATTACCAAAAAGATAGGGGCATAACTGAAATTGCGATATCTCGGTGGGGCACAAGTGATAAAAACCCTAAAATGAAAGTGTCAGTGACAATGAAGTATGTATAGTTAACCTATTCTCATCATGTGATTCAATTAATTAATAATTTAGCCATTAAAAAGGTTATTAAGCGATGTATAAAATGGACCGTTGTTGTACATAAAAGTAAATACGTCAAACAGTTACTTTTCAAATAAAAGTAGTTCCATATTCAACTATACATCGTGCATCAAAATAAAAAATAAGGTGAGAAGGTACATTTGTATAAAAGAGATACTTGTTAGATTTGTAGGTTGTTTGTCATAGAGAATCAATCATACGCTTAAGGACTTGCTAAAAGCATGTGCCTTGAAGTGGAAGGAATCTTAGAAGGACTATTTACATTTGGCAGAATTCACCTACAATGACAACTACTATACGAGTGTTGGCATAGTGTGTCATGATATCATTATAAGGCATCATAACTACACTTATGTGTGTGCGTGGGGGGTGGGGGGGTAAGATTTACAAGGTCAAAATGACCAAGGACACAAGGGAAGCCATAGAGATCTTTTGAGTTGATTACCTTACCTATATTCAGAAGGCGGTATATCAAGTCATGTTACCTCTATACTTGTTAGGATTTCATGATATATTCCACATCTTCATTTCTTTGAACGTAAATTTGATGTTTTAGCCTTGTGATTAAGTTGCAAGGATCTCCAAGTTGAGACCAACATATCCTACCTAAAGTTATTGTTGTGGAACATGAACCATGCTGATAAGAAGCAGGAGAAGAAGGATATACAGCGTAAGAAATTGGAGAGGATGAGGAATTCTCCATTTGTGTAACTTGGAAGCTTTGCATCATGGAGAGAAAGAAACGTGTTTATGTGAGGGCCAGGGGAAGGCACTTATCCTATTGGATCTCAGATCGTGTACATGGAGGAAATGCGCTACATGAATCAAAGGGATGTATGAGCTTTTCCAACGTGTAGGTAATGATGCTTAGGAATTGTCCTTGATATTTTCTCATATCATGAAATTTGGAGATCGTTTTTTAGGGGGGGGTGAATGCTTGATTTAGGTAATAAGGATTGCCTTTTATTGTTGATGTCATTTCCATTTATAATTCAAAAGGGAAAAATTGGTATTTACCTTGTGATGTTAGATTTTGAATGCATTCGTACATTTAGAGGTTGGACTAAACTGATCATGAAATGGGTAGACGAAGGAAACCTCATGAACGAGGTCAAGTTTTGACACACACCAACTCTGATGTATCAATACATAAGCTAGTGTACTGGTTGATAGCGAGAAATGATTCGAGGGCGAAAGTATGTCTCACACAAGGCGGAGACACACCCCTGTGGTGACCCAGGAAAAACCTCGTTCAATTAATAATTAACCCAAGCAATCAATATCAAAAATGTGGAGTTAAAATTTAAACTCTACAACAAATGTGTATAGGTGTAAGCATATGTAGAGATCGAACATAGGGAGCAAATGGTAGAAGGAGGCACACAGAATGCTCAAAAAATGTCTTTTATCTCTTGTCCATTTTATTATTTTTGTCAGTTTTAAATTTTATATTTTTTTGTTTTATATTTTTGTATTTTCTTCTTATTTTTCAATTTCTATATTTCTTTTTCATGTAAATATATATATATATTTATTTATTTATAATATAAGGTATATATAGATACTACATACATATAAATACGTAAAAATGGTAAAAATACACTAAATACAATATTTTTGTGCTTTTTATATTTTCTAATATTTTTTATTTTCCTGGAATTTTTGCTAATTTTTATGTATTTTTAAAGCCAAAAATACCCTAAACAAGGGATTAATTAATAATCCAAAATTGATCTGAATTAAAAATATAAAATAAGTTCCAAAATTATTCAAATCAATTTTAATATATAAATATTTATATAAAGAAAATGGTAAAATGAAAAAACATATTTTTGTATTTTTTAAATGTTTTTTATATTTTCATGAAAGATTTTAGGGTTTTTTATTGTTAAGTTTTTCTTTTTTTCATTTTTAGGGGTTTTTATTTTCTGGACTCAATAAGTATATATATAAACTATACATATTTTTTGGTGTTTTTTAAGATGTTTTGCTATTTTTTGATATTTTATATTTTAAATAGGGAATAAATAGGCTCCATTTCATTTTTAATAAATGAAAAAATGCCAAGAAATGCAAAGTGAACATGTGGCATGAAGTATATGGCATGTGGCACTTAATACTATTTTTGTGTATTTTCAAAGTACGTTAATATTTTTAAAAATTAGATCAAAAGCATAAAAATATATGTCCTAGCAAAGGGCATTTTGCAATAAAAAATAAACTATAGGGGTTCATATGCAAATTTTCTAATATAAAATAATATTTATTTAATTTTAGCGATTATTTTACAGTTACAAAAATCGCTAGGGGTTAACATGCAATTTTGGCACCTCATGTGGGACGGTACGTGAGTGACATGGAATGGACCCATATGTAATTACAGAAAGTACATGGGCCTCGTTGTAAAATTTCCATTTTATTTACATGTTACAATTTATTCTACAAGACTGATATGTAAATATACAAAATTACGAGGCAAAGGGTGAAAATTACCCATAACGACGCGTGATCGGACGGTCCACCTCCCCTCACTTAGACATGTGGTGTGTTCTGGTGAGCGGATACCCCTTTGACGATGGATGCTCTGATCAGATCTAGGGTCTTCACTGACGGTTGAAATGTGGCAAGGATGGATGGCTACGATTAAATCTTGGGACGTCTTCTTCATCCGACGGCATCATCTCCTTATAAAGAACAGGGGAAAACTCATCTTCTCTGAGCTTCGTTCGTCGACTACTCCCTCCACCGGTATTCTTCTGCAATGGTGTCAGGCTCTACATGTCTGGGGGAGTTGTCTGCAGCTAATGGTGGTCGCAAGGAGGTCCAGGAGCTCATGTAGAGATCTGTCTAGCTCGAGAAAGATCTGGGCTCTAGGAACCTCACCTTATGCTAAATCGACCCCCAATGGTTCCTTTGGCGCACCAGGACCTACAAGAAGATTTGCAAGAACAAATAGGGGGGTCCTAGAGGGTCTTATTTGGTGGAAATGGATGGGGTGAAGTGCAACGGAGGTGCTCCGACGAGGTGGCAGAGTTGGAGCACCTGGAGCTCGATCCAGGAAGGAGCCAGGTGAATGAAGATGCATGGAATGGAGTAGAAGCGAAGGGGAAAAAGATGAGAGTGAAGGTGTGGCCGGGGGAATAGTGTAGGACAATGGGATGTTCGTCGGAGCGGAGCTCCGGTGAACTCTGCTCCTTTTCCTCCTCGGAAGGTATGAGCTGTACATCTTTACATTTTTAGTTAGTTTTTAATTCATGCAAAATAATCACGTATTTAGGTTAGTTGTTAGACCCTAGGTGTATCTTAAAATCACTCGGGTGCACCTCCACCTCCACGAGCTCCTAGCAGCTCAAGGGACTCCCCCTGTCACGAGGATACGCTCTTTGGACGAGATGCGGTGGCTCTAGGGCTTGGAGATGACTAAACCAGTAATGGAGGCGAAGGTCTTTTATTTATAGACAAGATGGAACCCTTATTTGACCAGATGAATGGAATGAATAGGGCGTATGTATACGGGATTTAACCCGCTGGCGTGAATCGTGGATGACCGTGGAGCGAATCCCGTGAAGGGATCGGGGACGATGGATGGTTAGATCACGCGTGAAAAAGGGTGGAAAATGGAGAAAGATGGGTCGTGTCTTATCAGATGCCTGTAGGGACAGTTGACTGGAAGTGAATAGTCCGAGCGACGTGATTGGTCCACGTCAGCCCACAAATAGACAAAACATAATGTTTTATTATAAATAAATTAATTAAAATTAGTAATTGATTTTATTAATTTTCAGTTATAAAATAAAAAATGTGTTATTATTATGTAGTATTTTATTATGATTTTTATTTATTTTTTTGACTTTATTTATTAGTAGTTAATTTTTAAGTGTTTATTTATAGATATATTCATATATGTTTTGTACATTTTTATTTTTATTTTATTATTTTATTATTTTATTTTATATATTTATAACTTATTTTTATGTACTCAAATATATTTTTATTATATTTTTATTATGTTATTTGTACACTTAACTAAATAGGTATATAAATTGTCTGAGTATACTAATAGGTATTTCATCTATGATTTATATAAATTATTTTATTTTAATATATTTTATTGAGATTTATTTTATCTTTGTATTTTTAATATCATATAAACAATATTAACAATATTATGAAAAATATAAATGAATAAAGAATAAAATAATAGGTTTCCCTTTTATTTATATACAGGTATACTATAGGTATTTTACCTATATATTTATAGACTTATTTTATTTTGCATTTTCTTTTTGGTTCTATTTTGACTTTAATATGCACATATGTTATGAATAATAATTATAAAAAATAAAAAAAATATAAATCTATACAAATAATGAGGGATGAATAAATTGAATATTTTAATCAGGTATAATATACAATGAGGGTCAAAAACCTAACTTTCACACAGTAACTCCAAAAAATATGAAACCACCTCTATTAAATAGCTTGTAAAAATTTATACAATTAGAGTGATTTTAATATATTTTGAGTTTTTATTTGAAAGATATGGACCTGTGAAGTTGGGATTTTGGATTTGTATTTAGTGTATAAAATGAATACTGTGTATATTTTTATACTAACTCAATTTTGTATTTTTATTTATATTATTGTTTACAGCTTTCATGTACAAAATTTCTTCATTTGATTAATAAATAATAAAGAATAAAATATGTGTCAAAATTAGATAATGAATAAATAAATGGCATTTTTATTGTATTCTTAGCCTTTTCTCCCCCTACTTTATTTCTTATCAATAAACTCAATTCTTAACCTGATCTCGAGGTTTAGGGTCATTAAATTTTTTTCGATATTTTATTCTTTTTATTTTATTCTCTTTATTCTATAATTTTAGCATTAAAAACCATATTATTTACACAATAAATTCAATAAATAGTGAATGCTATTTTATACAAATTAAGACTATTTACATGCATTAGCTAAGATTTTTAAGGCTAAAATTGTAGAATAAAGGTGATGAAATGGAGATTCGTCACTCCCCTATACTTGCCTTTGCTAGTCCATAGCAAACACATATGAAATAAGTACAAAAGAATAAAAAATAAAAGAATAAAAGAATAAATGGAATTGATTTTAATTATTAAGCTTGTCTTCACTCAATGTTTGGAGCTCATGTTAGACCTTGATGTGAGAATGCGTGCAGAACTTGGTCGGAAACCAAATTTAAAACACAACAGCCTTCGAGAGTCACATAACTCGGTTTAAACCATCTCAATAGCCAGGTCAGAACTAGCCTACATCTTATGCAAACCCTTATGACTATGAAGCTGACTTGTACAATGTAAGTGATAGTGGCTCTCCCCAATTGAAATGACAAAAGGACTGACTTCTCAAGAATGACAACCTAATGATTCCCCAATGACACCAAGTTCCTGCAAATCTATTGTTAAGAGAAGTACATACAAGTATATTTCCTTTTTTTTCAAGCCCTAACTCTTGTATTCTTATGCAAACATATATATATATTATTAATAAGCAAATTGGCAATAAGATCCCAACCCAAACAAGGAAAGACATTACTGAGGAACCATCCATGGTTGAAGTTGAATCACCTAACGAAAGATTCCCAAATGAGTAGAGATTGATACACAAAAGGAGATTGAGGCTTGAGGAGATCTTGATGAGCCTATATGGAAGTAGTTAATGCTTTCAAAGTCTAGAATAATCGAAATGATCTTTTTAATAACTTAAAATATACGTGAAAATGATATGTAATTTTTTTATATTTAAAGTGTTGATAAAATGATATGTTGTAGAGTCCTTATAGTCGTTAGGTCATGACATAGTTGTTGGGGTCTAAAACAATAATGTCCAACAGTTAAAAATATCTCCAAAAAAGCAATTGATCAAGCAATAACAAGAAGTGACTGATCAGCATGGTACTTTTAATCAATCATTTCATAATTAATGATCGGTCAGTTTCTAACCGTTAGAGGCTTCATTTTAATTGAGAATAAATGGTAACCAAAGTTGACCAATAAGTGACCGAAGTTAATCAATCAATGAACAATTGATTTGATGAGGTTTGAGTGTTGATCAATTACGCTACTTTGGTTGGTCGAACAATTCTGAAAATTTTACAATTTACTTGAATTAACTTTGTAGTGCTTGTGAGATAATATATCTGCATGCATGTTCATCTATGGGCCTCATTAAAAGTCCAGAATACAACACAATCATCTTTCTTGGCTCGAGATGCTTGAACTTGATATGTGGACATCTTGCAGAATTAAAAGATACATTACGCAAGTGCTTTATCAAGTTGTGTATGTCATCACTAAGATAGGGTCATTAAGAATGTAATTTTCCAACATTCTCTCTTATAATGGTGAAAATATATTTATTAGGCAGATTTTAAAAAATATTTTGATCTTTCACTAAGAAAATTATGCAAGTAAATAACGCTTGAGTAAGCCTACCTCTTTCACTATGAGGTATTGGTTTAAATGAATTTAGTAAGTTAATCTTCTTAATCTTTCAAAACTATTTGATCTTTTTTCTCCGCCTTTTTGTTATCAAGAAAAAAAGATCAATAAAATGAATATTAGTATAGATAATATGATAAACAGATCAAGATATAAATCCTAGATTTATAACATACAAAATTAATATAAGTAATGATTCCATGTAGGCATATACCTGTTGAAGCATTTGGTTTCAAAATAGTGTTTTAAAGCATTTTGATTGATGAACAAACACTAACAAGGTTTTTGAAGTCATCAAATGATTTCTTAGCTTGAAGATACACCAATAAGTTATTAAACAGATAATTATTTTATACAATGTATAAATTGTGAAGCATGTTGTAAAGTATCTTCTATCCTTGAGCTGCATTGAAAAAAAAAGTTCGGTGTCTTAGGATTATATCAGATGATGTGTCCATAAGCTATTTTTATCCTAAGAAAAAAGATCATCAAGTGCATTATCTTATCTTTTACTTATTGAGTCAGTTTGTAACAACATCAGATTTAGTGGTGTGTTGTAAAAATTATTGATAAACAAATCTCCCTCCCCCTCTCTCTCTCAGTTTTCATAATGTTATATGAGTACATAAATCATGTACATCTGTATACAATTGAATTCACTTGTTGCACATAACTTTTGTTACGGTTGCACTATTATAAGACCCTCAAACATCGGTACATAATAGTTACATGCACCAATGCACTATGTTACAATGTTGCATACCTTGATATGCTCGCATCTAAAGTTTTGCTCTTATTGTTGTGTTGTAGATCCCCAGGTACACTAGTGCATGTTTGAACGTTGGACTACTTGACTTAGTCATTTCAAAGAGCCCAATTTAACTACTCATTTACTGATTTACACTAGTTGTTGAGCATTGTTTATAGTTTGTTTTACCATTGATGTCTATACAACTTTTGTGCACCGTTACATTAAATATTTCTCTTAGCCATTTTACTTGAGATATTTTTGAGAATTTACTATTCCTAGGGTTCCCCTATACCTACAAAATTACTCTATACTCTACTCTTGAAACACACCAAGAGAATAAGTACTCCACTCACTATTACTCTCTTTATCCTTGTGGGAAACTTTTGTGTGCTCAAGAAGATATCTTGTTAAGCATGTGGTTTTTGTTCTTCACATTATTCACGATTGTCAGCTCTTGCTTGTCTAAAGCCTTCTGCTCCAAAGTCGCATTAGATTTCCATTTACATTTCTTCATATTTCAAGCATTTATTAGATCAATTGTATTCCGTTTTATTCTTAGCTAAAAGATATTTTTGTGTAAATGGCCTTTCTTCCTCAAAGGAATATAAATCTTTGGCAGGACCATGTAACTTAGGGCATTCCATGTGGAAACCTTTCTTCTTATATAGAAGGTAAATTTGATTGAAGTTGCATATCTTAGAAGATAAATTCCAGTAAATTATGTTCTTTGTAAATCGATTTGGAATAGACAAAGAGTAGTTCTTATACTAAGTATTTGTAAGCTTTGGGTAGGATGAACTCAGACATGGGATGTAGTCCGAATGTGGATGAAGCTATATAAATCCTCGTATCTATAATTATACTTGTATTTTTTTACTATGAGTATTTTTTAGATCTATCATTATTAGGCACAAACATTTATTAGCCCCCAAATGTTTTTCATTTTATATCAAAGCATTCCATATCAAGTGATTAAGGAGTAACTACTGCTCACCTACAAAAATAAGCTCAACAAATGTTAACAATTATGTCGAAGGTCAATAAGCCAATCGACCACACTTTTTCTATGGCACCAGATACACACACTAGAAAAAGAAGATGGATTCTATTTGAAGTTATCCACAACATATCTCTAACTCTAGAGAATTACAGAGAAGGAATTCAAAGATCCAGAAGTCATTAAAGAAATTGAAAACTAATAAAGAAACTAGAGACTATTCTACTATTGATGAAAAATTAGTTGCCAAAAATTTTAGGGTTATAAGCATTATTTATTTTTTCTTATATACTGACGATAGCATGGGATCTCAATTGGAAATGACTTGTGAGATATGTAGATGTCTTGAAGTCACCCATGATGGAAATAACCTAAGTCAAACTAGAATCCTAAATAATGACTTTGAGTTTTTCACGATGAAGACAGAAGAAGCTATAAAAGAGATGAACAAACGATTTACCAATATCGTGAATCCATTCAAAAGTCTCAGCAATGACTACTCTATGGAAGATAAAGTAGAGAAGTTTATACAGATTCTCACTAGATAATGATGGTCAAAGATTACAACCATTGAGGGCGTCAAAGATCTTGAGGAATTGATTGGAAATTTTATGTCACACTAAGTCAATCATGAGAAAGATGAGAAATATAATAGTAAAGAAGAATCCAAGAAAGGTAAAGCTTAATGTTTGAAAGCAAATTCTTCTAATAGTTAAATATGTACCAAAGATGAAGAATATTTAGCTTTATCTCCATAATCTCGAAAGCACAAGAAAGAATGGATAAAGACTAGAAAGAGTCATCAAAGAAAACAAATGATCAAGTGATATGTTATAAATACAAAAAGAAAGGACACATACCTTCAAGACAAGTCGAAGATTATTCCGTTCATATTTGTTATATATTATTGTGGACTTGGACTTTATTATTTGTTTGTATGTATTGAGTCTATTTCACCCATGCGGGGTGGGACTCAACTTGAGTGCTCGATTTAGGATCTAGGCACACGACTCATAGACCCACTTTCGATGTATTATCCTAAGTACTTGATTCATAAGTTAGGACGCACTAACTTCATCTTATGAGATTCACTCATTTCTAAGCTTCATGAGACATACTTAGTCTACGTTCAACTTAGCCAAACTAAATTGATTATATGCTCACTAATAGAAGCATGATTAGGTGTGATTTTTCATTGACTTGCATGCATTAGATATAATTTTATAGTCAGTCCGACATATACATGAAGAGAGCTGGTGCAAGGCTGTAAGTATTTCTCTTGAGCATAACATCATGATTTTACATCTGATTTTTCCCTTTTCATGATTCACTTAGGATATTATGTAAAAGGGACTGGACGGTAGATGATGACTTATGTGTTCAGAGATTTAATACAAGTGATAACCTAAGCTCTAAAAATGGGACTGTTAATGCAAGTTGATGTAATTAAAATAGAGCTAAAATTAACCTTGTTTTTGGGAGAGAAAATATCGCATTACTTGCAGATATATATGCATTCGTTGAGAGATGATGACGTATCCCTAGGATAGATCCCAAACCCCAATTCTGCCTGCTTTTAGTGAAAGCAAATTTTTTATTATCACCAATAAAAGAAAGAAGATATTTAGACCATATTTATGATCTTTACCGTGTGTGTTGGTGAAATAATTAGGTTTGTTTGATCTTGTTTGACTCTTCAGATTCCCTACCCTAGGCCCCATCATCATCTCCTGAGATTCATCATCTAGAGATTAAGTCAGCATGATCCCTTCATCATTAGACTTCCTATTATTTATACTTAGGCCTATTTCCAGCCTAAGTATAGGGGGAGGCTTTGTCGTTCTATTTGTTCTACTCGGGTCACCTAGTTTTATTCATGTCTTTATACTTAAGATATTTCTCAGCTTAAGTATAGGGGGACCCGAGTCCCTGTCTTCATCTAACAGATTCTGTTTATTCATTTACACCTATGATTTTATCATCGATTTTTGTATATTCTTTAATATTTAGCATGAGATATGGCTCCCTATCACTTTGTGCTATGAGGATATAGCAAAAACTAAGTATAGGGGGTCTATGGTATATATTCCATATATACTTTAGCTATAGCTCATATTTTTAAAAAAAATCAAATATTAGGGTTATGGGTATCTTAGTACATTTTTGAACTGATTTGTATACAAAATATTTTAAAATTGAGTTTTTAAAAATTATATACATGTTTGATATGGTTTTCAAATATTTTACATGGTTTGCAAAAATACGGTTTGACATGTTTGGAAAATCATTTGTAAAATGCTTTGGAAGACCTATATATTTATGTGACATTATTGTGAAAAATTCTTTACTGAGGTTTGAAAAATGGGATTTTACTTGTTTTAAAGTCTTTTAAAATGTTTGGAAAATCTCTATACATATGTGACAATATCTGCAAAAGGTTTTCAAAAATTATTTTCAAAGCTAAGGGTGTAAACGAAAATAACTAATTAACTCACTAACTTAAAAAATCACAAAAGATTAACTTATTAATTAGTGTTCTTCTCTGACACTTTTACTATACACTTAGGGCTTGAGATGATCTTTAACACTTGGTTTATGGAGTCCCTAGACTTAGAACTATCATGTTTTAGTCATTAGGGGCTTGGACTTAAAAATTCACACTCTTCTAGTTCGAAGATATGCATGTTATATTTCATGATTAATCTCTCCTAAAATAATTTGGACTATCACTCACATGCACGACTGCATTCAAGATTGAGATGAGTCAAAGTATCACTGAGGAGGATGTGATTGGAATCTTGAGTTTGGACTTGATCTATATAATGCTCGAGGATGAGATAAACTTAATGACGACTTCATGAAACCTGAGTGTCAGCATCATAGCCAGTATGGGAAACGTTCTCATGCTATCTCTTGACTTTGACCTAAAATACCAGGATGTGATGCCATTTAATTAATAAGTTGATAAGTGTGCACCAATTTTGGTAAAAAGCAGTGGAGCTAGATGAAACAAAGAAAAGAAAGGAAAAATGTTGAAAGAAAAGCTCTCATCATTTAAAGTCAAAACATCAAAGATCTTTCACCAAAGGCAAGCGCTCCCAACCATTTCAAAGTGTCCATTTGGACTACCGCTATTAGGATCAGGAGTCAGGTTAGCACCCAAAAAGGGTTCTACATCGTAAATACTACAAGTCTGGGTGTAGAAGTTATATTAGATACTTGAAAAGATACACCCTGATGTATTTCCAGAAAAACAAGTGCAAACGATTCCAACTTCTTTTGATGGACATAATGATTGGCAACAATCAAAATGAAAATTATGTTGAGTATTAGTACTTGAGAGAATCATGTTCCCATGAGAGGAAGAGAAAATAAATACACAATCCTTCATCCTCCATAATCTGGCCATCCTATCCCTTTGAGGCCTGACAAACTAAAGAGACAGCAGTTTGAAGCAAGATTAGATTTATTCCCTAGTGTTGAGGATTGGGTCCTTGGGAGTGCTTCTAATATTGGAATTTTTGGTGATATATTGACTCCTCCCATGATGCAGTACCTCATATATATGTATCCATTGAGAGTTTGACAATTAGAAGAGTTGAATTCCTTTTGATTAATACTTGGATCAACTTAGAGTTTTAGGATTTATAAAAACTAGTGTTCTAGGTTAAATCAAGCTTTGTATGCTCATATGCACATGTCAGGGATCTCACCAATTAAACTAAACCTCTAACAAATTCCTTATTTATTAGCTTGAGGACGAGCTAAGCTTAAGTATTGGGGGGTGATAAATCTCAGATTTATCGGCTTAATTCACCAATATTATCTCTCTTACTTAAGTTAAATCACAAGCTTCATTAACTAAATAACACTAATTACTAATTACTGTGTTGTAAATACTTGACATTATTTATTACATATTTATTTAACCCGATTAGTGTGCCATTATTTATGTATATATTCCTTATTAAAAATCAAATAAAAATTATAATAATATTGTGTATAAATAAAATAAAATTAAAATACAAAAAATAAGCAAAAGAAAAATTAAAAAATGTTTTATATGGTTTTTATTAGTATTTAATTTTTATCTATATGTAGATGATCTCTGATCTCTTTAACTTCTACATGAAAGTTGTAGATATCATCGAGATCTACAACTTTCATGTCAATCACTTATCTTAATTTCCATCCTAACTAATTCTTTTTAAATTATCTTTAGAATTTTGATTTATCTTATCTCTGATTAGGCCACGTGGCACGCTCTACTTTGGCAACGTGGCCTACTCTCCTCACACCACTAGTACAGTTTTCCCACCGTCTGTTCTCCTTGCCTGCCCTAATCTCCTGCGTTGAAACATGCCTTAATTTCAACCTTTGATTTGATCTCAAATAAGATCACAACCACTCGACTCTGCCTAAAGGCTGCCCGTCTGATCTTATCTTATGATCAGATCAGATTCATACAACCATGCCTTCACAGCAGTCGTTGGATCATATGATCCAACGTCGCATGAACCTCCTTCAACCTATAGTCGGTTTATCTTCTCCACTAAATCTCACTAACCTCCCAACTTCCAACCATCATCTCTCCATCGTTAACTGCCCTCGCGCCTAACCTCCTTCACCAACCTCTACGCCGCTTGACCCTCGTCCACACCAACCACCTATTATCCCTAACTTAACTCTCACATTAAGTGGCAATGGTTGAAACCACGGCCTCAAGCCACGAACCTTTGCCACTTCTCCTCTTCAAATTTACCACCGCTGCCTTGTGCAGTGGTTGTCCACCCCTTGCACGGAGAAGACCTAGCCACCTCCTCCTCTTCGTGATAGGAAGATGGAGAAGCCGTTGAGCCATCATGGATTTCTTGTCGTAGTGAGACCCATGGCTAAAATAGCCATGCTACGATCGTGTCCAGTCGTTCGAGCTTCACGCATGGCTGTGTATGTTAAGCGAAGATCCCAAGGGTCATCATGTCCATCAAGCCAAAGCCATACAATTCATCCTTATTCATGTTTAAGATTCTATTAAATTAGATTTTCTTTGAATTTATTTGATTTTCCTTGCCATGTTCATATATCATGCAAATCCACTATGTGACCGACCTTCATCGTGGCTCCATCGCTCACGTGGAAGGTCATGGGCTTTGTTTCCTATGTTCCTTCATGTCTTCCCCTTCGACCCCATCTTCCTCTGGTCATGGTGAATGAACTCCACCTGGGGATCCACCTTCTCCACCCATTGCAGCCCTCCATTCCACTCACTATCTCATGCACATACTATGTTGCTTCGGCTATCTATTCTTCTTACATCTTCAGGTGTCAAAACCTTCAATGACTCGAATTCCCGAAGTGATTCTGATATGAGGATTCTACACCGATGTTCGTTCATCGACTCCAACCTCTAAGGGCTTGCGGATCGCATCACCCTCACGGATCTTTTCTGGACTCTCGTCGACCATCAGATAATCTCCTGGAGTCTAGAGGAGGAAGGAGGGGCTCGTCGGAGCCCCGGCTCTTAACAGTCGTGCGAGGTGGAGAAGAAGAATCTACAGTGTACAATTGTTATTGGATCGTGCCAAATTGGGTGCGATCTAATGGCTCTGATTGAGCCTCATCTTCAAGTCCAAGCCTACAACCATGGAGAGATCCGAACCTAACGTCGAAGCATCAGGCACCACCACGTGGCTAGGGATGTCAACGGGTCGGGTTTGGGACGGGTATCATTATTCCCAAACCCATACCCATTTATAAAATCACAACCCAAATCCGCCCATTTATTATATGGGTAGTTCGTAGCGGGTACCCATCTAACCAACGGGTACCCACGTACCCAATGGGTACCCATGTATCTAGTAAATGACATAATAACGATTACCATCAAAATAGATAACTAAGTCGTATATAATAATCAATAATATTTAAACTGCTATGATATAAAAATCCATCAATATAATTTATAATGCATAATAATATAAAATGTGGGATGAGAGAAAATTGCTTATCTTAATATACTATTTTAATCAATCATATGTGCTTGATTATTTCTTAAATTACATGCTTTTTCTAATCAATCCAAAAAGAAACAAACAATTCTTGACATGTTAAAAAATTAGCATCTGCCATGAACAAACTTTATAGATTAAGTAATCATGTAGGATACTAAAGAAAAACATCTTGACATTACAAAAGTAAATGACAACTAGTTAAAAATATCACAATTACAATTTATAAAAACTTTAAAATATTGTAAACAATCATGATAGATGAGTATATGACCTCTCATGTTGTACGACATGTTTGTGTCTCTTGTTTACCTGTAAATAGAAATTATAAAATAAAACACAATTCGATTAGATCTAGTAAGTCAAGATAAAAAAACTTGATAATATTTAAATAGCGGTACCTTATTATGATAATATAGTGACCCAAGTAACCTCTTCAACTAACTTTGAGAATTGATATCCACCTAAAAAATATAAAAGTGATCACCATTTTGTTCAAATTTATCAACAATTATATTACATATTTCATTATAAGTATTACCTCCATAATGTCATCCTCATCAACATCATCACCAATAAGTTGACAAAGGTCAATAGTCTTTGATGAACCTATAATCATTCAAGTAGATTATATATTTTCTTAAATAGAAAAACTTAAATAATTTAGAACTATTTAAAGATTAAATTTCTCACTTAGCTTGTTGCCCCATAACCAACTTTGTGTGCACATCAAATCCTCTAAAGTTGAAGGTTTTAGTCTACTTCTATGAGTGCTTAAAACTCTTCCGCTTGTACTAAAAGCAGACTCAGAAGCGACCGTAGATACATGAATTGCAAGAAAATCTCTAGCAATTTGATTGCAAAATTGGGTTTAATACCATTGGTCTTCCACCATACTAATAAATCAAAGGTAGAAGATCTTGTAAAATTCCATCCTCCAGATAATGATCCAATTCCGACCTCACATTAATAGTGGTTGTTTCACTGCTAACAAACTTGTCAAAATTAGAGAAGGGATCAAAGTCATTATCAAGGTCGAAAGATTCATTATTTTGTGATAGCACATCCTCATTGTTATGCTTCCTTGATCCTTTAGAGTATTGATATTCTAAAACCAAATCATAACACATCCTACGAATCCTGGACAATTCATTAGATGATTCAATCCCATAAATTAAAGGAAAATACCACTCCAATAGTTTCATCTTGTATCGACGATCAAGTACAACTCCTAATGCCATAACACCACAAATAATCCCCCAATATTTATTAAATTTCTCCTTTATCCTTATTGCTCTAATCACATCTCTTGGATCGACGAGCTACTTCCGTAATGCAACCTTTATCTCGCAAATTTTCGGAAATAGAATATTAGTGGTGGGATAATTTGTTCCGAAAAATAAATCTGTCACATTATAAAAGATCTTCAATTTGTTGCATACTACCTTGGCCATCTCCCATTCATCTTCACTAGGTAAACACTTGTACATAGATTCATGTTGTTTTAATCTCTTTATATACAACTGATGTCTGAAGCATAAAAATGTAGAATTTCATCTAGTTTTACAATCCAACGATAACTTTTTAGTGCATGCAATTTGTAGTTGCTTCAACCCTTCCTCAAACTTCTCCTCCCTTTTTGGTGTAGCTGTCCAAAATACAACACCATCTCTGATTTTCTCTATTTCATCTATAATAGTTTCTAAGCCATCATTTACATTCAAATTAAGGATGTGCGCACAACATCGCATATGGAATAATTCACCACATAATATAAGAGAACTTGAGGATAATTTTTCCAATAGAATATTGACTAATGCGTCATTTGTGGAACAGTTATCAAGTTTAATGCAAGATAGATTTCAGTCAATATTGAAGTCCAATAAAGATTCCACATATCTGAAGTAATTGCAATTCGACTTTTATTATTCTCAATGAAATGTGTCACTTTATTCTTTTCCTCTGTTTATATCTTGAGTATATCACTAGCAATTGTATTCCGTGAGATAAGCTTGAAAAGTGGTTGAAGATCTGCAGTATATTTTTGAAATCCCATGTGCTCGACATTATTCAATGGATATTCGTGCATGATGATCATTTCTGCAAGATCTTTCCTTGACTTCTCTTGATCAAAATAATAGCTGTTAATGACACTGTTCGGCTTCTTTTGATCTGCAGCAAGAAGTTGTTATCTAATATGCTTGTTTTTTCTTTTAGGACAACTAACAAGATGGTTGTGTAAATGTTTTGTCCCATTTTTTGATCCGACCCCTAATCATGTCTTGCAATAGTTGCATAAAGCCTTTTCAACCCCATTCATCTCTATCATAACAAAATGACTCCATACTTCAGATGCACGTTTCCTTTTTCTCGTTGTAATCGTAGACGATTCAATAAGATTTGAACAAAGATGTGTCTCATTTATCTCTTGTGATGGTGATCCAGTATCATTTTCAGGTTGCATATGTATCTCCATATCGATCAAGCCAACAATCTATACAATAAAATGAAAATATTTGCAATGCATGTAAACGCTCAAATGCATAACCAAATACAAAGATTGTAAATATAAGTAATCACACATAATCAAATATTTTAAATTTAAATAATCCTAAATACATTTATGTACCTATTGCAATCTTATTTAACAAGGTAAGATCATGGGGATTCTTACCTTAGATGCAAAGAAATGAAGAGGATTTGGAGTAGGTTAGGCCGTTCGCGACGCGCAACTTCGGATCGGTTGTTCGGAGAAGACAAAAGAGAAGTCGCGAGACTCGTGACTCGGCTCATTCGCTGAAGCACGTTGCAGGACTCTGTAGGTTTATGAATCCGTGATTCCAAGATGATTCCGAGCAAAGGAAACGTTGGGGAAGACGATTGAATGATTCGAATCTGTTGGATAAAGAAGGAGTGTGACGTTTCGATTTTTAAATTTCAACTTTTGTGCATAATGTTTAAAAAATTTAACTCACCATGAGCGACGGCACTGCCATTAACGTGAAAGATGGGTTTTAATTGCAATTAATCAGCATCCTACCTAATTTTAGATTCAAAATTATGTTACATTTGTTATTATTTGTATTATGTTTATTGTAGTTAGGCAGCGTGATTCGTGAATAATCAATGTTTCATATTTATATTATCTTTATATGATTCTTATTTTTTCAGTATGTTTTATTACAATCGTATTTCCTTATCCATGTATATATATAATACACACGTATATTTAAATCGGGTTTGGGATAGGTTCGGGTTCAGATACCTGGGAGGAAATCCCAATCCCAAACCCATACCTGCATGGGTACCAAAATCAAAACTCAAACCCGTCCAATAATAATTGGGATGGGTTTTGGGTTTTTAAATGGGGTGGATTCGGGTCAGGTGGTTAGGTACCCAATGGGTAGACCCAGATTGACATCCTTGCACGTGGCCCAAGCCACAAGACTTCACAGCGATCCTGGGATGTGCGTGCTTTACGCGTGCATATCTGGAAAATTTGCACCGCCTCCGCCGTCGGTCTCTATTATTGTCAAAATAACCCCACCAGGGGTTATTTCATAAATCCACCAGTCGATTTCTAGTATTTACATTTTAGTCCCTTAGGGACCTATATTGAAGAGATTCTTCATGTTTTCATTCGCAGTTATGCCCCTGCATTCAAACTCGAATAACTTTATCATCGTATATCCGATTGAAGTAATTTCAGTGGCATTTTGATCCTGATTTAAATGTCTTTGATTTAATATGATTTATTTTCTAATTAGATATAAAAAAAGGATTAATTCGTGAGAATGTATATCGTGCTTCCATGTTTATTAGATGAAGTATGGCTCTACATTGCATTGATCAATTGGACGTATATTTAATTTATATAGTTGCTTAAGTTTGAATAATCATTCCAGGACATATTAGTAAGTATATTTGCATGTGTTAGAGTTTGATCATTATGTTCATTCTGTTGATTCTCTAGCATGCATTAAATTGCTTTGAAATCGCATTTTGACTTCGCATTCATTTTGTGATACATTCATTTTGTGCATTGTTTGTGTTTGACTCTGAATTTATCAATCACTAATCCTAGATATTTAAATATCTAGATGATCGTATCATGGCTCGTGCCCTTGTATTCGACCCTGGACTTCCCAGGTTAAAAATTAAGACTGGATCCACTTTATAGAGATAATTCATTCGGTTCTATATGACACGCTAAGTGCATGTGCTACAACGAATCATTACTAATACATGCATTTAGCACTTCATCACTGATGCACATAGCTGTGAGATCCAACTATCATGTATCACATCCTCCTCCGCCTCCATATGATCGTGAATACAAAGTAGAAAAGGGAGCCGAATCCCCTCTCATGTGAGCATCACACTCCCTTCTAGGATAATTGTGAACATCCTTTCAAATCTCCAACAAAGTGCGGATCAGACTTCATTCAGGACCTCATGTGCAAGGTATACCGCCGACTGAAAATATTTCAAGGAGACCTCTGCTACTTATGGTAATTAAAGAAGCGTAGATTGCGCTATTCACCTTTTTTATTTTTTAACTTGTGTTAGCAAATCAGACCCTGTGTTTGAGCTTTATTCTAGATCATCATCTTGCATCATGTTTTTATTTTAAAAATTACTTATTTTTCATTAATTAATTCTACAACATGTGGTTAATTATCTACATTTTTGTGAGCTTTCGATAATTTTATAAATTTGCTTAAGTATGGAAATTGTATATTTTATCCTTCTATGCTTCTCAAATTCTTATAAGATTAATCCTTGTTCCGAAAATTCCTTAGAAATCACATTTGATAGATTTAGTCTTATCTCCCAATTTCACATCATTTGGATATGTAGATTACTCTAAATAAATAAATTAGTGATTATAATAAATGATTTTTATTTGTCTGTGAACTTAATATTTTTAGGATTTAGATTTTTTTCCTGGATGTATATTTTTAGATGCATCTAAGATAATGTTATATATGGAAAATATTTTGGTTTGCTAATGATTAAAAGTAATTTACTTTAAATTACACTATTTACATATTTAATTCACGGTAACTATAATTTGCACCTAAAAATTCCAAAAAAATACAGTAGGTTAATTTCATCATATTCAATATTCTCTTCAAAATTGTAGACTTCCCATGGCGTATAAGCTATTAATATATTTTTTCCCAAAGGGAGTTCCCCACCAATGGTTGTCGTCCCATTTTCATAATTTTTGCATTTCGTTTGCTTGAAAATCTGCATAAAATCCCCTGAAAAAGATCCATTTTTCATTCATGCATATTACATGTTAAAAATATAAAAAACATGTTTTGGAGTGATCATTGCATAAATAAATTAGGAAAAATAGCCTTTTGGAATTTTGATCTCATTAGCATATTAAGTTGGATTTTCCACTTTAAGCTAATTTGACCCTAAGATTGTCTTTCCATCGCATTCACATTCTACACTTGCATTTTAATTGCATATGAAATATCAAAAAATACTCCTTGAAAACCTAGTCTCTAAACTATCTGGAAATAAGCCTAAGGAGACAGTTACCTCCCTGAGTTCTACCTTGAGCTTGCCCAAGTAAATCAGACTGCTTTTACATCTAACATATTGATTTAAGCGGTTTTTGAGTAATCCTAAAGTGCTCTACTATACCGACATGACACTTTTAACATAGGGCATTTCATGTTTCACCTCCCCTCTCAATCCTTTTTCCTAAACTCTGGGACATTGCTAAAAATAAGAATGTCACCCTTACATAAGCATATCCAACACCCGGGGTCAAGCAAAACTGGCTCAAAGCCCTACCCAAAAGATCAAACTCCCATCCAGATATACCCAAATTAAGAGATTTTCTCCTTAACTATGGACCACATCCCGACATCATGGACTCACTCCTTATACAAGGTAGAGCCTCCAACCTTAGAATAACTAACCAATTATACAATTTCCTCGCTCACGGAGGCCTGAATGCTATAATAAACTCTCTCTTATGGTCAAAACCATTCCACCCATGCGTCTCACTTTTTCTATGGTCTCTGTGCCACAACAAAATTAGGGCACATGATCACCTCTTCTACTCAGACACACCAACCACAAATGTATGCTCCCTTTGCTTCTCATACGCATAATCCATCCCCCGCTTATTCTTACACTGGCCATTTACTTTCTTTGTTTTTTCCTTGTCAAGTTATTCTCATTACCTTGGGAGCCTTGGGGATTTTTTTGAACAACACAACCCCATACTCATCCGATTGGCATATATCCGCCATACATGCATCAATTTGGTTGTTGACTTGGAAGGAGAGATGTTTGAGGATGTACCAGGGTACTTCGCTTCTTCTACTACTCAAATTGCTAAAGAGGCCACCCTTATCATTAATCATTTCTCTTAACATGATTAGCCTGACTACTACTGTTGTTTTTTGAGTAAAATTCAAAATTGATTTTTTTCACTAACTTCTAACTGTAGCCAAAAACTTGCCAGCTCCTGCACTCTCTGCCAGCTCGCAAGCAAAAGGTAAACCACTATAGACACCATGGACGTCCCCATTACCTATGCTGAAGGACAAACCTTTCTTTTTATTTTAAATTAGCAAGAAACATTACCCTAATCTAGTTTTTTGCCACACCTATTATATTATTTGATTGTACTAAATGCCAAGGCTACATGAGATTTTATTAGCCTTTTCTTATGGTTTGTTCTTCCAGCTTGTGTCCTGACCTTTGTTATATCGTCGGGTTGAATTTTCATGCTTGTTTCTTCTTTTTTTAATGAAATGAATCATGCTCTTTTATCTAAAATAATTTGTTCCCGATCAAATCGGCACTTGAGTTCAAATCGGCACTTGAGTTGTCTTTTAGGACTTAATATTAAATATTGATTTTTTACAAGATTATTATTATTCGGCATTTTAAACGTTGATATATAAAATATTTAATGAGAACTTTAGTATCCGACGTTGACTTAATAATTCATATTCTAATGCAGAGATTTCAGGACGTGAATGCGAGATTTCACATTCAAGCACATGTGATTCTGTGATGGCAACGTGATCCATCCATTTCGAAATAACAAATTAAATGAAATTGAAGAGGTGTAAAAGAAACGGCTACCTCCGGATTTTGAAATTTCTGCCCCCACACCCTCCCTTCCCAACTCGTCGTTACACACATACACACAGTGTCACAGTCTCTCTCACTCTCTCTCCGTCTCCCTCTCTTTCTCTCTCCCTCTGCTCCACTCCCTCTTCCGGCGTCCACATATTGATCGAGATCTCCAGCGCCATGGGATCCGATGCAGCCACGACATCTCCGGATGGGAATCGCAGTCCGGCGGACCAAGATTTGGTCTCCATCTCCTGCAGCCCCCCTGCGGCTTCCTTCGGTTCTTCCAATCCCAAGTCCGGGAAGGTTAGAACCCTAATATGTTTGTTGGCATGTTTTGATTATTCTTCCTGTGGCTTCTTGGGGCTTGATCCTTTGTGCTCTGTCTTTTATTTTTACTTTGTAGTAATTGCTTTCTTAAGTGTAGAATGGAAGCTACATTTCATAGATTGGCTGTCAGAGAAAGAGGGGTCGTAGAATGGAAATTCGACGTGCCAACATAGGTTTTTTTGTTTGTGGCGAGTGGTACATGCGATGCGATTTGTGTCTAGGGTTTAAGTTCGATTTTTGATTTCATTAAAGGTTAGACCACGATATTATAATTGGTTCGAAAAACAACCTCTTGCAAGATCTGGCGGCACAGATTTTCAACATTATGTCCAATTTGTTGTGTGGATTAAGATCCAGAGTACCACGTGACGTGTTTTGGGGGTTATTCCTCGAAACCTTTCTTCCTGTCCGGTTTTCTTTGTCAAGCTTCTGTGGGATAGAGAGTTGACAGCAGCAAACATTTGGTGGTTGCCTTCAAATTGGGGGGGGGGGTTAGCACAGTTGGGTGAAACAAGTGAGGGATCTTTTCTTCATTTAGCACTTAATTGATTAATAATGTAGTAATCGTCTTCAAAAATAATATTTGCTCGGATGTGGATTTTATATTTTAATCTTTCCATGAACCTGACCCACTTAAATGATTGGGTGGTAGTGCAGTGTGCCTACCAACTAAAAGATCTGGGTTCAAATTCCCCCATGTGGGGGTTGCGTTATTTAGTCGACAATTAGCGTAAAAAATAATCGTATCTTTCAACATGGATTTGAACAAAAATCTATGTAGCCGACCCTACTTATAATGGGAGAAGGCTTTGCTATTTTTTTAATCTTTCCATGTACCCATAAATTGTTTCGTATCTTTCATTGGCAGTCCTGCTGGCATGGTGGGGGAATGTCACAAGCATCAATAGGACCATTGTCTTCAATGGAGAAGCATCGCATGAATTCATTAGAAACGAGGGACTCACCATATTAGTTATCATGATATAATTTTTTCCTAAATACCATCCTATATGTAAACAAAATATGAAGTACAAATCTAGTGAAACAAAGTCTTGCATCTTTGTAATTTGTTTCCTAATAAATCGAGTCAACCCTCATTTTTCCTGACATCATTCTTTTTTTATTGTAACTATTAAAATAAATATGGTACTCAACTTCTTTATTCTCTAAAAAATTCTTGAGTAAGAGAAACTCTACATTTATAGATTGAGAAGATGAGATCCCTGTCCTTTGGAGTTTCTTTTAAATACATTAGATTCTAAGTTTTAGGAATTGTGTTTGGTAGATCAAACTCCAACTTTATAGAGATTTCTAACTCCTTCAAGGCTTTTGTAGTATAATTATAAACAACCTTTTATGAGGGATGCAAGTAAAGAAAGTAAGTGAACACGCAGGAGAAAAGAGCTTGAATGATTTGTGGTGTGTCAAGAGAAATGAGCATGGGATATTACGTGTGATAAAGGTAAGTATAGCAAACTCTCTTATATCTCACTACATTCTCTTTAATGACAGAAAGGTATATGAAAGCAAATAAACCAGTTTTCAGATGCCTCCACATGAATTGCATGTGTGAAACACATATGCCGATGTGATAGGTGGCTGGAACCACATTCTTTATGTATTGTATTATGTGCTCTATATCGATATTTGGTCCATGTAGTCATGTATTCTATCTGCATTCTAGTTATAGTTGATCTAAAATTTATATTATATTTTTTAAAATTATACTTTGTATAACTTGGATGGAGGAGAACAATGCTTACATATTTACCTTGTAGACATGATTTATTATAAAAAAATATGTTAAGAGTACATTCCTACTTGCTTTTATTTATGAAATTTGGAAAATTCTATTTATCTAAAAACTGACGCATTAATAATCAAACGCCATTTATTTTAAGTTTAAAAAATATAAACCGTAAAAAAACCACATATTCCTGGCATATTGTTCAACTACTGCATAGTTTCTATGCAATAACCCATTAGACAGGTGCATACCGTCAGTGTTGTTAAAAGCGAGAGGCACCCCAAGGCGCTAGGGGGTGCAAAACGCCCGAGGCGATAGGCGTTCCCTAGGCGCTCGCCTGGGAAAAGCAAGGCGTCATATATAAAAATAAATAAATTATGCACAAGTCTATGTAATATATGCACATACACACATGTGTATGTATGTGTAATTGTGAATATATGTATATATAACTTATATTTCAATCCAAGACCAATCCAATATATTTGTGGGTGTGTTTACATGCACATGCACGTATATAAATGTGTACGTGTACTTGTGTGTATGTATAGTTGTAAATATATGTATGTATAGCTTATATTTCAATTTAAAACCAATCCAACATATTTGTGGGTGTGTTTATAAGCGTGTATATAAATGTGTGCATGTACATGTCTATGTATGTATATGTATATGCTATTACCAATTATATTTTGCGATTAATCCACTATTTATTAATATGTGTATGTATAATGTATGCATGTACTTCCATTATGTATTAAATATTTATGTTTATGTGTGTATTTGTATGTATGTGCATTTGTATGCGTATATATTTGCATACATGTGTATGTGTTTATGTATAATTATGCGTACATGCCTATGTATACATGTGTGTTTTGTTTATTTATATGTATATATATGTATTTATAATACTTCAAGCTAATATATATACAGAAGAATATATACTTTTTAGTTAAAAAGTATATGTAATATTTAGAACTAAAACATGAATGTACATGTATACGTATATGCAATAGAAGTGTGTAAATTACATATACATGTGTGTGCATATGTATAAGTATGTGTGTTAATGATACTTAGAACTAATATATATCTAATATAAAAACCTAAACATGGATAAAAATCACTCAAAGTCGGCAAAAAGCCTTACTTTTGCCTTAGGCGCTCAAGGCGAGCGCTTATAGCCTCAAGCCAGGCGCTCGCCTGAGCGGCGCCTGAGGCAAAACGCCTCGCCTGGAAGGAGGCAAGGCGCTAGGGCCTCGCCTCGCCTCGCCTCGCCTGGAGCCTAGGCGAGCGCCCGAAGGGCTTTTGACAACACTGTTGATACCGTATTTTTAATATTGCAATAAACTACTGAAAAATTATGTATACCCTAATTGGTGCAACTATATTTGCAAAGCCTTAAGAAATCATGATTGATATTGTTGTTATGGCATCTCCGCTACACATGTTAGATTTACGTGAAGGTAACATTATGAATGATTATTGAACACATGATACTATCACTAACCATTAGTCTAAGGTAAACATTCTATACACTCTCTCGGATATAGTCACACATACTGTAAACCATGTCTAGATTAGTCTCTCTAAGCCACATTGGGTCACACTTCTAATACGTGTCTCTAGTTATTTAATGATTTCGAACTATGAATGCTATAGAACCCATCTTAAGATCGTTATATGTTGGCAAGAGTCCATGGCAATGTAGGGAATACCATTCTTACATTTAATCATAGATCTTTTTTCTTATACATGTCAACAATGATGGATATATCGATAAAAATTCGTTGATATCTTGCCAGTATTTTGGTGTCAAAGTATATGGCAAAACAGAATCAGCCATATTATCTTTTTCTAGGAAATCACCAACATATATCGGCTGTAGAGTGGATCACTTTGTTTTGTATTCGATGTGGGGTCTCATAATGTGAGCAACCTTCGTCTTTATGATTATTGTAGCTTTCTCCGGAGGTAAAGGTCCGAAGACAACATCTCCTATACCTTGTTATGTAAATTACAATATGTAGGTACTCCATAGGGTAGGCTGTAGTAGCTAGTGGATGGATGGATAGCTCAAGTACAACAAATCATGTACTCATTAGCTGTCATCGACCCTTGCTTTAGTTATGCAAACTATCTTTGCCCCTCCATCCAATATTTAGGGTAGAACTGATTGCAGAGCTCGTCTAAAGAAACGTCCCATGTTATGTGCTCCTCCAAATGCAATTTAGTTGTATTTCGCCATCGCTTAACATAACCCGTCAATGAGAATGCGAGCCATGACTATTTGACTGCATAGGTCATCCTCCTCGATACTCTAAATAAATGGTTCCTCCATAGCTCTACCTTGTCTAGTATGCCCCTGCCCAAAAATTGCAACACTTTAGACATCTAGTATGTAATGTAAGTCATTTGGAAGGATGAGTGATGCCTTCTTCCTCATGAGAGGGATGCTAGAAAGAGCTTGCATCTTGTATGAGCCGCAACTCAATTAAGTATGATGTAGTTGCATATTCTTCATTTCTTGGAAGTAAAGCCAGCTGCTGTGCCATGTGGAAACAGCATGAGATGACAAGATTCTGCCTTATTTATTGAGACCAAGTAAAATTTAGATTGTTCTCCTTGAACTTATACCAAATTTAGAAGACTTTGGCCTTTTTATATTTTAAATCCCACAGATAATCTAACATACATAAGATGGAATAAAGTATCTGGCTGATACTGCTGATACCATCTGTTACGACTTGTTGAGACCATACGGGACTGGAGCTTCAAATACATGGTCCAACTTGTCCGTGATATCTAATACTTGGCAATTATTTGATGTGTATCAAATTAATAATTAAAATATATAACAACAAGGGAAACAGTAGGAAATAATACGGAAACTTCATTCATTCTCATTAATTATATTCATAGCAATACATGTCTTTTTTAAAAATAAGATTCCCAATGTATTATCGTAGGAAGTATAACATAAGATCTCAAAAGTATCTCTCTATAGCGTGTATCAAGAATTTTGAAAAGTATATAGAAGTAAATAAACTACTCAAAAACTATACACATCTTGTTGATGCAATTATATATACAGAAGCTGTATCAAGTCATGAACATAACCATTGCAATAGCTACACTTGTTGGATTCACAAGAAGGTAACATTGTGACCATTTACCGAGTAACACGACTAACATCGACCACTTTTGTAAGGCAAACAAGGAAAATCTACTGCGTGCCTCTTGGCTAGATATCCACATACTGCAAACCATGCCTAGATTAGGCTATTATAACTCACATCGCACCACATATCCGATAAGTATATATAGTTATTTAATGATCTTCTGTCACGAATGCTATTGTACTCATCGTAAACACACTACACATTTGAATAGTCCACGACAATGTAGGACACAAAGTTGTAATGTCTAATCGTTGATCTTTTATTTATACAAGTACAATTTAGTATGCTACTCATGGTATAATACTTTTTGGGTTAAATGCCCAAGCTCATTCGCGCATGAATAAGAACATGCATAGCCTTATTTCCAACTTCATAACCTCATTTTCAGAACACCTTTCACGATGCCAATATTTGAAATACCACTTAATGTGACATGCTATTCTAAGTATTCATATCTTGCATAAGTAGACCTGGCCAAAATGTGGGCTGGGCCGGCCCATGGGCCGGGCTGAAGGGGTCGAGGTTAAAAACCTTTGTCCAAAGCCCTCCATGGGCCGACCCATGGCCCATTTTGTTCTTTTTCCATTGAATTTTTTAATGGTATTTAATATGCTTAAATGATTTTATTAATACAATTTATACTTTATATAATTAATATAAGTAGTTTACATGTTACTTTGACATGTAAACTATTAAATTTTATTTAAAACTAGTGTCACAAATGAAAAACTTGATGTGTATCGTACTAATACATTATTATTTAGCTTATATTTGTATATTTTTTATTTTTTGTGGGTCGGGCCGGGCGGACCCATGCCTAAATCAGCTAGCCCAAGCTTGGCCCATGCGCAGGCTGGGTGGGCGGGCCCCTATCCCGTTGGCCAGGTCTATGTATAAGTGAAAATCCAAGAACGTGAACGTCTACTACATCGCTTGACAACTCTATCGAGCGACTTCAGATATATTCCGGCGATAAAATTCAGTGCGTCATCCTACTCATCCTTTGGGGTTACGATATTCACGGTATCAACTAGGGTCCACAGGTGCATGCTTGATTTTTCCTTGTGATGCATAACTTCGCTTACTCAATTACAATTAAATATCACCCACAAGAGGACATTAAATATAACCAAGAACATTATATATTAATCGACGACCTATCAAGAAATTAAAGAGTTGGGTTAGCATATGAACCCTTTAGCATAACTCTAGTTATAACTAGATATGCCACGAATGCTAATATAGGTTTCCTTCGTTCATTTCACGTTTAATCAATCCAATCCATGTCTCTAAATTGAAAAATCCTATTTAGATTAACAGGAAACTAATATGACCATTGTCCTCCATTGGAAATAGTGATATATCATAGGTTCAATGGTGACCTGTTATAGGTTGTAAAGGTGACTTGCCGTTGGTTCAAATGATAACCTGTCATAGGTTCTAAAGGTGACATGCCATGGATTCAAATGGTAGCGTACTAGGGTTCAAAACTTCAAATGATGACCTGCTATAGATTCTAAAGGTGATTTTCCATGGGTTTAAGTGATGACATGCCATGGGTGCAAATGGTTACTTGCCTTAGGTTTAATGGTGACCTGCCATATGTTCTAGAGGTGGTCCGCCACTTGTTCAAAGGTGACCTACCATAGTTCAAATGGTGAATTATAGCATCTAAAGGTGATCCTCATGGGTTTAAATGATGACTTACTATGGATTCAAACATTTCTTGATCCACCAAGGAACATACACAATTAAGTGGATATCATTTGCTTAAAGCATAATATTAATCGTGTTGTTTGAAAAATAGAAAGTGAAGACCAAATAACTTTTGAATTCCTAAGCGCAATCGTCCACTCATATCTTATTTGTTCCATGGACATCCTATGAATTCGAATGCATTGTATAATAATGAAATCCTCAAATCCAGTACCGAGAAGGTGGATTATGGAAAGGTAAACAAGTGTTTGCATACAACCCCCAAAATAAACCTTTCATATAACAAAATGAGAAATGGATTTGAGACAAAGTGGGAATTCATGGGGCACATTTAGGGTTCAATTCGATGACAATGATCAAAATAAACCATGCTACAAGAGATCTTACGACTCTATATGCGTTGAAGTTATTAGGTCCATTGAAAGTATATGAAACCACTAGCAAGATGGACTATCACCTTAAATGAGATCCCCTTAGGACCTCCTCCGATGTGCAAAATGACACCTTCGATGCTCCAATAACATCGAGCACTTGCACACAGAGAGGACCTTGAGTTCCTCTACATGGTGGTGTCTTTGGATTATTGATCTGATGAACTCTAGCAGGCTTTGGTGGTGCTCAGATGAGGTCTTCGGTGAGGGTGATGGGGGAAATTTTAGGACTTATAGTAGTCTAAACCATTCATTTTATCATTTCAAATTCAGATTCGATTTTAGGCTCATATTTAAAATGGATCTTGACCAATTTTGCACTAAAATACTCATAAGCGAAGCTAGAAAACTCAGATTGTGATGTTCTTGGGCTCATTGGAAAGGCCTCGATGAGTTCTTCAAAATTATATAGTCATTTACATAATTCAACATCCAAAGCTCTCCAAAAGTTGAAAAATACAAGATTTCACATGGAGATTTTTCAAAAGAAAATCAGGATGAGAAGGCTTTTATGAAGATCATCTGAGAAGGTGAGTTAGCTTTAACAATAGAGACCTCTATAAAAGTTGACTATAACATGTACAAATTGGATAATCGACTTGGGTCCTCAAATCACCTGAGTGGAGACAAGGAAAAGATGTAAAATCTTTCTAACTACAAAGGCACTTGAGTTCTTATACCAACCAAGAACTTGTAGTTACCAATTGCATACACACAATAATTACTCCTTGATATAATGCGGAGAAAATGAAGCTCGATCACGTCTTTCATGTGCTGGATATGAAGGAAAATCTTCTATGTATAGATTACCAATTGGAATACACTATTTTTTCTTTGGATCCAAAGAATAGAGATTATATCGAAATTTAAAGCCTCTAAATATTACTACGGGAAGGAAAAAATCAAATATATTTATGTTACATTACGCGAGTTTGCATACATAGAATGAAGCAAAGAAGAATGACATGATCGATCTCCGATACATGAGACTTGGACATATGACCTATTACACGTTGAAAATAATGATGAATCTTCTTCATATTTAGTTTTCCACAAGAAGATATTATTTACTCTGAATGCCAATATGATAAGTTTCATTAATTACCTTACAAGGAGTCTCGATGTCAAGCAAATGATCCATGTCAAGAGCCTCTCTGATGTATCTGGGAAAGTCAAGTAGCCTTCCCTAAATGAAATGAGGTAATGTCAACTTTTATCAATGATTTTTCAAGATATGTTTGGGTATTCTCTCTTAAAGAAGAACCTGAGGTCCCCTCCAGGTTCACGAGTTTCAAGAAGTCGAGAATGTAGTTGGAAAGAACGATCGTTACCTAAGAGAGATAATGGTAGAGAGTATACACCTCTAGAGTTCTCCACTTATCTAGAGAGTAAACCACGTTGTTTCATCGATTTATAAAAACTATATAAGTCTAATTCCAAGCACATCCCTAGTTGTTGAATATAAAGGCTTGCACGAACCCACTATGAAGAAGTATCTAAAAGGCATGAATCGAGAAATGCAATGGAAGAAGAAATTAAGACATTGTGAGAAAATCATACATGTGGTTGTCTAGACGAAATGCATTTTGGTGTGTTGCTTGCTGAAAAAAGAGAATTAGACACGCGATATTGTTCCTAAGCTAGAAGATGTAAAGGTGATATCTTGCAAGTGGGTTTGAAATTTAAAGACTCATTTGGATGGATCCCTAAAAAGATACAAAGCTCGATTGGTTGCTTGAGGATTCTCTCGATAGTACAAGTTAGACTATGATGAAACATTTAATATAGTTACAAAAATGACTATAGTAAGATTTTTGTGAGTATTATCAATTAGTAATAACACGGAAGTAGTGACAAATGGATGTGAAGAATGCCTTTATTCATGACGAGCTCGATCGAGAGATATATACACAACAACCTAGAGAATTAAAGACGATAAAAACCAATGTGTGTTTGCAAATAAAAGAAGGCAAGCATGGTTAATGAGGATATCATAATTTTATTAACAATATGGCTATCAAGTCAATTTTGTTGATTTCAGTTTATTTATAAAACCTAAAGAAGGTAAGTTATCTATAGTACGTATTTTATATAACATAAGAGATAATATCGAGGATATAAAGAGAATAAGGAAACGAGCTTGTAATAATCAACCGACTAGATCGACTAGTCGGCCTGATTAGCCGAGTCGAGAAGGTAGCCAACTTGACCAGGCCTTGTTGGCTAATAGTCGATCGACCTGACTAATCATGCCCACTAGTCGGTTGCTTAATTGGCCGAGTTTTTAATCCTTCTTTTTATGTTTATTTGATTCTCTTTTTTTGATTTGTTTATCATGGTAAGAAACTTATTACTCATTGTTGGTTAGGAGTTAATAACTTGATATATTATTGTTAGTAAACTAGTATATCATGTTACTTCTTATGCTTTATGTTATTCCTTTGTATCTCATGTTTATATTATGTATTTAGTTCATGTTATCATGTTATATATATAGTTTAAGTTGTAAATAGAATCGAATATCAAAATTAAAATTCGTTTCGGGTAGTTTATGGTACAACAGAGGGCTTCACCCACCCTTCTTGGGGAGGATGCAGAATACGGTTCATCAAGTGGGTACAAAAGAAACGGATGGCTGTGATTCAAGGCATATCAATAATTTATGCTATTCAATTTTGAATTATTGTTAATGCTAGTGCTATTGGTTACTATAAACATCTACATAGGAGTGTTTTATTTTTAGATGTTATTCGTTTACTGGTAATGTTATTGATTAGTATATTTATGCTATTCATTTTTATGAATGCTATTTTTTGAGTAGGTGTGGTATTCTTATTATATTTTATAAATGTATTATAGTAATGAAAATGTCTAAATCTATGCAAATATGTAAGAATATATGTACAAAAAAGTTGATTTATATATACTTAAAATAATAAGAAAATCAAGCCTCACTAAATCCCGAATAAATGCGATTAGTCATCTGATTACCAATTAATCCTTAGTCAGTGACCATGCCGATTGAATACTAACTACTGACTTCTGCAACCTTACAAGGAATAACCTCTTGATTAGATTTCAAATGAAAGAGCTCGGATAGCTTAAGCATTTTACTTATCTAGAGATTGAATATACTAAAGAATGTCTTATGTTGCACCAACTATAGTACGGAGGAGGATTTCGATTGACTATAACTTCTCGAGAAGATGAGACCCCAATCCTCTGGGGTTCTCTAAAGTATCTCAAATTCCAAGTTTTTGGAAATCGCTCAAGTAGATTGAACTCCAACATTTTTGAGAGTTCTATATCCTTCAAGGCTACAATGACACAATTATTAGTAGGCCTTGTGAGGGACGCAAATGAAAAAGTAATGAGCATGCTAGGTAGAAGAGCTTGGGTGGTTTATGGCATTTCAAGTGAGTGTGATTTCTTATTATAGAGGTGTAAGTGGGGTATGTAAAAAGGTTGTGTTTATAGAGATAAATAAATGTGTATTGTACAATATGCTAGTGATGCATAATACATCTCTTTGAGTCATATTGTACATTAACATTCATGATACCTTCACCCACTCTTATTCTTCATTCCTCAAACTGACACAAGAAAGTTTGAAAGAAACAATGTCTCAATTGCACATTTCAATTTGCGCTCCAATGCAGAAAAACTGCTAGTCTTGTGCAATTTCTTTATTCCGCTACTCATTCCCTTCCTATTTTGAAGAAATAATATTCCAATGATATAGTGCTGAAAATCGAGCTTAAATGCAATTTTGTTCTTGTTTGGCATCATAATTTTTGTCAGGTGAATATGATATCATGATCTCTGAACACATATCAAGCTAGTTTTCAAAGTTGGTACAGTATGGGATGTATCAGCATTCCCATTTCCCCCTCCCAGATGATATCTAGGAGATTTAATTGAGCTATTTCAAAGCCTATTTAATTATTTATGAATGTGATTAAGAATGATTACCCACGTCTGCCATGAGTTCAGTTTCTATTAGGAATGTTTACACCCAAAACCCTGAGTAGTTTTGTAATTACCCCAAGAACCCTTGATAATCACGAATTGCACCCATGACCCTGAATAAGTGCTCCATTTTACACCCATGTCCTCCGTTAGTTTAGTTCATTAACTCAACCAGACGACTGAGTTAATCTAACCAATGCACGATCCAACGACTGAGGTTAGCCAAAAATAAAAAAAAGAAAAGAAAAAATACCCCACCATCCCCTTCCTCCTCTAGCACCCCCCCGCATTACCCTTCCTCCTCCAACGCGCCCCTCCCTTACCAAACTTCATCCTCCCCTTCCTCCTCCAGCATGCCTCCGATCACCTCTTCCTCCCTTTCCTCCTCCGGCACCCCCTCTCCATCCTCCTTCAGTCCCCTTCTTCCTCCACCCATACCCCCTTCGACGCTCTCCTCCATTCTCCTTCCAACCCCCTCATCTACCCCTTCCATCACTGACCTCTAGCCCCTTTCATCCTGGGCCTCGACAACTACTTCCTCTCTTGCTTCGCCCCCTCCTTCGTCTCCCTCATGCCTCTTTCTCTCCTCTCTCCATCTCAGACCCAGATCTCCCATGGCCTCCGCATAGCCCTCCTTTCCCATTCTCCTCCTCCTTCGCCCTTCCTCTCGCCTGCCTTCGATCTGTGTTCATCTGGCCCCACTCCCCTCGTGGGCTCCTCCCATGACCTCGTCATGGTGCAACACCAGTTCCAAGGATGCGTCACCATCCTCGACTCCTCCTTTGTCCGCTCCTTCGACATGCTCCAGGGCTCCGAAGTCGTCCGCTGGTGGGATGCCCCCTCCACCGGCCTCTTAGGCCTAACCTCCGGCTTCCTCATCTCTGACCTCGCTCTCGATCGCACCTACAACAACAACTCCCTCATCGTCAGGTTGGTCAATTGCACCTATGATCAGATCCTTGTCCTCGTCGTGTGTGTGTGTGATCTGCACACCGCCTTCGATTTTGGGCATGTCTTCCTCGCCAGCAATGGCTCGAAGATAGAGAATGGTAGCGGCATTGTAGGCCCTGACAGGCGTTGTCGAACGTGCCATGTCAGTGGTGGCACCGCTTGATGCGGTCGTAGATTTCCGCCAACCAACGGTTACCGCATCAACGCTTAGCTGGAGTGGGAATGGGGAAGAGAATGAAAGGGTATGATTCACAAATAAGATAGAGCTCCTTCTCCTTCGTCCGCTCCTTTGACATGCTCTAGGGCTCCGACGTCGTCCGCTGGTGGGCTGCCCCCTCCACCGACCTCATAGCCCTAACCTTCGGCTTCCTTATCTCTGACCTTGCTCTTGATCACGCCTACAACAACTCCCTCATCATCAGGTTGGCCAATTGCACCTATGATCAGATCCTTGTCCTCGTCGTGTGTGTGTGATCTGCACACTGCCTTCGATTTTGGGCATGTCTTCCTCGCCAGCAATGGCTCGAAGATAGAGAATGGTAGCGGCATTGTAGGCCCTGGCGGCCTCCTTGGCAGTGTCGATTGTGCCATGTCAGTGGTGGCACCTCTCGATGCGGTCGTAGATATCAGCCAACCAACGATTACCGCATCAACGCTTAGCTGGAGTGAGAATGGGGAAGAGAATGAGAGGGTATGATTCCCAAATAAGATAGAGCATTAGGGGTATTTTTGTTTTTTTAGCGGAAACCGTCAAATATAACGGGCAAAACAAAAGGAACATAACACATGGTTACATCATGTAAGAGTTAAGCATTATTCAGGGTTTCTCATGTAATTATGAATTATCGAGGGTTCCTGTTGTACTTCCGAAACTACTTAGGGTTATGAGTGTAAATATCCTTTTTTGTTATGAACAACCAGCTCAATCATTTGAATATCTCAAAATATCATAAAGCATTATGCACAGCACATTTCTATAGGACTAACTTATTATCTTGTAGAAAATTGGAACAAGAGAAAATGGTTCATCATTACTCAATTCAGTCAATAGATCTGCATCACAAATTAGAAAGAATTCCCTCCGAAAAAGTGGTTCTCCTGTCACCTGGTATCCCCGCAAAAAGGCAGATTCGTTTCTTCAGAGAAAAATAAAGCACCTTCAGGTACATTTTCTGCTTTACTTCTCCAAAAAAACAAATAGTGGATACACAACCAAATAAATCCTACCGTTGTCCTATATTTACTAGTTATGTGTCATTTTTAGGAAGTTGGTGGCATGAATCTGACACTTGATGAAACTCTCTGTGGTGCTAATCTTCACTACTCAAGGATAGCAAAAGAGAAGATTGCAGCTACACAGGCAGCAAATCGTGCTATGGAAGCCCGCAGAGCTGCAATGGTTGAAGCATCTTGGTGCCGCATGCTTAAAGCAGCCAGGTATGTCTAAATATAATGCAGGGTGAATTGCTTCCTCACTAGATATGATTAAGTCATAAATGGACTATTATTATGTCAGGATTCAGAATAAGGAAGCTGAAGAGGAACTGTATAAAGCCGAAAAGCATTTATCAGAAGCTATTGAAGCTGCTGTAGCTCTTGGTGTGATGATGTATGACCAGCCTGATTCGCAAAGGTGGCCATATGAGGTGCAAACATCCTTGGGAAAGGGAGGAAGATCTACCCATACAATTACTGCTTCTTTTGAGACTGCATTTGAAGTTGATAAGGAAGTAGCTGCAACAGTCAAGAAGGCACTTCTAAGATTAGGAAGTTGCCAATCTTCAAATACGGATGGTTTCAAGGATCTTCTGCACAGGATATGTGAGAATCCGGATGAGGAAAACAAGCAGAGCATCTCTGATGTGGATACTATGTTTGACAGGCTAAAGCGCTTGCATGAAGACGAACTTTCTTCTTTGGCAACCATAGTCGCTACTTGTGGTCTGAATGCTGCACTTCTAAAAAATGGGAAGGGCAAAGATCAGGACTCTGAATTTGGTTCTAATGGGCTTTTTGACTTCTCAGTTAACTCTGATAGGCATATGCCATCTATGGTTTTTAAAAATCGGAGATATTCCATTCAAGGTCTCATGCTGGGGTGCCTGAGAAGAGATAGAGCTGAAGCTCATACTGTTGGTCTCGATAAATATTTGGTAAAGCATTTATCAAAGCTTGAGAGAGAAGTTAATGAGGCCAGAAATGCAAAGAAAAGCAACCTAGACATGGGAGCTGACAATGCACTTGATGCATCTGTGGTGCAAACTTCAGAAAGTAGATCAACTCATGTAAAAAATGCCTTATCCGAGTCCATTCCAGGTCTTGATAGTATTCTGGTAAAACATGTATCGAGTCTTGAAAAAGATGTCCAAACAGCAAAAAACATTGAAAAAGGCAAATCCAAGTTAGTTATACCTTCTGACTGCATTCAAAGATCTACAGTGTCAAATAATGAAACTATTATCGACGAATCTGAAGTGGTGGCTGGAAATTGCTCTGGTGAAATTGAGCAAGAGAAACCAGCAGTCTTGGAGAATGAAACGGGACATCTAGATGGAGCACCAATCGAAGACAATGTTAAAGCACGCCATAGGAAAGAGTTGGACAAGGAAAACATAAACTTGAATTTGAATTGCACAAGATACAATTCTACTACCGTGCCACTTAGAAATTTGGACGGAAAAACCCACGAGTCAAGTAGACCTCTATCTGATGCAAGGCACATATCAAAACTTGAAAGAGCAAAAAAGGAAGTGCTGGAGTCATTTTCTGTGCAAGATGAAGAACAACTTGGACTTGACAAGATCTTGGTCAAGCCGATACACAGACTTGATCGGATGAAAAAGCAATTGCAAGATAAAGGTGGGTGTGACCTCATTCCGAAGATAGAGCTAAAAAAACGTGAAGCGGTGGTCATGCCTCAAGAAAGCCTGGACAAAGTTCTGGTCAAACATGTCTCCAAGCTTGAGAAAGAGAAGCTTGAAGCACAGCTTCAGGCAAAGAACGGTAGCACCAAACCCGAAAGGAGAGCATGCGAATTTCAAAAGAATGAGGGGAGTTTAGAATCTATATTAGTCAAACGACCATCCAGATTTGAGATGTCGAAATTGGCTACAGTCGTGCAACCAGAGGTCAATTTTAAATGTGGTAGCACTTGGAGGGAAGCAAGGGAGAGGGAGCTGCAGGATGCTTGGGGCGGTCTTAGTTTGGGGAATTCTTTGAAGCCCACTCTTTCGAGGCTCGAGCGTGAGAAGGCAAGAATTCTATGCTAAACATTTTTTCCTCATGTTGGTTTATACCAGATTCATTTTTTTATCTTTCCAGTAGGATTTGTCATGGAGAAATTAATTGTATTCTCTTGCTGGGCTTATACAGGCAGCTTGGAGGAAAGCTGAGGAAGACGAGAAAAAGCAGTCTGTGGAGATTTGATGTTTCTTTCCTCTTTGATCTCTGCTAATAAGAGGTAGGTATATGTTGGACTACATTTTACTAGTTTACTTTCAAAATCACGGCACGGGCAGGGTCGTGCCGAGAACTTGTCATAGGAAGCCTCGTACCGATGGTTCCTTGGTGCAAAATGTAAATATAATTCTGCTGATCGAAGTTGTGGAAATTAGTTTCAGTAAAATTTATTTTTTTGCACAAATCAACTCATTTGATCTAAAACGAAATCCAGCCCATCGTCTGTTATAACTGATTTGATTAAACTGTTGTAGAGATTAGTTTGGAATTGTGGAACTAATTATGTGCGCTCAAGAAATTTTTGTGGACACGACAATGTGTATCCTATCTGTGATGGAGCAGTTCGGTCCAGTTTTTTTCTTTCAGATTTTATTTTGTTTCATTTTTATAAATTATCCAATCACCAAGAATTGTTTAACATCATGGGGTCTGTACAGTCGTTAGTAATAAAAACCGACCTCGGTAATTTATGGACTCGAGCAAAACTGGACCCATTGTTTACCTTCTGATTATTCCCATTTGTGGCTTTTTTTAGGGTATTACAGGCTTTACTTGTATTCGCAATGTCCTCGTTCCTATATGGTTACTCGTTTATATCCAGTATAAGTGGTAATGTAAACTCAGAAGTAACAATTCTGAAAAAAAAGATGATTATATTTTGGCTGCAGTAGCCGCTATTCCTCATCCTTGAAGATTTGTTACTTATCCTATAAACCACCTAAACAGGAAATGGACCAACGGACACAACCATCAGACCATTAAAGTGGACTTAGTTTGGTGCAGTTAACTGGTTTTGGCGGTTCAGTTCAAGCAATACTAACTGGTTAAACCATTAATTTAACCGATTAAGTGAAACCTGGTTCAACTAGCTAGATTCAACTGAAATTGTGTTAGAAATTAAAATTTTATTCCATAAAAACAAATGTCATCAATGAAAGTTAAACCTATAATCTTTAGCTACCAACATTAACCACTAACCAATACATCCACATGAACTTCTTATTAAGAATGAATTCTAAATTTGTTTTATTCCATATTATAAATCATAAAAATACTTAGTTAATGCATGTGTTTGTTAATTTTTTTACATTTATGTATGTACTATATATATCGTAAAAATCGGGTTACTCTTGGGAGCCAAGTTAACTTCCCATTTTTTCAATTTTTATCGTATTTTTTATAACACTTGGAAGGATTTAGATAAACCAACATCTTATTGTAAATTCAACACAACTTCTTACAACATTCATCAAGCATATCAAATTTTAATAGTGTCAGCATTGCTGAAATTAACCTATTCCAGATGGACGTGTTATGACTATCTGTTTTATATGAAATTTGAGACACATGTTCATCTTATTAATTACTCTCCCCAACCCAACTGTCATACAAAATACCAAAAAATTAAAAATATGGATGGAGGAATCTAACTTGGCTTCTTAGGTGTATCGTAATTTTACCCCAAATATATGTATAACATGCCTACTTGAAAATGTTTATACGTATAAGCACATTACTTTCCAAAAAATAGGGGTGTGTGTGTGTGAACATAATTTTTTCTAACATCATATCTTTAATGTGTATGTATTATTTCTTTCATTATATTTCTTTTGTATGTTTATTTTTTTATTAGGTTCAACAAAATTTCTAAAACATATTTATAAGTATATTTTATACCCATATTAGCATTAAATATGATTTGATTAATCGATTCAAACATTTTTCCTTACTACTTTGATTTAATCCCATTTAAAATATTAATTACATAATTATCAGATTGAACCCGTTTTGACATCTTGGTTCAAACCTAATTGAACCTCTGGTTGGATCTCTTTCTAACGATCTCAGGATTGCTGAAATCGACCATCTTCAGATGGATAGCTTAGCATTGTCTATTTTACATGGAATTTGCCAAAGCCCTTGAGTTATCAAAACCCCCTAGGTATTTTTTTAAAAATATCCATAAAAATACGAAAAAAAGTGTGGGGAGAACCAATTTAGCTCCCCCTCAGGACATACACATATATACGGTGAAAGAAAAAATTTACAAGGGAATTACCAAAAATAACTTGCCAAAACAGTGGAGCCCTTTTAATGTAGCTTATCAATCTCATGATTTTGTTCATTGTGGGTCACGATATCCAAAGATTATGGATTTTATGGAGTTGTCCTGGTGCTTATGATTTTTTAGATTAAAATCATCAGAACATAGGTATTCTAATAAGTTCAAATAGTTCAGATGAACGTTTGTGTAAGTCTGTCAGGTCCTGGAGCCTTTAGGTGTTCAACCTCTTAATAATTGCTTCCACTTATGTTAGAATGAATGACATGACTAAGTTATCGTGATTGTTTATTTGAGCTACTAGTAGGTTTAAGGTCATATATCCAATGTTCAGGAAATCATCTGCATGGGCAACATATGCGGGCCACATATTCCCCTATGACCTGAAGATCGCACCGATTTCCTGAATCGGTCCATTATGCGCTCCTCCACATATACGGTCCACATATGCCTCGATTATGCATATGATTTCCTATCGCTTCTTGCTTGCACTACTCCATCTCTTATGTGGATCAACATCTCACTGGTACTTATCTTGAGTTCCAGTCACTGTTCGGTGATCGTCATTGTCTACTCGAAAATGTCATAATTTATATCATTTATGTTTTTTAATGTATCTAAAGTAATCCTTCAGTGATAATCATGTAACTTCTTGAGTATATGTATTGAAATTGATATAATCCTTGTTAGTAATGTATCTTACGGTTCTTATTTATTATTCATTGTAACTCTTTTAGGAGCACTCGTCTATTTTCTCCTCCTCGGAGCTCTCTAGGGTTTTGTCTTACATAAGGACCCCTAGACCTCCAGAATACACAAGCAATTTTTCATTCTTCTCAACATGGTATCAGAGCAGCGAGACCGATGTTCTGACCTAAAAAACCCTTCCCCATCACAAGCCTCCTCGTGCGCCACCTCTTCTATGCACGTCGTCTCCTCACGCGAACCCACCCTGCCCTACCCTGCGAGCTTCTCCCGCACGCAGAGGCTCGCTAGGGCTCGATTATGCATCTGATTTCCTATTGCTGCTTGCTTGCACTACTCTATCTCTTATGTGGATCAACATCTCATTGGTACTTCTCTTGAGTTCCAGTCACTGTTCGATGATTGTCATTGTCTCTTGTACTCGAAAATGCCATAATTTATATCATTTATGTTTTTTAATATCTCTAAAGTAATCCTTCAGTGATAATCATGTAACTTCTTGAGTATATGTATTGAAACTCATATAATCCCTGTTAGTAATGTATCTTACGGTTCTTATTTATTATTCATTGTAACTCTATTAGGAGCACTTATGTATTTCCTCCTCCTCTGAGCTCTTTAGGGTTTTGTCTTATATAAGGACTCCTAGACCTCCAGAATACACAAGCAATTTTTCGTTCTTCTCAACATGGTATCAGAGTAGCGATCCTAGATCGGTGTCCTTGAGCATCCCCTCTAATTCGTACAGGCGTACAACACCTCCGACACACTCTTTGTCGCCTCTCCTTACCGAACAAAATCAATGTACTACTAGGTCTCCGTGATGATTGAGTAATATTAGGAACTACATAGGTCACTTTATCTTGACATGCGCAACTACCATGGCATCTGCAAAGCCCAAGCCCCTGTACCCGACTTCTTCTGTGATAGTACATGGCACTTCTATTAAACTCAAGGGCTCCGAGAACTATGTACTATGGTCTCGCTCATTCAAGGTGTTTATTGGTGGTCAACGAAAGAACTATGTTCTTGCTAAAGATCCTCCCAAGGAGACAGACAAGGACTATGATACCTGGTACATGGACAATTGCCAGGTGATTACTTGGATGACCGACAACGTTGATCCGAACGTAGCATCAAATCTTCTCTACAAGGAGACATCAAAGGCAATGTGAGAACTCCCCAAGTCCAGGCTCTCAGATATCTACACACGATTTGGTCTGCAAATCAAGGAGATACATCCTTGTTCAAGTACTACCGACTCGTCACAGGCATGTTTGAGGAGCAAGTGTGTTGCTTCTTATCAGAATTACATCCGCGATACAAGCCAGTGAAGGACCAATTTCTAACTGCTGCGACCCTACCCACTCTTGAGACCATCTTTGGTCAACTACAGGAACTTAATCTCCCTTACATCCTTTGTTTGTTGAGACTACAACACATTTCGCTAGAGGACGATCCAACTACCAAGAGGGACGTTGATGTGAATTTGGTCATGGTCATGGTTGTGAGTTTGGATGAGGACGCGACTCAGGACGCGGACGTGGACGTGATCCTACTACTGCCTGCTATATAGCATGCATACATTGTGGTCTCCTGAATCATCCGTCAGAACATTGCTGGGCAAAGTTTGGCATGCCTCTTAATGACAACGGTGCCTATGAGACAACCTCACATGATAGCACATATGATAATGCATACATCTCTCGTGATCAACCTTCTGGTGATAGTCAGAATTCTTTTACTATGTCTGAGTATGCTCATCTTCGACAACTACTACAGAACTCCTCTAGTGACACTACAACTTCTGCTTCTACTGCTAATTTGGCCACTACATCAGGTACAATTGCCAACTCTGTTGCCTATATGTCTACTCTTGCATGGACCATTGACTCGGGTGCCTCAACTCATTTGACGGGAGAAGGTATTCTTCTCACCTCTTCACAAGCATCTTCTGTCATGAAGATTGTTTGTGTTGCCAATGACGATCATTCACCTATTGTTGATGCGGGCGCTGTGGATTTTTCCTCCAAACTTCGACTTACTGGAGTTCATTGCGCTCCTGACTTTCCTCTTAGTCTATTATATGTTCACAAGCTATGCACTGGGCTTAAATGTTGAGTTATATTTGATGAGTTTTGCTGTTAATTTTAGGACATCCAGACGAGACATATTTTTAGTGGGGGACATGAGAAGAACAACTTGTATTATCTTGACATTCCCTCTTACTCAGGTTTTACTGGCGCTTCATCAATCTCCGCCTATCCTCTTCTCTATCATCTTTGTTTGGGCCATCCATCGACCAAAGCCCTCTCTTCAATGTTCCACGAACTCTTTACTCTCAAGCCTTTTGAGTGCAAGGCATGTTAGTTCGGGAAACATCATCGAGCGTCCTTCCCTGCTTGTTCTGAACCTCCTCGCGAAGCTCCTTTCTCTTTAGTCCATTGTGATATTTGGGGTCCTTGTCCGGGCGTACTCTGAGTGGACATAAGTATTTTGCTTTTTTGTTGATGATTACAGTAAGTTGTCTTGGGTCTATCGATTAAAAGAGCGTTCATAGATTAATAACATTGTCAGAAATTTCTTTCATTATATCAAAAATATTTTCGACTCTGGTATACAAATTTTCCATTCTGATAATGCCTTGGAATTCTCCCAACATGACCTTACCAAGTTATTTGCCTCTCAAGGTACCATACATCAAACCTCAAGCCCACATACGTCCCAACAAAATGGATAGCCGAAAGAAAGCTCCGTCATCTCCTAAATATTGCCCGCTCACTTCTTACTCAGATGAAAGTTCCCAAAATCTATTGGGGTGATGTTGTTTTGACCACCGTCCATCTTATCGATAGAATTCCATCTCCAACCCTAATTGGATCTATTCCCTTATCTCCACTTTACCCAACTGAGTCTCCCTTTCCTCTTCCCTTGTGAATCTTTGGATGTGTGTCCTTTGTTCATAATTTCACACTACAGACAAACTTTCTCCTAGTGCAATCAAATGTATCTTCCTTGGTTACTCTCCTACTCAAAAGGTTACAGGTGTTGTGATCCAACTGGACATCGCTATTATATCTCTGCCGATCTAACCTTTTTTGAGCAGACTCGTTTCTTCAATCAATCTGTCACAGATGTTCCTTTGGACCACCCACCTCTACCTATTGTTTGTAAACGCAGATAAATATCTTAACCACTAGATGTTCCTTTACATGTTTCTTTATTGCAGGATAATATGCCTTCTATAAGTATCCCCTCCACGATTGTCCCGGATGATCCTCAAGAGCTTCCAATTGCTTTACAAAGAACTAAGAGGAAATGCACTTCTCATCCCATGTCCCATTTCACTTCTATTGCTAGTTTATCTTGCACCGACAAATGATATATAGATGCTCTCATGACTATTTCTATTCCGAGAGACCACCATAGTGCCTTGCAGGATTCAAGATGGCGACATGACATGAATAAAGAGATGGATGCTCATATTTCTAGGTGGACATGGGATCTAGTGCAGTGTCCCAGGGGACTAGACTTGTGGCGTATAGATGGGTCTTTACGACCTAGCAGTCGTCAGATGGGTCCATTGATAGATTGAAAGCTTGTCTTGTGGCCAAAAGGCTACAAAAACATATGGAGTGGATTACTTCGAGACATTCTCACCGATTGCATGATTGTGATCAATATGGACTATACTTTTAATGGTACCTAATAAGGCCTGGCCTATCTTTCAGTTATATATGAAAAATTTGTTCCTATATGACGACCTTGATGATGAGGTGTACATGATGTAGCCTCCGGGTTATGAAGTTGAGGGGGAGTGTGCATGTTGACTTCATAAGGCCATATATGGTCTGAAACAGAGCCCAAGAGCATGGTTCGACATACTTACTGTAGAAATCAACACTCTAGGCTTCCAGAGAAGAATTTGTGACTACTCTATGTTTGCCAAAAGACGAACAATTAGTGTTGTTATAGTTGTAGTCTATGTAGATGATATGGTTGTCACAAGTGATGATGATAAAGGGATACTAGAGATCAAAACCTTCCTCTAGAAGGTGTTCGTTACCAAGGACCTTGGTCCACTACGCTACTTCTACGACATAGAAATACTACGCAATACTGAGGGCCTTCATCTCTCACAGAGGAAATGATGTTTGGACATCCTTACTGAAGTTGGATTACTTGGATGCAAGTCCTATGAGGTTCCTGCAGATCCAAAGAAACACTCCGTATCCTCTGATCCTGTCTTCGAAGACGTTACTCGATACAGAAGCTTGGTTGGTAAACTTCTTTATCTTACTATCACTGGACCTAATATTTCTTATGCAATAAGTAGAGCTAGCCAACACATGGAGCAACCTCATTACAATCATTAACATTTTGTTCTTCAGATTCTACGATACTTGAAGGAATCACTAGGAGGTGGTCTCTTTTATGAGGCAAATGGGTACACGGATGTTATCGCATATGCTGATGCTGATTACGCAAGTTCGCTAGAGGATCGGTGCTCCATCACAGGATATGCTATGATGGTTGGAGGAAATCTTCTTACTTGAAGAAGTAAGAAACAAACTGTTGTATCCATATCTAGTGCAGAAGCAAAGTATAGGGCGATGGCTCAAGCTACTTGTGAGATCACGTGGTTATTAACCTTTCTACAAGAACTCGATACTGTTGTTACTACTTAATGAATCTCCATTTTATCACCTTTATTATATCATTTTGGCCTTAAAAACCTTAGCAAATGGATGTAAGTAGCATTATTTTGTACAAATTAATATTCATTATTTGTTCCATTTATTGTGTAAAAAATATAATTTTTAATGCCAAAATTATAGAATAAAGAAAATAAAAAGAATAAAATCCCAAAGGTATTTTATGACCTTAAACTCTGAGACCTAGGCATCATGATAACTGGATCGATAAGGAATAAAGTATGGGAGAGATAAGGGCCAAAGATCCAATAAAAATCTCATTCTTTTATTCATCATTAATTCACTTTTGGGATCTATTTTGTTTTCTATTATTTATACCTTTGTATATGAAAGTTGTAGATAATAATATAAAAATACAAAATTGAATTTACACAAAAATAATACGTAGTGGACTTTTTATACGTTGAATAAAAAGCCAAAATCAAACTTTCCAGACCCATACCTTCTCCATATGAACTCAAAATGTATCAAAATAACTTAATTGTACATAACTTTTAATAAGCTATTTAATGAAGGTGGCTTCACTTAATTTGGAGTTAAGATGCAAAGTTAGGTTTTGAACCCATATTATACAATAAACTCGAATAAAATATTCATTTTATTTATTCTGTATTATTTTTATAATTTTATAATTTATAATTTTGTAAATATTATTTATAGTATAGGTACATACGTAGAATAGAATAAAATCATAAATAAAATACAAAAAATAAAATAGTATATATAGACACATAGATGAAACGCTTATACTTATACCTATATATTTAACACCCATATTTATTTAAGTGTACATAATACATCTGAAAAATACAACAAAAATATATTTATGTGTATAAAAATAAGTTATAATTATATAAACTATTAAAATTAAATAAAAAAATAAAAAATACAAAATAAAAATAAAATACCCAAAACATAGGTAAATATACCTATAAATAAACCCTCAAAAGGTAACTTGTAATAAATAAGCCCTTAAAAATAAATAAAAACTATATTAAAATACTACAGAAAATATTAAACACTTTTTATTTCATAACTAAAATTAATTAATTCATTTATTATTTATTATTGATTTTTCAAATAATTTTTGACTCGTCTTTTTTGGTTGGGCCATGTCGACCAATCAGGGGGAATCAAGAGTTGACATTGGTCAACTCTTCTCCCCAGGCGTAGCCTTGTTAGAATACTACATGAAATATTAAACACTTTTTATTTTATAACTAAAATTAATTAATTAATTTATTATTTATTATTGATTTTTCAAATAATTTTGACTCGTCTTTTTTTGGTTGGGCCACGTGGACCAATCAGGGGGAATCAAGAGTTGACATTGGTCAACTCTTCTCCCCAGGTGTAGCCTTGTTAGAACCTCAGTTGACCCCCGTCTTCTTTGATTTTTTTGTAGCTTGATACAAGCATCATTTTGAAGAGATCCCTTCTCCACTTTTTTCGTCGATCTATGCTCTATCACGCCTGATCGTTTCCTCGAGGATTGGATGCCTGCATCGAGCTGCACACCTCATTTTTGGACCCCTATCCGTCATCTATACAAAAGCCCCCTCCGATCTTCCCTTCGATTTTTGAATCCCCCTTTTCTCCACTTTCTTCTGCCCAATCGAGGTGCAAAGGCTTGAGCAAGGTAACAACTTGATCTTTTAGCTTCTTGGCACATGAAGGAGTGAAGTAAGGAAAGTCTCCATGATGAACCGCCAAATGAATAAGTTAATTTGGATCCGTTGTAGCACGGACACCTAGCGTGTCATACAAAACCGAATGAATAATCTTTATGAAGAGGATTCAGCTTTAATTTTTAACTTGGGAAGTCCAGGGTCAATCATAAGGACACGAGCAATTAAATGATTAAATTTAAATGATAAATATCTAATGTAGCAACTTATAGGATGATTTATAATAAGCTGATGCACAAATCACAAACACGGCAGATTTTTAAAACATTTTTATGCACTTTATATTTAAGGAAGGCAAAGTGCACAAACAATACGATTATGATACTCATAATATGAGTAGACACTCAACAAAAGACTTGTACCAACTATAAAAACTCCCTGAATTTGTTTAATTATAATTAAAGCATGAATCATGTAAATGGTGATTTAAGTCTCAAAAGCAAATAAACAAAATTTGTCCTCTGATTTCACTTGGATGCTTAATTGTTTAGCGAGCAATTAAATCACTTAATAGCTTGATGACATTGATTACAAATAAATAGAAAGTAGTCATTAAGATTCAATATGATTATCAAGTTAAACTCCTCGTAAATATTTTTTTCAATTTCAATTCAAAGTCAATGAAAGTACTCAAGAGAAAGAACAAATATAGCGTGATTTTTAAATCAAAATTCACAGTAAATCACGCCAAATAAAGACCATCAAAATATCTTTCAAAATGACTTCATTTGGATTTATAGATAAAAAGATATTCAACAATCAACCCAAAGGCATAAATACAAAGAAAACTCCAAGTTTTATTACAAATAAAGACAAGTAGGTACTAAAATGTAAATAAATAACACTGCTTGGATATATTTGCAAATTTTCAAGGATATGGTCTTATATGTAGTTTCTACTCTCTGAAGGGACTCCACTAGAAATTTCACTGGTCGCACGCATGTAGCACGTGATCTGAGCCAGACTAACCAAACCAGAAAAGACACATGGCGCATTCCCAAGGCTCCCAACATGTTTGATCACTCCCAAGCTAAGGCTTGCAGCGCTGCGTTGATCTGGATACGTGGCTTGATATAGTTCCTTGGATCTTGCCCAATATGTCTGATCCGACAGTTGTTGTACTTCATCCCTCAACGAAACTCCTCCATATGCGGTGGTTCTGTAACTGGGCTCTGACGAAGGATACTGTTCTTGTTCGCGCTCTACTTATCGATTTCAAGGTAAAGGAACTTCCGCAAGGATCCAGTGAAAATGATGATACTCTCAAGATCCGACAAGAACATGAAGATCCTTGGTTTAATGCATGCTTGTCGGAGGCTGAATATATCAACTCAACTTCGGTCGAATTCCCTCCATTGAAGACCTGCGAGGATTAGTATATATCCAAAGTGAGATACGAATCTTTAAGGATGTATGTGATGAAATGGAGTAGAGGGTTCCTGGAAAAGAGAGATTCGAACCCTAAATTTAGTCCAGGCTTTTCCAAAGCCTGGAGTGGATCGGAGGTGAAACAATGATGGAGAAGATTTGAAGATTCATGGGATAACACGTGTGGATTGTGGATGTTATACGAAGGATTCCATATGACAAGATCTATGAAAATAGGCGAAGACATGATACAAGTAGGATGAATAAATTGGAAGATGCAAGGGAGATGAAGTCAAGTGATTTGTGATGAATCAGTGCCTAGTTGGAGCTTAAGAAGCTCCATGAGTCTTCTCTTAACCACACGGTTTTTTGTGGAAGCTCTAGCAACGCTGACGATGGTTGCAACACGAGGCAAAACTCGTAGATCTCGTCGGAGCAAAGTCTTCTGTCGTCACTTGTCTCAAGACCTCCTTGTTGTCACTAGAAGGTGGAGAGGGTAGGAGATTGGCTCACCAAGTGGCGGATAACCGTTGCTTGAATCAGTGGTGGTGCATTTGAAGGTGCAGTGACGGAGGTTAAGGGTGGTTTAGAAGCAGTTCTAACCATTAATGCAGGATGGAGGAGTTAACGATCGGTAGTGGCCGTCATGGATGTTGGTTGAGCAATGAAGTAATGGGTGATGGTTTCAAGGGAATAGGCTACAGGTGGCGATTGGTGTAATTCGGAGAAGTTGCGTGGGGATGAAGGGATGCGTTGCTTGGAAGAGGTGGCTGGAGGTTGAAGGTGAGTTCCAAGCCGTTGGATCTGGTGATCCAACATTTAGAAATAGGGCGGAAGCATACAACTAGATCTGCATGGATACGCCTAGTCATGAGACGATCATACGGCTCTGCTTACTGAGGGGATGGCTTGATCACGACCATTAAATCCAAAAAATATGATGGCCTAAAGACGAGGCGGGTGTGATTGAATACAGGTTGTTTGATCAGATGATCAGATGGTCTGCAAGAGGGACGGGTGGCAAAATAAGAAGGGTCACATGATGCATTTTGAAGGCGCTATGTGGCCCAATTAGAATTGCATGTAACAAATAAATTAGATTAAAATCGAAAAGAATTAGTTAAAGGGAGAATTATAAAAAGTGATGAACATGAAAGTTGTAGATCTTGATGAGATCTACAACTTTAATCAGAAGTCAAAGCGATTAGAGGTCTTCTAAACATGGATAAAATTAAATACTAATAAAAATCATATAATACAATTTTCTTTGATTTTTCTTTTGCTTATTTTTTAGGTCTTTATTTATTTTATGTTATTTATTTTTTTTATAAAATTTATTATAATTTTTATTTGCTTTTTAATAAGATATATATATATATATATAAAGTATTACACCATAATAGGGTTATATTAATATATAATAATTAGTGTCATTTATCTACAACAAATAATTAGTTAATTAATGTTAATAGTCAATGAATCTTGTGATTAACTTCAGTAAGAGAGATAATAATTGTATTTGATGATGATAAATACGAGATTTATCACCTCTTATATTTAAGCTAAGCTCGTCCTCGAGCTAATAAATAAAGAATTTTGTTAAAGAGTTAGCTTAATTAGTGAGATCCCTAACATGTGCAAGTGAGTATACAAGACTTGATTTGACCTAGTTAAATAGGTTTAAGATATTAAAACTCTAAGTTGATCCAAGTATTAATCAAAAGGAACTCAATTCTTCTAATTGTCAGACTCTCAATGTATACATATATATAAGAAGTATGACTTAGTGTAGACTGCAACCATGAGAGTGAAGTCAAAATATCAACAAAAATTCCAATCTCAGAAGCTCTCTCAAAGATCCAATTCTCAACTCTAGGGAATAAATCTAGTCTTGCCTCAATCCGCTTTCTCTTTAGTTTGTCAGACTTCAATGGTATAGATGGAAGGCCAGAATATGGAGGATGTAGGATTGTGCACTTATTTCCAATCAGCGTGTCTGTCAGAAGACAGTGAGTTGTTTGTATTTGTTTTTCCGGGAGTACATCAGGGCGCATATTTTTAAGGTATCTAATATACCTGCACCCAGACTTGTAGCACGAGCGATGTAGAACCCTTTTTGTGGTACTAGCCCGACTCATAAAAGTCTACTGATTTGGTCCAACTGGACACTTAAAGGTTGGGAGCGCTCACCTTGAATATAATAGCTCAAATGATGGAACTTTGTAATAGAATGATCTTTTCTTTTCATTTTCTATTATTTATTTATTTTTTATTTGAGGGAACTTCCATTCTTTTTGGCTAGCTACACTGCTTTTACCAAGGATTGGCACACACTGATTAACTTATTAATTTAATATCATCACACCTTGGCACTTTAGGTCAAAATCAAAAGATAGCATGAGAACATGTCCCACACTAGCTAAAATGCTAACATTCAGGTTTCATGAAGCCGCTGTTAATCTTATCCAATCCTCGAGCATCATATGGATCAAGTCCAAACTCAAGCTTCCAATCCGAGTCTCCTCAGTGATACATTGATTCATCTCAATCATAATTGCACTCGTGTATGTGAGTGATGGTCGAATTCTTTTAAGGGAGATTAAGCATGAATATATAATGCATGTCCTCAAACTAGGAGAGTGTGAGTTTTAAGTCAAACACCCCTACTGATTAATACATGATAACTCTAAGTCTAGAGACTCCTTAAACCAAGTGTTAAAGATCATCTCAAGCCTTGAGTGCACAGTGAAAGTGTCAGAGAATAAGTTAGTGTGTTAGTTATTTACAAAAGAATTAATGAATTATTAGCTTTATTAAAGCAGATGCAACATATTGGATACCCTAATCAAATTCATAGAGAGAACATATAAACACACTAGGATACCCAACATCACAACATTTACAAGCTTCATCTCCTTACAAATCGATCGATCCTTTGAGGTCTAAAATTATAAGCTGCCTTATGTTTCAACTGTTTTTTCTTAACAGAATACACTCCGGAATCTGAGTATGAAGATCTTCATCAAATTGGATTTTCAACCTTCTAGAATGATGCCATTCTTCCTCAAAAGTAATATCCATATCCACATGGGAGCCTTCACAATCATAGGAAGTCGAATCAAACAGTGAAATCCTGCAATAGACTTTTGGGTTTTCTTTAGAAGAGAAAAACTAGACATAGTAGGATGACCCAACTTACAAGATATGTGAGAATCCAAGGACTGAACATCCTCAAGAAATGGTAAGGGCACATCTATATCCAATTCTTTTATCAATAAATCATCCTCCTCAATAGGCATCACTCTTTTTAGAGAACTCTTTATCATCTTGATCTTCCAAAATATAGAATTGAAATGCATATTTTCCTCCATGTATAACTCTGAAAGACTCTAAAGCAAGACAACCTTATAAAGGAAAAAGAAGAAATGATTCGGTGAACCGTCGTGACCTCTTGGAATCTTAAAACTCCAAAGGTTACTGAAGAGAAACAACAAAAATGACTAAATTTTCAATTTATTTTCTGATTTTTATTGGATTTTGAATGAATTAATTAGTTAGTCTCATTTACACTGTTAGCTTTGAAAAGAATTTTGAAAACTTTATGTAAACAAAGTTAAATAGATATAAATTTTCAAAACTTTTTACAAATGATTTTTCAAACATTGTCAATACGAATTTTACAAACCATGTAAAACTTTAAAAAACAAACTTTTGGAAAACATGCCAAATATCTATATAATTTTCAAAAAAACATTTTCAAAATGTTTTATACACAAATCAGTTTAAAAATATAATACGATACCCATAACTTCAATAAGTTTTAAAAATATGAGCTATGGCTAAAGTATATATGTAATATATACGGTAGGCCCCCTATACTTAACTTTTGCTATGTCCTCATAGCACAACGTGATATGAAGCCATAGCTCAACTAACTATAAAACAATCCACAAGAATTGAGTTGAGAATAAGACAAGTGTAAGCATGAATATATAAGTAAGCCCTCCCTATACTTAGGTTTGGAAAAACTTAAGTACAGAGATAGAGATGAAAACAAAGGAGAGACCTGAAGTGAAGAGAAAGTAGGGACAAATCACTCCTATACTTAGGCTGAGAATAACCTAAGTGAAAACAAAATAAGAAGCAGAGAGAATCTACAAGATAAGGCTTAGAATGAATATGAATCTTTTTATACAGAATCTTCTGAATTGATTATGCCATGATATTCATGCCTTGATTGAGAAGTTTGAAAATGAATCAATAGGCAGGAAGTTAATCATCTCAACAGGAGTTAACCTTTCCTTGGATTCTACAAAATGTTTAAGTAACTTCTTTTAAGGAAGGTGCATTCTCTGAAAGCTCTGAGATCTCTACACTACTATTCCCATGTACTTCTTTAACAATAAAAGGACCCCTCCACTTTGACTTAAGGTTCCATGAAAAATCTTTAACTTCGCATTAAACAATCATACCTTTTGTTCAGGGACAAAATTCTTGCATCTAATATGCGTATCATGTCACTTCTTAGCTTTGTCCTTATAGTTCATGATGTTGTCATATTCTCGGTTGCAGATCTCCACTAGTTCATTTAAGTTAAGGTCTCTTCACAACTTCCCTAAGTGACAACTCCAGTTTATCTTCTTTATTGCTCATTCAGATTTATGTACTAATTCAACGGGAAGATGACATGGCTTACCATAAATCATCATGAAAGGTGAAGTGCCAAGAGGTGTCTTGTAGGTTGTTCTGTAAACCCACAGAACTTGGTCCAACTGTTGAGATCAATTCTTTCTATCTGGATGGAGTAACTTTTGAAGAATGTTCTTCACCTCCCTATTCAAAACCTCTGCACGCTGTTTGATTGAGGGTGGTAAGGACTAGTTATTCTATACTCAAATTCATAGTCCTTTGATAAAGATTTCACCATCCCATTCACAAAGTGACTACCCCCATCAGATATCAGAATTTTGGGTACCTCGGACCGTGAAATGATATGATCCTTAATAAACTTGCAGACAATCTTCCCATATGCGGTTCGGGTTAGGATAGCCTCCACCCATCTAGACAAGTAATCAACCGCTAACAAGATGTACTTGAAATCTTAGATATTAGGGAAGGGACCAATGAAATCTATGCCCCAAACATCAAAAGCATCACAAACAAAATCACAGGCTGCATGGACATTTCATCTCTAGAACCAACAATCCCTCCCATCCTCTGGCAAGTAGGGCACGACCGTACAAAATTCACAGCATCTCTAAACAAGGTCAGCCAAAAGAAACCACAATGTAACACCTTGTGAGCGGTTATCTTTCCGAATGGTGTCCACCAGCTTCAAATGAATGACAATACATGAGGACAGGTATTCTCCCTAAGAAATACACTTTCTCCAGATACAATTCGATCCTTCAAAGAAAAAGAACAGAGCCCCCCATTGGTATTTCCTCGAATCCGACTTGAGTCAGTCTATACTGCTCCTAGTCCAACCACGGGGAACTTGTTTGGAGACAAGAAAGTTCACCATGTTGGCATGCCATGGAAGTGAGTCAACAATATAAATAGACTCATCTGGAAAGGTATCTCGAATAGACTCAGTATCAGGGGAATGCTTTATTTCAATCCTTCAAAGATGATCAACCACTACATTTTTGACTCCAGGTTTATCCTTAATTTCCACATCAAACTCTTGAAGTAACAGTATCTACCTGAGAAGATGCGCCTTCTCATCATTCTTTTCCATAAGATACCTAATGGTTGAATGATCCGTATAAGCTATCACTTTTAAGCCAAGAATCACAGATCTAAACTTTTCTAAAGACCAAACTACGGCAAGCATCTCTTTCTCGGTCATTGTATAATTTTTCTGTGCTGGATCCAAACTACGACAAATAGAATCCAATCTCGCCTTTGCCCTAATACGACTCCTATAGCAAAATCCGAAGCATCAGTCATGATCTCAGAGGGAAGAGACCAATCAGGAGCTTGCAGTATAGGCGAGTCATAATTTTTTTAGAGATCAAAGGCCTCAAGACACTTATAATTTACAAAGAACTCGGTATCCTTTCCTTAGAGCTCATTTAGTGGTTGGGCAAACCTTAGAAAAATATTGAATAAATCGTCTATAAAATCCCACATACCCTAGAAATGACCTTACTGACTTGATGTCGATTGGTGGATCAAGTTTCTTGATCATGTCCACCTTAGCAGGGTCAACCTCCATCCCTTCTTAGAGTTACAAATTATTATAACAAGACAAGAATGGACTCAATTAATCTAAATAATCGCTCTATGACTTAAATTATTTCGTGGTCTCTCCAGCAAGTAACTCCTAGCTCCTTGCCTCCACAGTCCTTCAGAATTGTCGGCTTCATGGGCCTCCCACAAAACAATAAATATATTAGATAATTCTGGAGATATTAAAACAATTAATTAAGTAAAAATCACAAAACAACACAAGACAAAACAACTAAGACATGCTCAAAAATAATTAAGCCAAAAAATCACTAAATAAATATTTAACCCTAAGAAATGATCATAAAAGGTGCCGCATCCCCGGCAACAACACCATCTGATGAACCACTATATGCATAAGTTAATTTGGGTCCGTTGTAGTACGAGCACTTAGCGTGTCATAAAGAGTCGAATGAATAATCTATATGAAGAGGATTCGGCTTTAATTTTTAACCTGGGAAGTCCGGGGTCGAACAAAAGGATGCTCAAATATCTACTGTAGCAACCTCTAGGATGATTATAATAAGCTGATGCACAAATCACAAACAGGACATATTTTTAAAATAATTTTATGCACTTTATATTTAACGAAGGCAAAGTGCACAAACAATACAATTATGATATTCACAGTATGAGTAGGCACTGAATAAAAGACTTGTACTAGCTACAAAAACTCCCTGAATTTGTTTAATTATAATTAAAACATGACTCATGTAAATGGTGATTTAAGTCTCAAAAGCGAATCAACAAAATTTGTCCTCTGATTTCACTTGTATGCTTAATTGTTTAGCGAACAATTAAATCACTCAATAACTTGATGACATTGATTACAAATAAATAGAAAGTGGTCACTAAGATTCAGTTTGATTATCAAGTTAAAATCCTCACAAATATTTTTTAATTTCAATTTAAAGTCAATGAAAGTACTCAAGAGAAAGAACAAATATAACGTGATTTTTAAATCGAAATTCGCAGTAGATCATGCCAAGATAAAGAGCATCAAAATAGCTTTCAAATGAGACCAAAATGACTTCATTTGGATTTATAGATAAAAAGTTATTCAACAATCAATCCAGAGGCATAAATATAAAGAAAACTTCAAGTTTTATTACAAATAAGGACAAGCAGATACTAAAATGTAAATAAATAACATTGCTTGAATATATTTACAAAATTTCAAGGACGATGTCTTATCTGCAATTTCTACTCTTTAGAGGGGATCCACTGCAAATTTCACTGGTCGTACGCATGTAGCACGTGATCTGAGCCAGAACAACCAAACCTAGCAGAGACATGTGGCGCATTCCCAAGGTTCCCAACATGTTTAATCACTCCCAATCTAAACTTGCAGCATAACGTCGGTTTGGATACGTGGCTTGATATAGTTCCTTGGATCGCCTGATATGTCTGATCCAACGGTTGTTGTATTTTGTCTCTCAACGAAGCTCCTCCGCATGTGAAGGTCATTGTTCACGCTCCATTGATCCATCTCAAGGTCAAGGAACATACACAAGGATCCAATGAAAACGATGATACTCTCAAGATCCGACAAGAACATGAAAACAATTGTTGTATTTAGTGCATGCTCGTCGGAAGCAAAAATTATCAACTCAACTCCGGTCGAACTCCGTCCATTGAAGACCTACGAGGATTAATATATAGCCGAAGCGAGATACGAATCTTTAAGGATGTATGTGATAAGAAATGAAATGGAGTAGAGTGTTCCTGGAATCAAGAGATTGGAACCCTAAATTTTGTCCAGGATTTTCCAAATCCTGGAGTAGACCAGAGGTGAAATAATGATGGAGAAGATTCAAAGATTCATGGGATATCATGCGTGGATTGTGGATGTTATACTAAGGATTCCATATGACAAGATCTATGAAAATATTAACTGAGATGTACTAGGAATAGACGACAACATGATGCAAATACGATGAATAACTTACATGGAAAATAAAAGGGAGATTTAGTCGAGTGATTTGTGATGAATCGGTGCCTACTTAGAGCTTAAGAAGCTCCAAGAGTCTTCGCTTAACCATGAGGACTTGCGTGGAAGCTCTAGCAGTGCTGGTGGTGGTTGCAACACGAGCTAAAACTCGTGGATCTCATCGGAGCAAAGTCCTCCTTCGTCACTCATCTCAGGACCTCCTTGCTGTCACTGGAAGGTGGAGAGGGTAGGAGATTGGCTCACCAAGTGGCAGATAACCGTTGCTTGAATCAGCAGTGGTGTATTTGAAGGTGTAGTGGCAGAGGTTAAGGGTGGTTTCGAAGCAGTTCTAACCACCAATGTAGGATAGAGGAGTTAACGATCAGCATGGTGGTTTGCTGGTGTGGATTTCAGTCGAGCGGTGAAGCAATGGGTGATGGTTTCGAGGGAATATGCTACAGATGGTGTTTGGTGTAATTGAGAGAAGTTACATGGGAACGAAGGGTGCGTCGCTTGGAAGAGGCGGTCAGAGATTGAAGGTGTGTTCTAAGCCATTGGATATGGTGATCCAACAATTAGAAATAGGGCGGAAGCATGCGACTGGATCTGCATGGATACGCCTGATCGGGAGATGATCAGACAAATCTGCTTGCGGAGGGGATGGCTTGATCACAACCATTAAATCCAAAAAATCTAACTGCCTAAAGAGGAAAGGGGTGTGATTGAATCGAGGCTGTTTGATTAGATGATCAGACATCTGTAAAAGAGGCCGGTGGCAAAATAAGGACGAGCCACGTGGTGCATTCTAAAGGCGTCACTTGGCCCAATCAGAATTGAAGACAACAAATAAATTAGATTAAAATTCAAAAGAATTGGTTAGATGGAGAATTTAAAAAAGTGATGAACATAAAAGTTGTAGATCTCGATGAGATCTACAACTTTCATGTAGAAGTCAAAGCGATCAGATGTCTTGTAAACATAGATATAAATTAAATACTAATAAAAACCATATGAAACAATTTTCCTTGAATTTTATTTTGCTTATTTTTGGGTTTTTATTCTATTTTATATTATTTATTTATTTATTTACAAAATTTATTCTAATTTTTTTTGATTTTTAAAAGGAAATAAATACATAAAATATTACACCATAATATGGTTATATTAATATATAATAATTAGTTCCATTTACCTACAACATATAATTAGTTAATTAATGTTAAATAGTCAATGAATCTTGTGATTAAATTCGGTAAGAGAGATAATAACTATGCTAATGATGATAAATACAAGATTTATTACTCCACTATCTCCAGTGGAGCACCCGTTGTGAGGTTTCCGATCTCGTGGCCTAGCACCACTTGAGGTTCTTTTCTTTGCTTTTCAAATAGGCTTTAGCCGTAGCTTTCATTTCATACTTTTATATTAATTTTTTATTATTTGATTTAGCGTAACCAACCCGATTCGTAGTTCATCAAAGCTTTGCTCCGACGAACTCTCCACCGTGATATACCCTCGTTTCCAACTCGCTTCTCACTATCACCTCGTTTCCCAACGCTTCCCCTACATTCCAACGCATCCCATTCACCTGACTGCCTTCTCGAGCAAGCCACCGGATCTCCACCTCCTTCACTCGTCGGAGATCCACCGCCACACCCCAATCTGCTTCCATCCGCTGATGGGTCGAGGTACTTTGCCCTTGACCTAGTTCTCTTCCTGTGCAGGTTTGAAGCTTTAGCGCCAGCTGAAGGAGATTTTGGAGCTGGGGAAGATACCCAGGTCACCTGATCTCCCTCGTCCTCCGTGGGTCGCCCCGGCGAACCTCAGAGCATTTTGATGCCTCTAGCCGATAGAGGGAACCTCCAGGAAGATTTTGGGGTAGGTTGCAGTAGCAATGGACACAAGGGAGGGAAGATCTTGTTGGAAGAAGCTCGCCCAAGCGGAGCTACTTACCTGTTCTTCCACATCCCCTCCCCGCCATCCGATCATCAATAGCCATCCAGATCCATCTATGTTGTTCGATCATCAGTAGTTGTCCAAATCTAGCATGCACCGTCCGGACGAGCTTCGCTATAACTGTCAGATCCATGCTTGGATCTGATCCAAGCCATTGGATGTCGAAGAGGTATCGACCAATGGCGTAGTGACACGTGTATAAGTGGAAGATCCTGACCGTTCGCCGTGCCTATTAGGTGGTAATTTACACTCCAGGTCCCCAATTTTTGTCCCTTTATAATTTAGTCATGTATTTTAATTTTAACGCTTTAATATTTCGGTGAAACGGTAAGGAACCCCCTGCCTTTTATTGTATTTTCTTTTGGGTCCAGATACATCACCTCACGTGTGGTCCCACGTGAGGTGGCAATTTTGCATGTATACCCTTGTAGGTATTTATATCTCTATTTATTCCAAGAACTTTTAATATTAGTTGATTTTTTGGGTAAATTGCATTTTATTTCCTGCCTTATTTTAAATTGCAAAATACTCTTCCTAGTTTTATAATTTTTTGGTTTTTTGTATTTATTAAAAAACATCATCCATGCTCCAAAAAATCTTAAAAAATAGGGTTAAGTACATGCTTGCTTTTAGATTCACGCAATATTTTTGGATTTCAATTTTGAACACTTTTAATATTTATAAAAATCAAAAGAGTATGTGTTTTGACCTATTTGAATTGCAAAATACCAAAAAATATAAAGACATTTTGAAAAATTACGAAAAATATATTTTGTTTATTATTGTATTTTCTAACTCTAGACAAAAAATCCCTAAAATAGAAAAGGAAAAGTTAAAAAATTAAAAAGCTCTAAAATCCTTTATCAAAATACAAAAAATTTTCCAAAAACTCCAAAAACATTCAATTTATTTTATAATTTTATTTATATTATTTTTGATATAATAAAATTGATTTGAAAAATTTTGGACACTTTTTGCCATTTTTCATCTCCAAATCAATTCGACCTATATATTTCATCCCTATTTTAGGATATTTTTGACTTTAAAAATATGTAAAAAATAGAAAAATTTGCTAAAATCCACAAATAGTAGAAAATTATATAAAACCTAAAAATATTTAGTTATATGTTTTTTTACTATTTTTAGTAGTTTTTATAATTACTTTACCTTATATTGTCTATATAGCCTTATATATTCTTATATTATAAATTTAAGAAGAAAAAGAAATTAAACATCAAAAAAATATAAAAAGAAAAAAATATAAAATTAAAAATAATAAAAAATATAAATTTAGATCCATAAAAAGTATAAAATTAAAATCCTCAAAAAATACATAGACAAGTATAACGTAAGTTTTTGGAATTTATTTTCCACTATCTATTGCTTGCTTCATGTGTAAGATACTCTACACATACTTAAACCTATACACATATTTATAGAGTTATAATAAATTTTAACTCCACATCTTTATTTTTCATTATTTGATATGTATTGTGGGTAAATTGTTAATTAGTCCGAGGTTCTCGTCGGTCGCTTCGACGACTGTGTTCCTGCGATAGAATTTCTGACTTTTCACTAGTCCCATTCCACTATGCTGTGACAACAAATCTGCTACATACATTACCACAAATCCTGTGTTCCATGAGCGAACCAAGCATATAGAGATTGACTTCCACTTTGTTTGTGATGTTGTCAAGATTGGAAGAATTACTATTCCTTATATCAACTCAGATCTTCGACTTGCAGATGTATTCACAAAGGCCTTACCTAAGAAGTGCCTTTCCTGGATAGTTTCGAAGTTGGGCATGATGGATAAATATACTCCAATTTGAGGGGGAGTGTTAGTAATGTACCTTATGATCCTTATTTATTATTCATTGTAACCCTATTAGGGGCACTTATGTATTTTCTCCTTCTCTGAGCTCTCTAGGGTTTTGTCGTATATAAGGACCCCTAAACCTCCAGAATACACAAGTTTTCATCCTTCTCAACAATCTCATATCTAATATTAATATCAATAGATGTTGGATATATTTCTTGTATATAATCGTTAAAGTAAAGAAATACCTCTTTCCTTAACCTTTGCCATATCTTAACTTATGTTTCTGGTAGCGTTCAATGTAAACTTTCTTATAAAAATCAACGATATTTTTTTCTATTAGTACATCATCATTAATGATAGTTCTAGAACTATCACTACAAGAATACGAGGATACTGCGAGCATGAATATCCGACCACAAGTAAAAATGTGAGAGCATGCATTCTGGACCACATGATCCTGTCTTCTCTCTCCTAGTTGGATCATATGGTCCAGAATGCATGCTCTCATGTTCTCACAAATTTTGGCTCTCATAGGATCACTCCTCTCTCTCTCTCTCTCTATATATATATATGGGAAAAGGGATTCTAAACTCATTTGTAGGTAACTTTCCTACACCCACCCTTTTTTCTCTCAATTTTTTTAATTTTTTTGAAATGGATCCTTGGGGAATTTAGATCACTATTTGTCACCATCGTGTCATTCAAATTTCAACTTATTTTGAGACTTCTAAGTTATCCATCAAGGTGGTCAAATTTTAACTGTCTCAGATTTGCTGAAATCGGCCATGTATGATGGACATGGTAGGGATGTTTATTTTACGCGAAATTTGAAACACGTATTCTACTTAATATTATAAGTAAATCCCTTAAGGATCCATTTCAAAAAAATAAAAAATTGACAGAAAAGAGGTGGGTGTAGGAAAGTTACCTACACCTGGGTTTAGGATCCCCAAACCCTATATATATATATAGAGAGAGAGAGAGAGAGAGAACAACGATCCTATGAGAGCAAAAACTTATGAGAAAATGAGAGGAATGATTCTGGACCACATAATTCTATTTTCTCTCTCATGGTCTTCTCTCTCCTAGGTGAATCATGTGATCCAGAATCATCCCTCTCATGCTCTCACAATTTTTTGCTCTCATAGGATCACATCTCTCTCTCTCTATATATATATATATATATAGGGTTAAATGAGGCTACACCCAGGGTGTACCCAATTGGCTACTCCCACCCTTATTTTTCCTCCATTTTTTTATTTTTTTGAAAAATAAAAATATGTATATTCATCATTATATCCCTCTAACATGTCATTCAAATTTCGTCAGAAACAGAGACTCCTATACCCTCCGTCTGAAGGGGGTCATTTTCAACAATTCTGAGACTGTTAAAATTCGACAGTCTTGATGGAGGGAATAGAAGTATCGAATTAAGTCCATTTTAGAATGACATCATGGTGACATATTGTGATCTAAATTCAAGTAGTTTTCATTTCAGAAAAATAAAAAATACAGGGGGAAAAGTGGTGGGAGCATGTAAGTTAGCTACACCCAGGGAGCATACTCCTTTTTCCCATACACACACACACACACACACACACACACACACACACACACACACAGGTGTGTATGGGGCTACCCCTTGTTGGCTGCCCTCGCCTCATTTTTTGTCAATTTATTTTATTTTTTTGAAAAATATCGCCATGTATATGCATCCCTATATTTCTCCTCTACGCCATTTACATTTCATCAGAAATCGAGACTCCTACGGCCTCCATTTAGATAATGTCGATTTAAAAAATCCTACGACCATTAAAAAATGACTGCTTAGATGGAGGTTGTAGGAGTCTATTTCTAACGAAATTCGAATGACATATAGGAGGGATAAAGGGATGAACATACACGATGATATTTTCTCAAAAAATAAAAAAATTACGAAAAATGTTGTTGGGCAGCCAACTGTCTCCCGAGGGGCAGTCCCATTTTTTCCACATATATATAGGGTAAAATGAGGCTGCCCTAGGGAGAGCTAACTTGGCTCCCTCCATTCCATTTTGTCCCGTTTTCTTTGAAAATTGCTTTTGTGGATTTTCATCAATATATCCCTATATTAAATCATTCAAATTTCATACGAAACAGAGATTCTTGCGGTCTCCATCCAGAGGGGGTCGTTTTTAGCAATTCTGTTACCGTTAAAAAATGACTCTCTGGATGGAGGTCGTAGGAGTCTTTGTTTCGCACGAAATTTGAATGACATAATGTAGAGTTATAGTGATGAAATTCCACGGAAGAAATTTTCGAAAAAAATAAAAAATTATGCAAAATGGGATGGGGGAGCCAAATTAGCTCCCCTAGGGGCATGTCGCAAAGCCACCACACGCGGAGGAGCTTCGTTGAGAGACAAAATACAACAACCGTCGGATCATACATATTGGGCGATCCAAGGAACTATATCAAGCCATGTATCCAAACCGACGTAACACTGCAAGTTTAGATTGGGAGTGATTGAACATGTTGGGAACCTTGGGAATGCGCCACATGTCTCTGCTAGGTTTGGTTGTTCTGGCTCAGATCACGTGCTACATGCGTGCGACCAGTGAAATTTGCAGTGGAGCCCCTCTAAAGAGTAGAAAGTGCAGATAAGACCTCGTCCTTGAAATTTTGCAAATATATTCAAGCAGTGTTATTTATTTACATTTTAGTACATGCTTGTCCTTATTTGTAATAAAACTTGGAGTTTTCTTTACATTTATGCCCTTGATTTATTGTTGAATAACTTTTTATCTATAAATCCAAATGAAGTCATTTTGGTCTCGTTTGAAAGCTATTTTGATGCTCTTTATCTTAGCATGATCTACTATAAATTTCGGTTTAAAAATCATGCTATATTTGTTCCTTCTCTTGAGTACTTTTATTAACTTTAAATTGAAATTGAAAAAATATTTGTGAGGATTTTCACTTGATAATCAAACTGAATCTTAGTGACCACTTTCCATTTATTTGTAATCAATGTCATCAAGTTATTGAGTGATTTAATTGCTCGCTAAACAATTAAGCATACAAGTGAAATCAGAGGAAAAATTTTGTTGATTCGCTTTTGAGACTTAAATCATCATTTACACGAGTCGTGCTTTAATTATAATTATACAAATTCAGGGAATTTTTGTAGTTAGTACAAGTCTTTTATTCAGTGCCTACTCATACTGTGAATATCATAATTGTATTGTTTGTGCACTTTGCCCTCGTTAAATATAAAGTGCATAAAAATATTTCAAAAATCTGTCATGTTTGTGATTTGTGCATCAGCTTATTATAATCATCCTAGAGGTTTCTACAATAGATATTTGACATTTAAATTTAATCATTTAATTACTCGCATCCTTGTGTTCGACCCTAGACTTCCCATGTTAAAAATTAAAGCCGAATCCTCTTCATAGAGATTATTCATTTGACTCTTTATGACATGCTAAGTTCCTGTACTACAACGGACCCAAATTAACCTATGCATTTAGTGGTTCATCAGATGGCGTCGTTCCCGGGGATGCAGCACATTTTATGATCATTTCTTAGGGTTAAATATATTATTTAGTGATTTTTTGGCTTAATTATTTTTGAGCATATTTTAATTGTTTTGTCTTGTGTTGTTTTGTGATTTTTACTTAATTAATAGTTTTAATCTCTCCAGAATTATCTAATATTTTTATTGTTTTGTGGGAGGCCCATGAAGCCGACAATTCTTGAAGGACTGCGGAGGCAAGGAGCTGGGAGTTACTTGCTAGAGAGACCACGAAACAATTTAAGTCGTAGAGAGATTATTTAGATTAATCGAGTCCATTATTGTCATGTTATAATAATTTGTAACTTATTCGTCTACTTAGTTTATTGAGTGGAATATATGTTACAAATTTTATGCAAAACAAACATTCCTAACATGTCCATCTAGATAGGGTCAATTTTAGTAATTTTGAGATTATTAAAATGTGATGGTCTTGATGAAGATAGTAGAAGTATCGAATTTAGTTAAATTTGGCATGAGATCATGGTGATATATGGTGATTTAAATCTCCATGGGCTTCATTTGAAAAAGACAAAAAAATAATGAAAAAAAATGATCGGGTGCCAAATTTTGATATATGCAAACATCTGTATCCGTATATGTATATCCGTTTTCATATATCATTATAGTCATAAATCTATTTTTAATCATATATAACATAAGTCTATATTTTTTTACCATATTTGTATAATTTTTATAATACAAATACATTTAGTCAATTTATATCATGTGGTTTCCATTTAATTCTTATATATAATTCGATTCTATAGATTATTTCTAACATCAATCATATGCGATCAGTATCTGTTTTAAATCTGTATCTATTTTTTAAGGATATGGTAAGATAATTTTAATATCCGTATCCATATTCGTTTAAAAACGGATAAAGATACTATAATAAATATATTCGTATCTGCATCCATCTGTTTACATCCCTAGACCTGAAAGCCCGGGTAACAGCTAGGAATGAGCAAAAAATCGAGCTGACCCAACCTAGCCCGGTTCTCGGCTCGAGTAAGCTCACGTCCGGCTCGAGCCCGTAATAAAAAGGAACAGGCCTGGTCAATTTTTTAATCCTGAATGCCTTGTCGGACTGGTCTCGGGCTAGCCCGATCATGGGCCGACCCGACTAAAAGCTCGACTTGCGGCCCGATGCTGATATTGACTTTTGTTTTTCTCTTTTAATTCAAATAACTATATTATTTTGATTCTTTTTCCATGCCGCGAATGGATTCTAGAGATTAAAGTTCACATGAAAAATAAGTTTGGTGCAGATTTTTTTTTTCAAATTAAGTTTCGTTGATATTTGCACTGAGAAAATTTCAAATAACGATATTACTGATCTTTTGCTTGTTGACTTGTTTTTCAAAGCAAGATTATTTGCTAACAGTCTCAATCAAGATACGAGTCACCTTTTGCCAAATTTTTCAAAGCAAGATTTGACATTTTTCTGATTTTCCGACTGTTCATATTTACCAATGGAGGGCAATGGAATCAATTCTTGATTTTTTGGGTGAAAGAAGCTTCTAAAATTAGATTTGGCATTTTCGATAGAAAATTGTCGGGCCAACCCGACCGACCCATTTTCTAGTGGATCGGGTTCAGGCTTGGACCGTAAGTGAAGATTTTGAACAGACCTAAACCCGACCTGTGGGCCCGATATATTTGACTGGATTCGAACTGGACTGGGTTGGACCCGACCTGATGCTCATCCCTAGAACTAACACCTTTGTTTATTTTAAAAGGAAGGTGAGGTTTTCAAGAGGATAAAGGAGAAGAATGCAAATGGATCCCACTCAACTAAGTTCCATCTCTCCCTTCCAAGAAAAACATGTGAAAAGTCCTCCCACTCCACCTCTCCGGTCTAGTCCATGTTGGAGGCGTGTCTGATGGCCCCCACCACCACCTCCTTCCTCCCATTTACATACGCGCAGTGGTCTAGTCATACTCACCTTTTCCACCCACAAAGTCTTTCCACTTCCATTCCCCCTTTTGACCCCTTCCATTCCTCTGCTCTCTCCTCTTCCAAACCCACCAAGACGCAAGCCTTCTTTCTTTCATGGCTCCCTCCCTCCTCTTCTCCCTCCTCCTCGTCGCCATAGCCTCTCCCACGGCCTCCACCAACACAGAAGGTAAAGCTACACAGAGGCTCTCGCTCCCTCTCTTCTCTTCTGAACATCCTGCATGCGTCTCAACCACTCGCTTCCTGTGCTCCAGGTGAGGCTCTGCACGCTTTCAGGGCGAGGCTCAACGACCCAACCCGCGTCCTCCAGAGTTGGGATCCCACCCTCGTCAACCCCTGCACCTGGTTCCACGTCACCTGCAACAACAACAACCAAGTCATCCGCCTGTTCGTCGCGCAAAGCTCCACCTTTTCCTTTGTTACCCACCTCTACTTATCCATTCTGATGATGGGTTCTCCTCGGCTTTCAGGGATCTTGGGAATTCTAACATATCCGGTCCCATCGGGCCTGAACTTGGTCGCCTGGACCACCTTCAATACCTGTGAGAAACTTCGAAAGATCTCGACTTTTTGATGGTTTCGGGTAGAAACACGGGATACAAATTTGTGGGTTTTGCTGATCTTGATTCTTGACGTGTTTGTGCGTTTCAGGGAGCTGTACAGGAACAATTTTGACGGGAAGATACCCGAGGAGCTGGGAAATCTCAAGAGCCTGATTAGCTTGGACTTGTACGAGAACAAACTCGAGGGGCACATCCCAAAGTCCCTGGGGAAATTGAAATCGCTTAGATTCATGTACATTAGCTCAATCTGATTAATCTTTGCTTCTCGCATCGAATATGTTTGGTTGGTACTTAATTTAAATAAATCGCTGTTGCAGGCGTTTGAACAACAACAGACTGACAGGGCCCATTCCAAAGGAGCTTGCCTCCCTGACAAACCTCAAAGTCTTGTGAGTACATAACCGGAACCAGTCATTAAAGCTCTGCCTCTGTTTGCAGATGCGGCTTCTGCTGCAGCTTTTGTCCGTCTTCCTTTTATGGTTCTGTCTGCTTTTTTGTGACGGGTTTGTTGGCAAACGTTGCAGTGATGTTTCTAACAATGATCTCTGTGGAGCTATCCCCATTGATGGACCTTTTCCCACCTTCCCTCCCGAAAGGTAAAAGCCTCCAGATGCTTTGTGGATATTTATTTCATTATTATCTTAGCAATAACTAGAATCATCAATTTACATTTTGTTCTCATATGATTTTAAATGGTATTTGTACAAGCTATGTCAGATTTCTATACTGTATCCAGTTACAGCCAATTGCTCTGGTATTCCATGTATTTGCTTCCTGATTCCATTCCATCTAGGCCTCACTTCCCTGACTTTGCATTCGAATATTGACGTGGTTTTTATCGACGGACTTTGCTACGGTGGCTTAGCTTCAACATGTGTTCGGCTGCTTTTTTTCATTGTTTGCGGTCAATTTAGTTATGCAAGTTTGTAGCAGCCATTCTAGCTGCAGATCCTCTAATCGTCAGCTGAACCTTGTTTCAAGATGGGATTCCAATTGAATAGATCAAACAAAGATACTCGTAGTTGTAACATGTGATTGCAACTAAAGTAGGAATATGGCAATAGGTCGAACCGGTTATGCATAGTCATAGACTGTAACTTGGTTTAAGGCCATCTCAGTCTTCTAGATTAATCTGTAACAAGAAGAGTGGGCTTAGAAGGTGCTAATAAATGGAAACACAAGTTTTTATATTTGTTACTGAACATTCATTATGAGAACCTTGTGCTATGTCAGCACATCCCAGTTAATTTCTTTATTTTTAATTAAATGCGTTAGGAAATCGATGAAATTTTGGCATTCATGCCTTTGTGAACAGTAGATATTTAAACAAACATATAATGATATATAGACTAAATCTCGTTGGCGACAAATTTCTCTGTTCAATTAGTCTGCTTTATAATAGCAAACTGCATTAAGCATCTAATAGTGATGGAGCTTCCAACACAACTATTGTTGTTACTTTTCCTTTGGGATCTAATGAGATGCTAAATCATAGCATTCTAATCATGTACTTGTTTGTGTGTTACCGTTCACTTTGCGAGTCGAAGCGTGTGTGTCTATTTTAATTGTTTCATATGGAGAACATATCAAAGTACCACATCATCTAAAGATCTCATATAGGTCTAAATTGTTTAAAAAACTAAATCTAGTTACTCCTACTTCCAGTAACGAATTCCAGTCAGTTACAAAACCCCATTGCCTGTAGCCCTTTGCAGTCAACCTTTTTTAACGATGTCATGTTACTGCCTCTCGAGCTCTGATCTTTTTATTTATGAAGCATGCATCAAATTTGAAATCTAACTTATGTGCTGAATTATGTTTTTCAGTTTCGAGAACAACACCAGACTTAGTGGACCGGAGCTCCAAGGACTCGTATCTTATGATGATGGATGTTAGATTCGTAAAAATTAAAATGCAGAGCTATACAACAGCCCTTTCTGTTTAACCAGATGACTTTGAAGGACAACGTACTCGTTGAAGTTATTCGAACAGGTTGAATAGCAATATGTATACTTAGTGATAAGAAAACTAAAGTTTCCTGCTTATCTTGTGCGGCGTTTGAAATTATTTGGTGTTACTTGAGCTCCCTCGCTGAAAACACATTCCTTTTTTAAAAATTTGTGAAGCTGGAAATGTAGCAAGGATTATCAATAAGCTGTCTATATCTAACCGTTTGGAGGTGCCAAAATGAAGACTAGTATTTATCTAATAAATTTGATTTAAGTTTTAGAAGAGCAACTTTCATTGAGAATATATTGCAGACAGTTCTATGCCAATTATCATCATATAAATTAAAATTTAATATGTTGGAAAAGAAAAGAACCCACCCATGTGTTTAGTACCACATGGGGGAGCGGTCACTGTTGGGTCTGTCTGTGGGGCTATATAAGGAGCCACACACCCCCTGTACTCATTGAGAACTTCAATAGAAGAAATGCCCAGTTAAGGGGCTTCTCCCGTGGTTTCATCCCGCTCCTCTCGGAGTAGGGTTCCACGCTAAATCCCGCGTTCTTATTCTTATTTATCTTTATCCATGTTTATGCTTCCGCTTATGTTTTTCTACATGGTATCAGAGCGGGTCGATTCTCGAGGATTTCAAGTTCTTATATATGGTCGAGATTTATTTTTTTTATGTTGAAGATTTGTTGTTCTTGTTCTTGTTCGAGATCTGTTCTGGCGAGATCTGTACATGTTTCGGGATTTTCTGAAACCCTAGCAAGATCTGAGGTGATGATCCTTTTCCCGCACGAGGTTGTGTGCATCCCCTCTTTCAGGTCTCACATAAGGCCGCCAAGCATCTCTCACATCAGGCCGCATCTCTGCTCGCCAAGCATCTCTGGTCGTATGCTCTGAAGTCCAAAAGCACAGGAGTCCCTAAGGTAGGGCATCGGCAGCAACTCCCCAGATAATAAATACAAGTCAAATTAGCTTCAAGTTAATGAAGGATGGACAAGGTAAATATATAAAAGAAGCCAGCAAATTCGGAATGGTGATAAGCCCAATAAAAGCTTGTGAAGTTAATAAATTAAATGTGGGACATAAAATGGAAAATAGTAAGTGTAAGATGAACATAAGTTAACCTATCATCATTTCTGAACAACAGAGGTTTAAGTACATTATTTTGCAAGATCACTGATTTTTTTACTTTCAAATAATGAAATATCAAACAGTTTTTCAGCGAAAAACTTCTTGGGATTGTTGCATACGGGCTTGGTACGTTTTTGGCCTCTTTGGGTAGGGTTATCTTAACCCTTTAGGTCAATTCGCGACAATGTGATGCCAATAATGTGTGGGTTTTGCGACCAGCTAGAAATGCCTTAATTTTTCATGAGGAAAGTTTTTTTTTATGAAGAATGTAGTGTCACATGCCAAGGCTTTTCATGAGTGATGGTTCTTGTAGACTTGTACTCAGAACAGTTTCTCTGTCATGGCTTGAGTGGAAATAAGATTCTAGATATACACTATTTATCCTCTAAAATACCATCATTCAACTATTAATATTGTACTAAAAATAATTATTTGCTCATCACTCTAAGGACCATAAGTTATGATCGGGAGGATTGGAGGAAGGAGGTCCATTCTCTTACAAGTTCAAAAGGCTATAGTAGCTTGGCATCACTCTAAGGACATGTTTGGTTTCAATAAAAAAAGGACATGTTTGGTTGCCAGGGTACCTTAGGGTATCTTGATGTACCTCTAGCTCCACCCTTGCATTTCTGAGTTGGGATTACTTGTATGAACCCTACCATTTCTTTGGTATAATATTTTTTAACCATGTTCAAATAAACAAATTAACATAAAAAATATATTATAATCATTAAAAAGGTTAATATAATACATAATCAATGTCACATCAAATCACATGTATCATTTCAATCCTTCCAACCATCCAAACAACTACTTTTCATGGGAGGATACCCCAACCCAACCCAGTTACCAAACAAACCCTAAGTGATGTGACATTGCTCATATGCACCAAACGGCAATAGAATGCAGAAGGAAGCCACTAAAGGTTGAGACGAGCCCCTTCTCATTTACATCTTCCTCGTAAAAGATTAGACACCATGCATTAGAGTGAGCGAATAGGAAAAGAACCCTACGAAGAGACCGACTGGAAGTGAACTATGTCCTTTACCTTACTAACTTCTTTTTTGAGTATCCAAAACTATCTCGAGGTAATTTTTGAAATACCAAATTTATTTTCTTTAAGATGATTACCCTTCTGGTGATGGCTTGTGTCTCTTTAAGATACTTGTCTTAAATATGTTACTTCTAGATGTTTATGATGAGATTTCCTTAAGATTTGCATATGGTAGTATCTCTACTTTTAAAAATGTTCAAAAAATCATGCGTCGTTGGTCTAAAATAAGATTAGATGAACTTGATTTAAGGCTAACTCTATATAACGACCAGTTGTTATCCTAATCAAGAAGTATATGTTATAAATGCTTTCTTTAGTTATTAACTTCTCGAACAATAAGTACAAATTTGACAATTTTTGAGACGAAGAAAGAGGAATGAAAACCAAAATAAACATCAATTTTAATGTGAAAACCATTTCGAATAAAAATCATGACTTAAAACATCCTCTTATAGAAATTTTCATTTGTTCGCTTGATGAATTTTCCTTCCGTTAATGAGCTACTTCGAACAAAGGGTAGCAAAATCTCACGTACAAGCGAGCCCTTCCTCGGACAACCAACCTTCAAGGAAGATTTTATCTTCCACAAAAAAAGGAATAGGAATTCACTACATGTAAACCCGATGCATGAGTTTTTCTTATTAGTTTTAAGTTATTAATGTGTTCGTCACAATCCAAAAGTATGTCAAAAATAATTTAATTTCTTATTTTATTCATATTTGGCATATGGGTTCCAAGTGTTGAACACGAAGAAGCTATAATTAGATAAAATGTATATATAGGAAAATGGGGCTGCCCCCTAGGGGGAGCTAACTTAGCTCCCCCGCCCCATTTTCTTCAATTTTTTTATTTTTTTTTGAAATTTTTCCGTGAATATTCATCACTATATTCCTATATTATATCATAAAAATTTCGTGTGAAACAGAGACTCCTACGACCTCCATCCAGACAGTCATTTTTTTAACGGTAACATGATTTTTTAAATCGACCCCGTTTGGATGGAGGTCGTAGGAGTCTCGGTTTCGTATGAAATTTGAATAACATAATATAGAGATTTAATAATGAATTTATACGGTTTTAGATTTCAAAAAAAAAATAAAAAATTGAAGAAAATGGGGCGGGGGGAGCTAAGTTAGCTCCCCCTAGGGGGCATACACATTTTACCCATATATTAATTGGCGGTAAAGGTATACTAATACACACACTAGTTAAAGTTGATTTTTATTTTATATATTATATTTCGATTTTCATGGAATATGCATCTTTGAATGTGTTGTTATAACTTATATTTTTTAATATTACATTTTTATGATTTTTGTATTTTGACATCTTGCAATATTTTTATTTACTTAGGTTTTTAAATATTTATTTAATTCTTTTTGGATTTTAAGGTGAACTTATTTATTTTTATTTTTATTCCGTTTTATCTTTTTCTTTGAGTTTTAGTATTAAGGTAATAATATCTCAAAATAAGGCAAATTTTTGTAAAATTAAGAAATTTTATCCCTTTTAGTTATTTTTTATATTATTTAACTAAAAGAAAATTGCAAGTTTCTTGCTCCTCCAAGCTACCAAGTTTACTACTAGGCTCGTGTAGGACATGATAGTATTTTTTATCTAGCATGCATCCTTCGCAGTCCGCATCAGAATACACTATGAGGTTAAAGTGTTGTCTTTCGTGAGTATAAGGTCCTTTCATTGAGAGTACTTGATATATCTTAAGAGCGCCATGAAGTGTGCTAAGATAGGAGAATCCATAAACTGGCTCAGCTTGCCAATTGCAACTGATATATGCGATCATGTGATGGTAGATACAATAATGTGCCAACTAACCATCTGTTACAACATGTGTATTCAATAGTAACTAGTTTATAAATGAGTATCACGAGATCAATAGGTATATGTGCTAGCTTAGATCCTATCATTCATGTCTCCTAGATTAGACCAATAACATAATATCCTTGGGACATAACGATGCATCGTACGAACAAAAATATTTCAATCTTAAGGAAGTATCATAAGGGTCTCAAATCTTTAATCATAAATTGTTCGTCTAGTTGTTTCTTCACTTCTATAATGCCACTAAAGTCATCTCCTATAACAATGATATCATCCACATAAATCAATATTGCCACAATTATTTTCCATTCTTCAGCTTGAATAAATAAGGATTTGTATATGACCTAGAAATACACTTGCTTTCTAAAACCTCTAATAACTTCTGAATTCATGCTTGAGGGCTATACTTAAACCCATAAAAGACACTACTCTTGAGCCTTGAAGTCAATTGGTTGATGCATGTATACTACATTTGTAAAGTGCATTTTTGAACTTGGGAATACATATAGAGTAGGATCTTCTGCAAATTAGTCTTGAGGCTCATAACACATTAGTAAAACTGGATGAATACATTTTTGGAGTTAGAATAAAATGTATTATCTTAACAAAATTTTGGATATCTTAAAATCAACTTCATAGGAAATAAAAATAAGAAAACAAAATCAAGGTTATTTTTATGGAATTTAATCTTTTATTTATCAAAAAATACAAAAGGGTATGTTTGATAAAAACGAGATTTTCATATTTAATCAAAATGGTATTTTTCCTAGATAGGGAATATTAGATGGAGCATGTAATGCACTTTGAAATTTTATAAATACCGATGTCGAAATTAATTAGAAATAAATACTCGAAATACTTATTATTTATTTTAATGAACAAGATAAACACTAATGGATATTTCTAGGAAATTATTCGAATAATGAGTGATTTTATATTACTAAACAAGCTAAATTGGGTAAAATGCTTAATTTTCACCAAATTATATTTAATAAATCAACCATTGCATCTAAAAATCCAAATAAAGAATAAACATGTAGATCTTTAATGAAGAAATTAAATGTTATTTTAAATTTTGAAAAGTGATGAAAAAATCAATTGTCAAATTATCATTCAAACACAAGGGTGTGCATGCAAAATTAAATAAAATAAAATGAATAACTTGTGTAAAAGGGTACTTTTTGAAATGAAAATAACGAGCAAGGGCTTTCCATAATTTCTCTAGGTGGGAGGCATATTTGAGGTTCTCTGAAGTCATGATGGCATGTATGCAAAATGCTTGATGATGTGCGGGTAGCAGGTGATCAAGCTTATGATCGTACGACTGAAGTATGTTGTCTTGACTTTGATCCACATGTGAAGACATTCCATATAGATGCTCCAGGATTGGCCAATGAAGAAGATTTGATGAAGGAGAAAGCATGACTCCTTTGATGGCTCTGATGCGGCGAGGAAGAGAGGATCAATGGTGGTTATGCGCTCAACCTCCTCTTCCTTTAGCCTTCATCTTCGATTGCAGGGGGTCTCATCTATTCTCCGGTGAAGTAATGGAAGTGGAAGTGTTGCTTTGCCGACAGAGGATCGAGCTCCAACTAAGGGTCAAGGGTGGATGCTCTACTCTACGAAGCATGGATAGTGGCTAGCAAAGGTGATCTGTTGTTGGTTGTTCACCGTCGAGGCCCAATAGATTGAGATGTTGTTGGTGGATGGTCGAAGGATGGAGCAGTAGTGTGTGGAGTTGCTGATGATTCAAGTCATGGTAAATATCTAGAGGGAATATGTTGTTGCAATGGAGAGGTCTGTAGCATGTAGTACCTGCAAATAGAAGGGGCAAGCTCGAGCTCTAAGAGGTTGATCGATGAGGTGAAAAGGAAAAGGTGGCATGAGGCTCCTCGATACATGGACGATTGTGCCTAGGATCTCTGGCCAATGTAACGGCGGAAGGGGAAAATTTGTAGGGTAGAACGTGAAGCGAGGAAGAAGAGTTGCAATGCAATGTCTAATCATATTTGGGTGTTACAAACTGGAGCCAGATGCAGAGGTTTGGAAAAGAGAAGAACAAGGAAGAAGAGGAATAAGAAGTGGGGAAAAGATACAGATTACCCAACCGAGTTTGTGCTTGGGAAGGAAGATTAAAGTTTCACAGTCCTCACTCAAATTGCGTGACAATGGATATGGTCTTATAATCTCGTCTGAGAGGAGAATATGTAGCAAAATGAGGTCCTTCGAATCAATCCAAAGATAGGAGATTGACATCTCTCTTACTGGTTCTCTAGCTTGTTGCCGTCAAGGTGGAAGGGAGCTTGGGTCTCTTCTTTGCAAAATGGTGGATGGTCTAAAACATGGTTGGGTGAATGTGTTTTGAGGCTCAGGCAATCAACAGGGGAGGTGATGGTCATGAAGCTTTGGACGTGGGACAAAGCTCAGCTAAAGTTTCACTCTTCGATCGTTGGTGTAAGGCGTTAGAGCTGTAAAGAGGTTGTGAGCAAAGGCTGATAACCATTAAGGACGAGCGAGGGACTCGTGGGGAGGAGAAGCTTCGTGTAAGAGACAGGTGATTGCAGAGGCAGAATATTGTGTGTGTGTGTGGGGGGGGGGGGGGTCGGTTTAACTTAGGTTAATAAGAAAATGGCCATTTAACTGAGGAAATTCGATGATTCCAAATGGACATTGACTGAGAGGTGTTGACCTGACAAATGTTGGGCTATTGAAAATCATAAAAAGAAAAGACAAAAATGTAGAGAAAATAAAAAACTAGTTCTATATAAAATTTAGTTTTTATTACTATAATCTAGTTTTTTTATTTTTAGTAATTTTGAAAAGGTGAAATAAAATAAGGATTTATATACAAGAGCTTCTGGGTCGATATACACAATCATAACACATTTCTTGGATTTTTTTAGAATTTTTTATATTTTTATAACACTTTTCAGGGTTTTCGATTTTTAGGTGTTTTCTTTTGTAATTTTTAGTGATTTTTTTGTCTGAAGGTTAAAAATACGTAAATAAATAAAATATATTTTTTTGGGAATTTTCATCATGTTTGTATATTTTTATGGGTTTTCTACTGCAAAAAGGATAAAAAGGGCACTTTTTGATTTGTAATAAAAATAAAAAGTCCTAAAATTATAAATTAAAAATAGGGCATGAAACTAGAAGCAATCAGGAACTTAAGTCTATTTGTTTGGATTTTTTAGAGTAATGTATCTATTTAAAATTAATGCAAGAAATGAAGAGAAACTACATTACTAGTAGGGGCATTTTAGTGAATATAAATAAGTCTAGGAGCCTCGCTGCAATTTTTACAAAAAAATATTAAACATAGTAAAAAGGTTTCGGACTAGAAAAGAATAAACAAAGCTTTGAGGGCACACCTGTAAAATCACCACCTCACATGGTGGGGTCATGTGAGGTGACATGGCACCGGATGGCAAATACAAAACACAGGGCCTAATTGCAAAATACACAAACATATAATACAAGAAGAGGTTTGTTTGTGGTTCAAATATTAAATACAAAAAGAGGTGGGGTTAAAGTTGCATAATACCCCGCAATAGGCGGGACGCGACGGCTCAGATCAATTCACTTATGCCACGCGTTGCACCCACGATTGTTGATGACACTTTGAAGGTGAACGACCAGGATTAGATGGTGCTGACAGATCTGACAGTGATGCGATGGTGCATACAATGATTGGAGATCAACTTTACACGAGTTCTTGATCCAACGACGGAGGAAGGACGAGGAAAAACGAGGAAGCGCCTCCGGCGAAGCAATCTTCTCTGGGCTCGATCTCCCTACTTCGATGGTCCTTGAAGCTCCAAAATGGTCGAAAGTGATCCTGCATGGATCCTTTATCTGTTGGGGCCTTCAAAAAGGCTGGAGGCACTCCAGGGCATCCCCACAAAGGCGATGGAGCACAGGTGCCCCAAGTACCTTCGGCGGAGGGCAAAAGTGCTCCAGCAAGCCTTCATCCTCAGTTCATGCACAAGAGTCAACTTCGGGTCGAGGGCAAACTGTCTCGACCTAGTTAGAGGGAAATAGGGAGTGGTGGAAGGCGTTGGGCGCGGGTGGAGGCGTTCGTCGAAGCAAACCTCGATGGCTAATTATGTGATTAGAAGACAAAATAGATGCGGGGATTAATCCTAGAGACTAAGTTAACCTAGACAATGCAAGAAAAATGAATACCTCACCGGTTGAATCGGGAAGCAAACCTCAATGGCGAGCCTTCGCCGGAGGTGGCTGGGAACCACCTCAAAACCATCCGCTTCGCTTCAGGATCACTTGGCTGAGCATGTTGTCATCATACTCTAAACCTAGGGCTCCATAGGAGAGGGAAGAACAGGCTAAAGGGGAACCAAAGAAGAGGGAGGCGGAGGTCGGGTTTTGTACAAAGTGGACAAGGCGACTCAAAGATCGGTGAACACCGGACGCGTCAGTGATCCACAACCCAAGCAGGCAAGCGGGCGTGTATCACCAATGCACGAGGTGAAAAAGTCAAGAAGATGTCGAAGGGATTTGGTAAAAGGTGAGGGCTGCAAAAATCAGAGAATCGAGGTGAAAATGCAGGTCTGACATCCCGGGGACATCGGTCAGAGAGTTGACCGAGCTCAACGGGCAGGGGAAACTGGCTGGACCATGTAGACCAACCAGAAAAAACCATGACAAAATTATTTAAAAATTCAAAAAACTATAAATGAATTTATTAAAAAATATAAAATAAAAAAAATATTATTTTCTAAAGTATTTTATTATGATTTTTATTTATTTTTTAGAGATTTATAATTACAAATTACTTTTTAGTGTTACATTATAGTATATTCATCTATGTATTTAGGTCTTCTATTTTCATTTTGTATTTTTGATTTTATTATTTTATTTTCTTATTTTATATTTATAACTTATTTTTATATACTTAAATGTATTTTTATTATATATTTATGATATATAATGTACACATAAAGCGGTATATTAAATATATAGGTATAAGTATATGTAATTCATCTATGTATTTTGGTATTTTATTTTATTTTAATGTTTTCTTTATTATTTTAATCATATTTTAATATCTACATATATTAGCAATAAAATTTACAAATTTTTAATAATATAATATTCTAAAAATAATGAATAATAAATAATATGATTATTTTAATCGGGTATACTACACAATAAGGGTCCAAAACCTAACTTTCGAACCTTAACTTCAAAAAGTATGAAACCATCTTAATTAAATAGATTATTAAAAGTTATATACAATTAAAGATGATTTTGATATAGTTTGAGTTTTTATTTGAGAGATATGAGTCTGGGGAGTTGGGATTTTAGAATCTTATTTAGATTGTAATTTGTACACTGTATATTATTTTTGTGTAAAATAAATTTTATATTTTCTATATTTTATTATATACAACTTATAAGTTTAAAGTTTCTATATTTGAAGTATAAAAAGTGGAACTAAAAATTGGACCCAAAATGAATAAAAATGAATAATTAAAAGGGGATTTTTAATTGTATTTTAGCCCTTATCCCCCCTACGTTATTTCTTGTCGATCTAGTAATTGAGATGCCTAGGTCTCGGAGTTTAGAGACATAAAATATCTTTTATATTTTATTAATTTCTTTTTTTTCCTTTATTCTATAATTTTGGCATTGAAAACTACATTTTATATAGTATTTACACAACAATGCATGAATGCTAAAATGCATGAATTAAAGGTATCTACATGCATTTACTGTGATTTTTAAGGCCAAAATGATAGAATAAAGGTAATGAAATATAGATTCATCACTTATTTATACTATGTATTATATATTAAAAATAGTTTTGGAGAATTTTGAGGTATTTACCTATTCTTAAATTCCAAAATAATCTGACCTATTATTATTACTCACCGTTTTGCCCTTTTTATGCACTTAAAAATATAAAAAAATTAGAAAAATTATAAGAAAAATTCTAAAAATAGAGCAAAATATAAAAAAAATATATAAAAAATTATTTTACCATTTTGAATATTTATAGCTATATCCATATATTCATTAGCCTATATTCTATATAAAGCTATATATACATATATTACTATTATTCTTATTATTATTATCAAACTTAATAAAAAAATATTTTAAAATCTTAAAAAATAAAATGGATCGTACCTTTTTTGTATTTTTCTGATATATATATACATATATATGGGAAAAATGGGTTGCCCCCTGGGGGAGTTGGCTCCCCCCGTGCCATTGCGTCCATTTTTTCGAGCAAAATAGAGATTCCTACAGCCTCCATCCATAAGGGACATTTTTAACAATTATGTTATCGTTAAAAAAATGACACATGCACGCACGCACACGTACGTATGCACACACGCACACACGCACACGTGCACGCACACATACACACACACACACACATATAAGAGGAAAGGGATCCGACTCCATGAAGTAACTTACCTACTTCATTCTCATTTTTGCCACTTCATTTTATTTTTTTGAAAAATACTTCCATGGATTTTCATAACTATATCCATCTAATATGTCTTTCAAATTTCATCAGAAACAGATACTTCTATACCCTTCATCCAGAACATGCAATTTTAACGATCTTAGATTTGGTGTAATCAACTTATTCTGTATGGAGGACATATGAGTCTCTGTTTCTGACGAAATTTGAGTGTCATATTAGAGGGATATAGTTATGGAAATTCATGAAAGCATTTTTTTCAAAGAAATAAAAAATGGCAAAAAATAAGAATGGAGTAGGTAAGTTACCTACTCCATAGAGTAGGTTCCCTTTCCTCTATATATTATATTGATATCCTATATATCTACTATATTATCTATGTTTATATCCATATATCATTATATCTACATATAACTTATATGTTAAAAGAAAATTAAAAATAAAAAATATATAGAAATTATAAAATTAAAAACAAATAAAAATATAAATAAATAATCCAAAAAATATAAAATGTTAAAACCCACAAAAATAAATAATCTAAAAAATATAAATAAACAATCATGAGAGTCGAGTCGAGATGTCACCCAAGGTTTCAGTCTAAGAGACTCTCCTCTTCCACTTGGACCAAAGATACTAGGACCAAGGAGTCGGGCTAGAACCCAAAAAGGTCTCTACATCCTATAGTGATACAAGTTTGGGTGTCGAAGGTATCTTAGATACTCAAAGGAGACACATCCCAGTGTACTCCCAAGAAAACAAGTGCAGATGACCCCGGGCTCTCTTGAAGGACACATTGTTCAACAAACAAAAATATACATGCATTGATTAATAAGGTACTCGAGAGGGCCCTTGTTCCACTGTGAAGGAAAGAAGAAAATGCACAATCGTATGCCCTCCATCATTTGGCCTTCCATCTACACTTTCAAAGTATGATAAACTAATGAGATGGTGGATTGAATGCAAGAAAAGACTTATTCCCGTGATGACACTTTGAAATGTTTGAGAGTGCTCGCCTTTGGTGGAAGCTCTTTGAATTTGTACTTGTAATGAGAGAGCTTTTCCTTGTATGTGAGAACTTCTCTCGAATTTTATTTCATTGGTTGGCTAGTTTCACTGCTTTTACCAAGAGTTGGTTCACACTGATCAAGAATTATTTAAGTTTCATCACACGGTGACACATAGGTAAACATCAAATGATAGCATGCGAACTTGTTCACATATTGGCTAGGGTTTTGCTGACACTCACGTTCTTGAAGCCTTCATTGACTTTATCCCATCCTCGAGTATCATAAAATCGAGTCTAGACTCAAATCACCAGTTTCAGTTCCTCAAGTGATAACTCAACTCATCTCATCAATCATGAAGTTGTGAGAGTGATGTGTTGATCATATTCTTTAGAAGGTAGAGATGAAGAGTGCAATATAACACTCAAATCTTCAAACTAGGGAAGTGGATTATTAAGTTTCAAAAGTCTAATGACTATGGCTTGTTAACTCGGACTCTCAAGATCTCTGAACAAGTGTGCTCAACTCCTCAAGCCTTGAGTGATTGTGAATGTGTTAGGAATACACCACTCCTTGGTTAGTGAATCTTTGTGATTTTTGATTTTGCATTTTTTTACGATATTTTTATTTCTTTAGAGTCATAATGACTTGCCCAAGCTCATATGAATAGTTGCACCTACTTCCAGCCAGTATGGGTGTAGATGGCTATCCGTGTTACTTCAAGATGATGACAGATGCGTTGTCTTTTAACCACCCACTCTGCTAAGGAAGACCGTAGTTCCCTCACTGAAGAGTAGCTACTCATTTTTAAGCTTAGTAATAAGAGTCTCTACCAAAGAGAAGTTTTACTTTTTCATATTTTATGGGATTTTTTTAAGGTTAAGAGAATTTACAAAACAAAATAGTTAGTCCCTCATTTTTTAAAAGATTTTTAAAAAGATTTTTCGAATCATGTCACATATAGTTTAAAACAATGTAACAAAATTAGAAAAATTGTCAAAACATTTTGCAAACATTTTTACAAAAATCAATTCAAGAATACTTAAACCCTAGCTCCAAAAATTTTCAAAATACGAGTTATGGATAAAGTATATATACAATATATATGGTAGACCCATTATACTTA